>JACVVK020000088.1:1125000-1557500 GCA_018292915.2 Batillaria attramentaria
CGCGCGCGCACGCACACACACACTGGCACACACACACACACACACAGAGCGAGAGAGAGGTGTGACTGAAACCCCGATGACTCAGTGGGTCCGCAATGCCGGTACTAAGAGAAACTCGACGGTGTGAGGCATATCCCGGTAAACACACGATGCAAAACTCAGTCGGTACGCTAACTTGTCCCGAAACGGTAATTTTGAGAGTGGGCCTCAGTCGGGTCGGTTACTTCATTCAGTAGAGGACCAGCAGCCTCAACCGGTCCTGCACCTTGTGGTGGTGTGTGCGTTTGTGTATGTCAGCCATATTCGTGCACAGACGCATGGAGCAGCTGCAGTAAGTTTTGTCAGAAGGAAGCAGCAGAAACGCGTCCATTGAAGATGCACTGAACAAAACTGACCAAATCTTCCAGTCAGTCACCTCATGTACGTGTAGTGCGACACGTTGACAGGTGAAGGAGCTCTTGCCACTCTGGCACGGACTGTTGGGGAGGTGTATTCGGGCCGACCTGGACACCAGAGCAGTGGGCCCGACTAGTGGCGAGTAAAGGCAGCGCCGAACTATTCAACACATAGCGAACAGAGCCGCTGCCACAGTCACACGCGCAAACCCTCCCCCTCTCTCGCCCCTCTACTCGCCTCTCTACTAGCCTCTCTCTATTTCTCTCTCTCTAATGCTTCAGTCTTCCGATCTAGCTCGGTGAGAGGCAAGGCAGTCAGCTGTGTGCGGCTCTCTCCCTCTCTGTCTACTCTGCATACCGCCTCACTGGCTCACACTTATCACCTATCTGGTGGAGGCTGAGCCAGCTTTTGCCAGAGAAGCCAGCCCCCATGTAAATTACTCTCCAATCACGGCCCAATTGAAGAAACGCTGAGCTGCCCTCTCGGAATAACTCACAGTTCTGGCCTGAAAGTCTGCAGCCAGGTGCCCGCGGGTGCAACATGGAGCTCACTGGTCGATGCTGAAAAAAACTTTGGATTAACTTTCTGAGTTTGGATTTCCGCGTCAAACTTTTGCTTGTCGTTTTGAAAAAACAAAAACAAAACAAAAAACATACGGTTTTGTTGTTTGGTGAAAAAGATAAATCGGAGGTGTGTTACCCGGGGTATTGGAGCAGGATTACCTGGATTTTGTCCCACGCTATACCTGCCAGTGCCGTGTTTACGTCCAGTCCCACCGGCCCAGATGTGATGGAAAGTTTGAGAATGCAGCGCGAGTAAAAAACAACTGGACTGAAGAGAAGACGGGCAGTGAAGTGCAAGGGGAGTAGGAGGGCCTGGCTGGAGCAACTCGGTAACAAAAGATCTCTTTTCCAGTTGGCTTGCCCTGGGTGTTTGGTCGGCTGAAGTAGAGAGTGAAACAGTAACTGGAGTGGCCAGATACATCTCCCCACTGTTTCTGGGTGGAGCTGGCGGGCTGTAGATGCGGGCATGATGTGATCGTGGGACAAGATCCTTGACTGGACTAGTGTACTGTGTCACGGAGTACCTGTGAGAGGTGTAATGAGGAAGGATACTGGACGAAGGGTGATAGGCTAGTCTGCTAGTTGCTAGCCTGGTGCTAGCCGGCCTGTGTGCAGCCCTGGAGTTTTTTACACCCCCCGCCCATGGTTCCTAGGTCATGGATTTCATTATACTCAAAGTAAGTATACAAGTGCACAATCAGTAACTATGCACTGACCTCTCTCTCTCTCTCTGCTCTCTCTCTCTCTCTCTCATGGGCTGAAAGTACAGATTTTGTGAGTTGTGTAACTTTTGAGTTGCAGTGTTTTGTTTCAGCAAATTGAAGGGTAATTACGAGGTTCTGACGGAAGTGTGTTGGGTTTTCCGTACCTTTGTTTACACCTCATTACGACTCACACCGCTTTTCTCCCCCTTTCCCTTCCAGGCTTCAGGTCCGCTTTCATTTCTAGTCCGTGAAGGAAAGCAAATACTGGCTGGAGTATTGTTACATGTGAGGAAACATCTATGATTTCTGTGTAAACTTTGTTCACACGTTTATGCATTATCATGGCGGTTTTGTTTGTTTTCTCCTTGTTCAAACAAGCGGGCACTCGCTCATAATGAGAGATCGATACAGTCTGTGTTTAGACAGCGCAAAAGCTGTTGAACTCATCGTCAGCAAAACAGACTTGTAAAGTTTATTTCGGACAGGTGTGCTCCCACACGGCAGCGACCAATATCGATGTTTTTGGGTGTTGGTAGGTCACAATCGGGTATTCGTCGGTGCCCACGGACTGAATGGGTGTGTAACTGTATATTTCTCTCTCTCTTAAACTTCCCATTCAGTAGCTGACTGTGCAAATACACTTTGTATCGCCTGTTACTCTGGAACGGCACTGCTTGCTGGTGAGCAGTGTGTAGTTGTGTTTACGGGCATTTGCATTTGTGGCTGGGTTGTGAAGGGGGAAAAGAGGGGCGGGAGATAGGCAGAACAGGGAGATTGTGAGCCACTAGCCCCACTCTCCGGCTTCAGGTAACTGACGATATTGCGATTCCAATCAACGTGAACCAACGATGTCAGTTGTCTTGTATCGCAAACACATTAGACATCTCGTCTGACGTGCTTATTGGTGTACAGATGAATGACTGTGTCGGAGCCGTTAGACGGTAAGTCCGGTAGTGTGAGCCCTTAATGGCGCTTCACTCGGCTCCACGAAGGCCATGTGGATTTGTCCCGTGTCGCCCCATGCCCGTGCCCCTGCGCTCTCAGATACCTGTGTAGCTACTTACAGCATGGCGGGTGGTGGCGGGCTTGACATTAGCCTGTCCCCTATTCCACTGTCGTCCGCCCATTGTGGCCACGTTAAGGTGGTCGACACCCCGCAAACATCAACAGTCTCATTTCTATGGATTGCTGTTTGATTCCCTAGCGCTGGCGGGCCTTTGATCTTTACATTCGCCCCATATTCCTCCCCTGCTATTTATTGCCCGGCCATAATCCAGAAATTTAATGGAGTTTTTCATACACTACGGGCCGGCATAGTTTATGAACGATAATTATAATATCCACATGGCGTGCGGAGCATGAAACGATGAGACAGGCGGTAAATGGGCCACGTGTCCTGTAACATCGCCTAGAGGAATGAATTCTCTCTGTCTGTCTGTCTCTCTCTCTCGCTCTGTGTGTGTGTGTGTGTGTGTGTGTGTGAGAGAGAGAGAGAGAGAGAGAGAGAGAGATGCCTCAGTCTTATGTCACGTTGAATATCAGTTTTCGCCAACTAGGCACTCCCCGGGTACACCCCGAAGTCCCTGTTGATAAATCCCGGAGCCCGGGGGATGTGAAGGTGCCTGACCCTGGTTGCAGGTGAAAGTGCTGGGTTAGGGTAAGGGAAGGGGTAGGTGGAGCCGGCAGCTACTGTCTCTCTCTCTGTCCTTTCTTCCTGCCGCTTCTTCCTCTCACATCAAAGACGGCTGTGGCGCGGCATACCTGCAGCAAAAGATGAGAGCAGATGTCGGCAGAGGGGTGGGGGCAGCAGGCGCATGGCATGCTCACGGAGTAGTGGGAGAGTAGGGGAGGTGGGGGTAAAGATGGGGAGGTAAGCAGGGCTTGCAGGGAAGGTGAGGAAAGGGAATGCGAACAGAAGGTTTCAACTTGGATCAGTACAAAGAATCTCAGGAGAGAGAGAGAGAGAGAGAGAGAGAGTTTTTCCCATGCTGACTGCAGATTGGGTGAATTACTTTAGGCTTTAGTGTGAGCCCCCATTAGAGCCACGTTACATTACTCACGTTAATGCCAGTAAACCACTGTGAAGGTCCCATAAGCTGTACACTGTGGGTGGTGCGCTTAGCGTGGTGGTAGTTATCGGCACCGACACTTTTTACTTCTCTCGGATCGCCTGCAACTGCTGGGTAGCTAGCTAGTGACTATCAGCCGGCCCGTGATAGTGGTCCACAAGGAGCCAGCTTTATCAAAGATGGATGGTCGTTTTCTTATGTTCCGGATACGATCAGGTACCAAGACTAAGTTACCGCCGGACCTCCACCGGCCGGGAGTAGTTCCTGTGTAATTATCTCAGTTCTTACCGTGTTGAGCGATCTCTCGGAATACTCATTACTCCATCGGTGGATGCCGTTAGTGCAATGTCTACAGTGTATTCCTGTGCAAGCTTAGTCGTAGTACTGACTATTCTCTTTGATAATCAGAGACATGTCCTCAGTTGTCAGTTATAGTCCGGCTGACAGTGACGCTAGTAAACCATCCTGTAGGTTCAATCCCCACTGTACACACACACACACACACACACACACACACACACACACACACACACACACACACACACACACACAGAGAGAGAGAGAGAGAGAGAGAGAGAGGTCGTACCTGATTCAAGTCACATTTACCGTTAGTGTATGAATGCCGGGAGTCCATTCATACCCCATTAAGAACAATGCCGTGTGGAGCGTGTTTGTTTACCTGTGCACAGCTGACTGACAAACAAGCGTTGGCAAATTGTAGGCACCTGCCCAGGCTTGGCGGCGGCAGCAGGCTATAGGAAGAAGTTACAGGGGGGACCCCAACCTCAGGCAGGCCTCGTGCTGAACTGATGCCACTCACCGCTCATTACAGCCACTACTGCTGCTGTTTCCCCTTACCTGCCCATCTAATATGACCTAACGGCACCGTCATTACAACTCGCGTAGCTTTCACTGTTGCTTCATTTTTCGCCGCACACACATCGCCCCATGCGTCCAATGCTGACGGGCCTCCGTCGGTACTCACGGAACAGTCTGCAGGAATATCAGCTGGAGAACTTATATTACAGTGGGCAGCTTCCAGAACTGGCATCATTTGAAGAGGGTTTAGTCGGACCCCTGCAAGAGAGTAGGGTGGGAAAAGTCAATTACCTGGTTTTAACCTGACTGTGAATGTTAGCGGGATCCGGGCGGTGCACGGCGGGACTCAGTGGGCCTCTGTACACACAGGTCAATTATTTCCAACTGCTGTTTTAGGGGCTGGTGCCGCTGTTTTGACAGTCGGTGACTCACTCTCCCGTTTCTTTCTCCCCTCCTCGAGTCTCAGGTACAACATCCGTGCCCCGGGTTTGTCTAGTGTCTAGTTTGCCTTCAGCCGCCTCAAGCGCCGGTGTAAAATGCGTATCATAGTCATACGTCTGGATATACATGTATATTACGACAGGATGAACCAGTACTAGTATTCGGTCTGAGGAATCTCAGTGTCACGGCAGCGTGTTCGCACTATAGTCAGTAGAGCAGTTTCATAATTATTATGAGCATTTGCCAGAAGTGAATGTGCTGTCTGCTTGTTCAGAACTCTCTCTCTCTCTCTCTCTCTCTCTTTCTCGCCAAAATTGAGTTCCATGGGAACGGTTGGGGAGATAAGTGGAGCTATATCAGGGGACTGTACTTAACTTTCCGTCCTTCCGGTGCCTCAGAGATCTGTGTAGAAGCTCTACAATCTTCCAGCAAGCACAGGTATATGGAGGTATGCACTGGCACAGATAGCCTGCTGTATAAACACAATGAACCAGCCCACAAAAAGTGCACTCCTCCGGGAGTCAATGGAAGGAGCTGGTATTTGCATTTGGAGAAGGTTCTCCTTCACTTGCTTGCTTCGGCAGTATGGCCTGCGTTCACCATAATTATGAGCGTTTTTTTTTCAGTGTTGTTTGTTTTTTCCCCCCACTGACACCCCTAAAAAGCCAACCAAAAAAACAAACAAACAAAAAACCCAAAAACAAAAACAAAAGAACAACAAACAAACAAACGAAAAACACAAAAACAACTTTACTACAAAATCTAGTTGTCTGTTAGCCTTTTTGTGTATTAGTTTGCTTATTAGGTGTTCACGTTGATGTTCCCATAGTGCCAGTTTGTGATTGACTAACTAAACTGATCAGTCACACCTAACGCTGGAATTTCCTCCTGTTTTTGTCGTGCGATTCTAGCCTGGCGTCGCCGGGACTGGATCACTGAGTACATGCACCGGGAGATGTGCTGATCTCCAATTATGATGAGTGTCGGCATACAGGTATGGTACTGGTCACCATTGCCAGGTCGGTAGTCAAGTGCATCCGTACAGTTCTGCTTTCTGCACGTCACTGAACCGTCCACCGCAAACACAACACTGACAATACTACGGTCGCACGGTCAGTAACCGAAACAACAACTGACTTGACAACAACATAAAAACGAAAGCCTTGCGATAGTTACCGCTGCATACAGTAATGACCCCCGGAAGGCTGAAGTACATTGAGACTGTCAGAAGTCACATTACATTACCGTCACACCGTGCAAGAGTTCGGAAAATCACTAGTGACATTAATTCTACTGGCTGCTCTAGATGAAAGCCGGAAGCGAGAGAGTGAGCAATTTTCGCAAGTGGAAATAGCATTAGAGGGGGAGAAACGTACGTCAGTGGAGGGAGGAGGCGGACGAGGAAGATGAACGTGAGTTGTGAAGGCGGCAAGAACGTGTGAAGTGAAGCACACCTTCCATCTCTGCCGACAAGGCCTGTAGTCATCCATTTTGTGTTCACCAGTTCGCACATCCGGGTCCTGACATGATGCGCGAGCTCCGAACCCAGCCTTGGCACACCACCCGCCATCCTCTCTCCCTCCCTCGCTCCCTCCACCTCCCCTCCCTTCCTCCACAAGACCTTGTGGTGATCGTTTGCCCCTCCCCCCTCACCCTCCACCCCTCCCCAGTTTTTTTTTTTTTTCAACGAGATTGGCATAACTAGCAGACATTGCCTGACCGCGGCAAATCAGAGACCCCCTGGCCTGGAAGACAGAAGTTCAACTCTAGCGGAAACTTACTGCACACTGTGACTTTAAGTATGGACTGAAATAAGCTAAACGGACTTGCGAAAATAAACCTCTTCCTACGCTTAGGAGCTGTATTGTTGGCCTAGCAAACGATGTGCACATTTAAATGGATGTATCCCGTGACAAGAATATTTCCAGAGCCGCAGTCCAAAGCCAATCAGTTTCTAGCTCGCTGGAACCGTTGCTTCTCAGCCCTTCCTCAGGTTGACTACACCACCAAGTCCCTTCCTTCAGTCTCCGCCTGCCTGAGGATCGAGGATTGAGCCATTAGACAGCGATGTTTAATGCGCCATAATTCTCCATATTGTCTGGCGTGATGGCAGTTTAAGCCAGGCAGGTACATTATCAGCGAGGGGCTGCGGCACACGGCAATATTAGGCCCGTTACGGTATGTGCAGCTCCTGACTGAGCCTCATAACTAGAGGGCGGGGGTCACAGGGCAGGGGTCAAATGCCTTAC
This sequence comes from Batillaria attramentaria, assembly GCA_018292915.2. Lineage (NCBI taxonomy): Eukaryota > Metazoa > Mollusca > Gastropoda > Batillariidae > Batillaria > Batillaria attramentaria. The sequence goes on from JACVVK020000088.1 coordinate 1,132,242, forward strand.
AGCCCCAGCAATTGGGGAGCTGCAGGGGGGCGAAGCTCTCAAGGTATATAATGGCAGGGCTCGCTTGATTTCTCTGCAGGCAGGTGAATGAGAGAAAGTGCACGCGGTGCATCGTTTGTTGTGGACTTGATGGTGAGAGCTGAATGGTCCCCACGGGGAACTCCCCACAGTTTTTGTTCCGCTCTGTGGGTGCCTGAGTGTTCTGTATCGAATTAGTGGCGGTCCTGGTAAAAGATTGATGATCTTTGGGCGCACGCACAGTACAGTTAATTTCGGTCTTGGTGTCAAATTTACTGAAAATTCTTGGTTGCGAATTTAATGTGGATTAGGTCTAGGTTTTTGAAAAAAACCCAAAAAACTGAGTGATTTCGAAACCTTTCATAACTTGAAAGACGGGGTTTATTTTTCTGTCAGACTACGTGTTCATGTACCATATGTGTGTGTGTGTGTGTGTGTGTGTGTGTGTGTGTGTGTGTGTGTGTGTGTATGTGTGTGTGTGTGAGAGAGAGAGGGGGGGGGGGGGCTTTGAAGCCTGAGTCCTGTGTGGTGTAGAGTAGGGGGAACTGAACATCCAGGTGGAATGATCCCTAAGGGGATGGCGGTAGCACGGCAGACAGGCTGAAGAGGAAGAGGCAGCGGGCAAGGTGAATGCACTTATTGGGCCATCAAGACCAAATTTCACCTGCCAGCGTTTATGCAGAGCCTGGCTGGCCGCCTCACGGGCACGGAGTGATGGAAGAGACAGACAGGATGCTGCTAATGCCTGCCAAATGTACCGTTAGGCTTCCATACCCAAACCGCCATCCTCAGCTCACCCCAGTCCCCCGGCTCTGTTTGCACGAGTGTGTCGAGTGCGGATAGCATGTCCCTCGTTACAATTGTGTGTACAAGATGAACTTTGACACTTGAGGTTGTGTGGCTTTGTTGTTGCCTGGTGGCGTGACGCTATCTGATAACACGGGTGAAGAAAATGCCGTTATAGATTTCCCGATGAGAGGAGGGTGGGCTGCCTCTAGTGCCCGGCCGAGATCGTCAAGTTGTGTAAGTCACTTTGACTCCCATTCTCCCCCCTCTCTCCCCACCCCTCCCGTATTCTTCCACCCCTCATCTCGACTGTCTTCTGCTGTATTGCACCAGCTGTAGCGGCCTTACGGTAAAGAGGGTGCTGTGGGTGTTTTGAGGTTGGTTGGTTGGCTGGGTTTAACGTCCCACGCCACAAGACGTGATAGGAGACGGCCGTAATAGGCAGATTATGGGGGAAGGGACAGCTTCGCTAACTGTTTAGCTGAAAACTGCCGTTCAGTCCCGTCAGACTGCCCTGTCGGCCACATTTGAACCGTATTATTCTTGACTGTGATGGACAAGTTACACCGGCAAACAGGTCCAGTTTACACGGGCTGTGGGTCATATAAGGGGCCAAAAGGGAGGTGGTATTTGGAGTCGGCACCAACTTTTACTCCTGCTTCTGGCCGGGGTTGAACCCACACACCTTCGCACGGAAGCGCGCGGACCAACTTTAGGACATAATAATAATAATAATAATTATGACGACCATTTAAAAAAAATTCTTATAGGAAGCTTTAAGCGCCGTACAAACGGGGAAAGGGGGGGGGGGAGACACGCGCAAGCAACAGAGGCAGTGGTAGTAGAGCCGCCCAAGTTACAAGTTGCGAGTGCCTGGTCTCAGAGTCAGAGGGAAGTGAGTTCCAAACGTGCAAGAAAAGGCGAAGAACAGGAGGGGGGGGGGGGGGTGTACAGGTGGAGAAGTTGGTTTAAACAGATTTATTTTGTTGCACTGGAGGAAATACAGAAAAAAACAGTTTGAGCATAAACAAGACGTACTTATGACATGCTCAGTAAAAATTGAATTACAGCAACCTTTGCAATGGTGGTTCACGAATAATGAGAGAGAGAGAGAGAGAGAGAGAGAGAGAAAAGAGGGGGGGGGGAGGGTAGGTCTCAGTTTGTCAGTGAGCATTTTCATATCCGGCAAGGGCGGTCAGCTGCTACTGTCGATCATAGTATGTATTTATGTATTTATTTATGTGGCTAAGAAAAACGTGCCGAAAGTGTGATAAACTCAGTCTAGAACTGTGTGAAAAATATGTACGTTAACTGACAATGGAAGGCCTGTGTTGCCATGAAGAAGTAGATCTGTATGTTTATACTGACAGGAAAGTTTGTTGGTTGTTGCGTTTCGAGCATCTGTATACTTGGGACATTCTAGGAGGAAGTGTTGAGCGGACTCGATCACGGCTCCACAGGCACAAGTCACGGTAAGGTGGAGAACTTCAGCAAGATAGGCAGTTACCTGGCGTCTTCAGGGGGATTTCAAAGACGGGGACACCGGGAAAAGGTCGTTGCAAATTTTTGGTCTCGTGATTCGAACGTACGACTTTCCGTCTCTGGTCAGACACTCAACTAGTTGAGCCAACTTCTCTTCGAAGTTGTGCTCTGTTGTAGATCGTTAGGTTTTAACACTGTAGTTTTGAATATGACACCAGGTGTCAGTGTAGCCAGTCGTACCACCAGCAGCCGGAGCGTGTCGTCTAAATGTGATAATCCCAGACGGAGATAGTGAGGGATAGGGGACTGTAGCGGACCTGTATCAGCAGATCGTACGGGCAGGGCGGCTGTCAAACGGTTGGAGGGGATCGTTGTAAAGCGTGACAGATCGTGAGCGGGGCTGTTATCAGGACTGGCGAGACCCTGTCATCGCTTCCCCCAGCCCATAGTCAGACGCTACAATTGGCAGCACTGTGTCCGTGATCCCGCCACCCCCGGGCCCCTCTACCTGGTCGGCTCATTGTCAGGTGATAATTACACCTGTCAGCCTCATTTGACCACCGGCTAAACATACCTTCCTCTTCGCCCTTTATGACCCGCAGATCGGCATAGCGCGGTCCTCGAGTCAGCCACGCGTTTCATTTGTTATTTTTCTTCTGGAGGTCTGTAGCGGCACTATGTTGGCGAGCGATCTGGCCTAGCTACAGCGAGTGGTCCAACTCGCGGTGCGGTACGAAGGCATTGTGATCGGCAACGGAGACATAGGTATAGAGCTGAATAGGGGATGAGCTGGAAGCTACGGACTCCCTTTGATGGTCCGTCATGGGTGACATTAGTTTGAGATCCACGGTTTATCCAGGGCGGGGGTCCTTTTGCCGGTACTGAGTGAACCCTGGGGTAACATAGCGATGACATCAGGAAATCACAACGCCATTCGTGGTGACAGTAAGGACTAGTGATGGGAGGACAGGCCGGCGGCACTGCGGGGGAGGATTTGACTATTAGTTCAACACCCGTAACAATGATTTGCAAGTCATCAGGCCCGTGAGTTCAACTACAGCAAGACCTGTCCCCAGTCTGCCCCCCCCCCCCTCCTCGTCCCCCTTGATCTCCATCTTCCTCCTCTCTCTCCCCTTCTCAAGTCAGTCCAGCGTCCCGGAAAATACATGAATTTTTTTTTTCTGACGATGCTGCAAATGGTGATGCTGTAGGCGTGGACTAGTCTTGTAAAATATGCATCATTCATTACATGTGGCACCCAACTTCATTATACTGTACCACTTGCAATGGTATTGCTGATATTCAGTTACTTTTACTATTGGGTGTCTATTATTAGAATGCTTTCCTCCTTTTCATTCATTACTGCACCTGCAATCAACACTATCACTGGCATGGAAATAACATTTCAATGTGTCCAACAATTGGGCATTCTTAAAAATGGACGAGAAATGTTACTTTCGAAAAAAAAAAAAAATCTAGTTTCGATTTGAAACAAATCTGTAATGTTTCCAAAATGAAAATTTTGAAGTGGGAAAGTGGGAGTGAGGACTATGGACAGGTATCACTGGTACAGTGGCCCGCCACATAGTCAGTGTTGATAATATCGGACGATGACTAAGGGGCTAGCATTAACGGTCTGTCACTGACCCACGGACCGGACAGTACAGGCATCTAGTGATGAGAGACCAAAGCCCCGGGCTGATCGCATCTCCATCTCATCTCATTGTGAGAACCAGACATCCACAATCCAAATCATTATCAATCTCTCTTGTCTTGATACGGATCCTAGGGGAGGCCCCACCTGCTGTCACTCCGCTTCCCTTCCAGCGAGGGAAGGGCTTTTCGCCGCATACATTACGTGACAAACGTTTACATTTTTACGGATCCGTCCGACAGTAGCAGTGCAGCGTTGGTGAAAACTGTTGTGATGCAACATGCGTAACTATCGCGTCATCAAATCCATCTGTCCAATCACAAAACATTTTCTGGTACTGAATCGTGAATGGAATCATCACTTTTGTGATCGACTGCCTCTGTTTCTTTGTAAACTTTATCATTTACAGACATCTAGATTACGGAAGGTCATTGGTGACCGGAACTTGCAAAGTCTGGAAATTTGTGAATTCATGGTGCATCACGCATAACTATCGCGCCATTAATTCCATCTGTCCTCTCACAGAACCATTTCTGATGTTAAATTGTTAATCGGAGTTTAACATTGTGACATGTGTGACAGTCGGTTGCCGCTGTTGTGTGGCCGGTTAACTTGTTCATTTATGGACAGATTACGGGAGATGGCGACTGGAACTCAGTTCAGAGTTGCAGTTGCAAAGTCTGAGGGTCTTGCAACTGATCTGGCACTGGGGTGTTGGATAGAACCTTCCGGCATCTTTTCGTAAGATGGTCATTCCCTGGTCCTCTCAGCGGCGCGAGGTTGCTGGGCAACTCGTAGTGTCCCGTGGCCGGTTCCTTGTTTCGCATTTCCCTGTCTTTTGTTTTTTGACTGTCCGCTCTACCCATGCTGATGGTCACAATAGGCCGTGTGGTGTACCTGTCCTGGCGGCGTGGTGCAGGCGGTGCAGTGTGTGTGTGTGACAAGGCCAGTCCCCGGAACGTGGCTGTGTTTGGCGACAGTGGCGCTCGTTTAATTGAACGGCTTCCGTTAATTCACGACGCTGTGTCAGCGCGCTAGATGTCCTGCGTATGCGTTTGATGTCGTGCTTGCTGCTGGGTGGCGGACGGGGCGTCGTGTCCATGTTGTGGTTGTCGTGGGCCGCGCTCTGTTTGCCCTGCGAACACAATGATCAGGCGGGACGAGCCGTGGTCGCGGTGTGTTGTATCACCGGCGGGCGCCAAATGTGAACTGCCGCTGATATTTCTGTCGCTTTCCTGACGCCCCCAGCAGCAGCAGCATCACGCCGACACCGCCAGCCTTCTGTTCGTGCCCACAAACAATGATTCACGGCCACACACCGACAGCTTTGTGCACCTCACTTCCCCTCTTCCTAACACTGCACTTTGTGTTTGAGCACTAGACAGAGGGGGGGGGGGGTGCAGGGGTAAAGAACAATACACGTCTAGGACAGGTTTTTCGTCTTCATCAAGGAAGACAAAGACAAAGCTGTTGGGAGGTTCTTGTGTCTTCTTTTCCAGCAACGCAGAAATGATGTGGTCAAGTTCCCAGTTCCTCCTGCAAACACACTTTCCGTCTCCATGCACAGAGGAAAAGTCTGCTCGTGTTTAACTAAAGATATGGCAAGGATAGCTTTTCTAGTTGTAAAAAAAGCCGTCATGATTTACCAGTTCCCTTCGCAAGCTGACCATAGAATACTGGCATGTTCTGTTAGCCACAGAAAGCGGTATTTATCGTTTGTCAGTACTCAGCAAATCCACTTCATTCCCTCAGCAGTACAGTGTTTTGTATCCACATGGTTCCAGTGTTTGCACAGTGCAATCTGACGTTTAATTAATGTCAGCTCCGGGATGAGATGATGCAAGCATACCCACAGCCGTTGCTGTTGTGTCAATATTTGATGGGAGCGTGAATATTGACACCTGCCCGCACGCCATGTATAGCCCTTCACACTGCATCATCACATCAATCGGCAGCCAGTAGGCGGGGGACGTTGACGTGATGAAGCATGAAATACTCCTTATGTCGAGGGGAGGGGGGGGTGCATTTTTCTTTTTCACTAAATCAGGCAAAACGCAGTAATTTGTTAAAACTCAACAGAGGCTGGGAGGATGACGAAACATGGAGCTGTGAGGACACGTGTATGCAGACATGTGGTGCCACTCGCTGTAGACAATAAATACTGGTGTCAGGCGCCCACACACCTAATGCTTGCTAACTCTCTTGCACATGCTCTTTAGTCCGGAACCCTCCCCCCCCCCCGAACCCCCCGCCCCGGAAAACCCACTCCCCCTTACACCTTCCTGTCCCTCTCTCCTGCAGTTTTCCCTACTACATGTACCCCTTTTGCCCCCCCCCCCCCCCCCCCCCCTGCTTTCCCCTTCCTGTGAGAGACCAGACGAAACTGACAGGGCAGCGGAAAACAATAATGATATGTTCTCCGTGTTCACCGAAGGTTTAAAAAAAAATTTATTAGTCTTAATTATTGGTCACCGGATGTCAATTGACTTATTTCTAGGTACTTGTATTTTAATTTGTCCCCCCCCCCCCGTCCCCCCCTTCTCAGAGAGAGAGAGAGAGAGGTGGGGAGGGGGGCGGGGGTCCTGCGTGTTTTTCGCCAAAGATAAAGAAGGCAATTAGCATACAGTGGGTGGTCAGGTTCGGAGTACGTTTTACGGGTTCCGCTGCTTGTTCCCTGGCAAGTCTCGATGCCGGCTGATGTTATCAGGGTGAGAAAAAACTGTGGGTAAAATGTGCTGGCACAGGCGGTCTCTCGCCCCCTGGTGCAACACGGGCCTGACGTCATAACACCATCAGCACCATCACCACGCATGTTCAACCCGCAACCCTTTGTGTCGTCACCAGCCAGTCTCACGACCGCCCATTGGAAACAGACGCCGCGTTGCTTACGCAAATGCGCTCGCGGGCGCTTGCGGAGGACGCTTTTCCTCGTTGGGAAACGGCCAATTAGAAAAAGGCGCTTTCAAAATGGCGGCTGAATCACGAACACGGTTGTTGGCAAGGCTGAAAAGGAAGAAGAAAACTCTAGTGCTCGCAGCTATTAGTCATCTTTTGAGCGCAGAAGACGACGTTTTTGAGGAGGAGCAATAATTACTGGCTTGGAGCATGACTATACCGCTAGTATGCATGTTCTGCTCGATGCAAAACGGAGACGTAAGGCACCCCTACGTACTCACTTTGACCACTCCTTCCCCACAAACACGCACAACATATCCCTGAATGACTGGCGACCACGGCCCGGTGCAATTAGCTCAAATTATTTTCATATACTATTCTGCACAATTACAAGTTGGGACAGAAGGTCTCCATCCACCCGCAAATTCATTTTAAGCCATTTCTTAGTTCCACTTCAACGAGGCCTTCGGTGGGCGCCGCCATCTTTGTTTACATGAAAACTGACCACGTGACCTTTTGCTCGCGGCGAACTACCTTCCCGGGCCGCTCGCTTACGTTCGCTTACGCTCTTCGCGAGCGGTCACGGAAACCGGAAAACTACGCGCAGCGATCGCGGACGCACGCGGACGTTTTCGCTAGGAAACCCCCTCAGAGTCAATGATAAAATCTGCCTTTGAACTGACGGAGTGACTGAGAAAATCACTCAGTCACTCAGTCAGTCAGTCAACCAATCGACTAACCAATCAGTCAATCAGTCCGGCGACGCAGTAACGGTATATGTCTTCTGAGTCCAGATTTACAGGAACTTGATTTGCGGTAAATAAAATGGGAACGTTATGTTGGTCACTGAGTGCAACAGACGGATGAGAGACGTTTCAGTTTGGTAAGAATGACTAGAGTGTCAGTGCATAACCCTTCGAATGTTTGTGGTTGAGGTACTGTGATCCAGATGAGGCCAGCAGAAGGGTTAAGACTCGACTGGCGGGCGAACGCCGATCCGCCGGTTTTGCCCGCTCGGCCGACAGCCTCTCATTACGACCTCGCCACTTCTCACAGGTCTCGCATCATTAGTTTGGAAGACTGAGCAAGGTTTGCGGGAAAGCAGGTTATTAGCCAAGTATTTTGCATGCTTTTCGCTCCTAATCGCCCCCTAGAAATACTGCGCTTGTCACTGAAAATTTGCGGGAATGTCTCCTATAAACGTCGGCTTGCTTCCGCACCCGCCATTCTCGGTGCGTTTTAATGCCCTCTGTGCCGTTTTAACGGCCTCCCTGGCCTATGTCTCATTTAAGGAAGCCCGATAAGCAAATGGTGGGAGAAACGTGGTGAAGAACTACTTTGGGCACGAAAACTGACTGCTGCTGAACTAGCAGATAACGAAACGATTGCAGTCTCAAACTGATGGGCGGGGCGGGACGGAGTGAAGGGGATGGGGGAGGGGAGGGCAGGGGAGGTTAGGGATATTTGGAATAAAAAGGGTTATGCTGTCGATGTGCTGGAGTGTACGAGTATGGACTTGCATCCATTCAGGTAATGTAATAGGGGTTTCCAGCGTTTGGTTTTGGCAGATGCCTGTTTTGCAAATTCCCCGGGTGGCATAAATAAATGTAGCCGTGCGTTTACAATTTAATATTTGATTCGAGTAATAGAGAAAAAACGAGTGTTATAACCCAGTCGTAGTGTCACAGTGTCCCAGCCGGAATGGCCAAGCACAATTCGAGAGAGCGTGCTGTGTGTGTTGCCAGTGTACGTATACAAAATCTTCAATTGCACAAGAGACACGAAAGCCAAGTATGCTAACGCCGAGAGCTGAGTCAGAAAAAGGTGTATATTTTCTCATATACCCTCTCGCTCGCGCGATAACTTTAAGTTGTTTATACACCAAACACATGAAAGGTTTTCGGCCCAAAGCGAACTTTGAAAGTGACGTATGCCTATGGTGCGGACTAGAGACACTCACCTTTTCCCTGGTAATGGCCCTACAGACTTGAGAGGCAAGGACCGACTGATTTCATTGGCAACGCCAGCACTTGGGGATGTCGGCTCGAAGTTGAGGTTACCGACGGACGGGAGCCGGGCTATATGAAAAAACTTTGGCTCATCTTCTTTGTACTGCTTTCAATACACAGCGGAGTATTTTTGTTGCTCAGTGTGAGTAATGGAGATGCGTAGTGTGGGAACTGTAGCCAAACCAGGTTTGTTTTGCTCATCCTGAATGATCAAACGTTTGTTTGATGTGACGACTTTCTTTTTCTTACTTGTGAGTGCCTGAGCTTTCAGTTTTGTCCAAGGTGTTCAAGAAACCACTTGTTGAGTATTGCCGGTCTCATGGCGGTTTCCACGTGACGGTATGATGGTCATATTTGGTTTTGGCTGATGTTTCAGGAAGATCAAAGGACGCTGGAAAAGTTTAATAGTAATATCCCGTGCTTATGTTTGCTCTTGGCGCCGTCTTACTGCTTCCATAAGTTGCCAGTCTCTCAGCTTTTATTTGAGTTTCCATTATCCGGGTTTGAGTGACGGAGTGTGTTTGTCGGGAAGCACTCAGTTTTCACAGACCGGTACGGTTACTTCTGTACCCAAGCGTGGTGAATACCTGTGGTTTTATACACCTCGTGTGAAAATATGATGGCAAGGGCAGGCCCTTTATGCGTCAGGCCGCTGACTTGTCAATAGAGCGACACAGAGAGACTACTAAACGGAGGGCGGCGGGCGAGCATGGGAGATGGTAGGTGGGTGCGGGAGGTGCCACTGAAAGCTGTTTGTTTTCATTTGTTTTGGCAGGCGCCGTCCTCGCATCTCCATAAATAATAAGCGCGGGCTTCACTCCCCCTGACCCCATACAGAATTAAATACCGTCTTTGTTGTTCCGTGTCTGCCTTCCGTGCGATACTTGAGGGCGCCTTCTGTCGGTAAGCGTCGCCGCTAGTTTGTCGTCTTACGTCCCCCCTAATCCTCCTCTTGTTGGCTGACAGAGTAGCTTCAGCAAAGTTTTCATTGGGAAATTTCTTAAGGTGGGAATCGTAATATTTTGGCATTTGTGTTTGAATACGTTTGGTGTGATGCTTTGTGGCCCGACGCGCTTTTCCGAAGGCAAAGACAGCGGACTGGAAACTTTGGATGCTGCCGTGAACAAAATGAATGTGAACCAGTCTGTCAGATGTCACAGCCATGTACACCCAGGGTGTATTTAACGTGTAGAATGACAAAGAAAACGCGAGAAAAAGGATTTGGACGGTTACTCACAACTGACTATCATTAGAAGAGGGGGAAAATAACAGGTATGGCTGATTTCACTTGAAGATGGATGAACTAAACATAACCTGGCTCCTTTACTAAGAGTAGCAGCGGGTTGGCCGGTGTGATGGGGTGTGGAAGTCTGGCAGCGGTATGTGCCGCGGTGGGGACCACCACAAAACTGAAGATTCTTCTTGACGTCATTCCGACTAGGGAGTTCCGTTTGATTGTTCTTAATTAAGATACATAGACTGTCATTGTCCTGGAAATGACCGAACGTCTGCTAGAGTCGAACTTCCTTTTGACTGCTGTAGGATGGTACACCGCCCACGAAATGTCAGCCAGTTCACTTTGTATTGTATATTACCGGTACTTCACCCGCTTGTCTGTGTTTATGCACGACGTTGGAGGAGTCAACATTCACAGTTTCTGTCAGTGATCCAGTCGGTAATGATAGAGCCGCTGACGGCCAAATTGCCCCGTCTTTAAAACCTTTCCTTGTTGTGACAGCTCCAACTGAGGTTTTGCTTTTGTCCAGACTCTCCCACGCACCAAAGAAATTCAGTGTTGAATTGTAAGAAAGTCATGGCTTAGGACTACACAATTCTGTATTGTGTGTTTTGTATGGTAGCTGCTGACAGGGGGTAGACTACAGTATCATTACGGTGAGATAGCTATTCACTTTCTCTACTGAGTGAATGAGCGGCGCAAGGGTGGGAGTGACTCGATTAGTGCACACCCCTCGCTGAGAGAACCCACCGTGATGTGTTTTGTAGAGCCCAGTGAAATAATGAGACCCTGCAGGCATTTAATGTCATGGAAATTTAAACGCCAATTCGTCTTGGAGTCTACACGCTGTGGCTGTGCGGCTCTTGTAGCCAGTCATCACACAAAGGACCCGACGCCGGAACTTCCGCAGTTTCCTAAAACCATCTTGGGGGAATCGAAATTGTGCAATGTGCGTCAAGTTGTATTTCGATCCACAGAGACACACCTCGAACCACAGCTGTCCGAGAAAAAGTAATCTGTTGCTAATCCCAAATTTCCATTTTCAGTCAAACCCACGGTCTACAATACGACACCATATGGTCGCACTTCACGACCTTCCGTTCTATCGTAATCTCTCACTTGTACGCGAATTTATGTGAACGTGTCTTTGATGTGCCGGTAGACGCACGTGCTACGTAGTCAATATGGCCAGGTGAATATGATCAGGCATTGGCGTGCATGATTACAGAATTTATCTCTAACCCGGCCCACCGTCCCCTAGCACATCCACCAGTCACTGTCCACGTCAAAGAGGGAGCTTTTTTTGTGTGAATGCCGTTCACCTCAGTTAAGTTCAGTTCAGTCTTTCAGAAGGTATTTGTGTACAGGTGTCCAGGAATGTGTTTCTCCCACTGACCTCAAGTCTAGATCTGCCACCGCTATCATCGCTCTCTTTCGCTTTTCATGGTCGAACAAAGCACGCGATTCACAGAGCTATCACTGACTTTCCCCTTTTTATCAATGAAAACCAATTACAGGTTTTAACAGAAACCTGGCACCTGTGAGAGTAGCTTGTAAATCAGCTGAAAGATATATGTAAATTTAACATTACAGTGTTGCTACAGCATCCGGACTAGCGTCAGTGTCAGAGAGTACAATCTGTGGTCGTGCACTCACTCGTGGGTGTTACATATTTAGACTGAGTGCTGTGGACATATCTGATTATACTGATGCCTCTGGCGTGTTTTTCTTGCTTCTGCCTCACCTGTATCATTTGTGGCAGACCGCGCCACGCTCGTGGTTTTCACTGCGTTGTGGGGGGTGGAGAGAGAGAGAGAGAGCCTGAGAGAGAGAGAGAGAGAGAGCCTGAGAGAGAGAGAGAGAGAGAGAGAGAGAGAGGCATCGTAACCGTATAACCGTAACCCCAATCCAAGGACAACAGAATCAATCACAGGCCGTCACTCCCAGCCCTCCGTTTGTTTTCTGCCCTACGTCACGGAGGACGCCGACATTCAGGTAGAGCGGCGTACCAAAGATCCTACAACCCTAAGATAGGAATACAGGATCGTTGGGCGTACACACAGCCTGTGTCCTGCTCCTTGTGGGAGGCGCTAGCGACTGGGTCCGTTGGTGCAAGTCTCCGCTCTGACAGCAGCTCAGCTTGACAGAGTAACTAGAAAATTCATGCGCCATTACGGGGCAGAAATGGAACTACTCACGCCCCGTCTAGCACACTTTATTCCATTACTGCGCCGGTAAAAGACGAGACAACACGAAAACTAATTTTGGATTGGGAGTTATTAGCGCGTGTCCTGAAGGCTCGGTGGTTCTGTTCTGCTGACTGATGTCAGAGAGATGTGGTGTCATGGTTGATGCTATTAAAGAACACTCAAGGTGCATGGACAGAGTGGTAAAGGTCAGCGGGTTCTCCACTCCCACGCGGCATAAATCATCAGCACGGCTCACTGCGCTATGTTGACTGGCTCAATAGATCAATAGTGATAGAGTGGCTCAGGCGATAAGGACAGGTCCTAACCTATTAGAAACGACACGGCCATTTGTTTAAACAAAGAAAGATACAGAATTGTGTTTGTTTGCTCACTTAGCCGCGATGCTTAGGGAAACAAAAAAATACTTGTTGAGCAAATGAGAGTATTGCCGGGCCGTAATTCCGTAATGATGAAAAAGCGTCACGTGTCCGCCGCTTGCAATGTGAGGTTAACTGGGATGCCTCAATGAAGCGATGGTGGATGATGAGTTTAGGGGTGTTTTTATCTTATCTGCTGGGGAATAAATACACGCGAGGTCCATAAACATGACAGGTAGCGGACGTAAGCCATTTTCCACGCCGCCACGCCGTGTCCTGCCTACCCCCGCCCCTGATATGACGCTTGGCACCAACGCCACGCTAACCTCCAGTTGTTGGGGGAAGGGGGAAGAAAGGGTGGACGGGATGAGGAGAAGGAGGAAAGGGGGAGGGGGTGGTCGAGAGGAGGGGTTAGGGATACTGCCACAAGTCTTGATCCGAGCCCCATTCCCATTACTGTGCAGTGTGTGTGTGTCGTGTGTGCAGCAGCAGCAGCGGGCAGTGTCCGGAGGATCCCGTTAATTGTTTGAAACAGTGTGTGTTATTACGGGGACTGTCGCCCGCTCCGTCCGTCACAGAGTTACTGTAGGCAATTGTCTGTGACAGGTGGCACGCCTGGCAGGGCGGACCTAGCATAGAATTCTGTCACTGGAATCACCATGATTGTTCCTCATGAATTGAGGTGATTGCGGATAACTGCTCGGACGACTGAAACTGGCAGGGCTCATGGTAATCAAATTTCCGCAGCATCCTCTCTGTTTGCATGAGATTTGGCGCGGCAGACGGTATAAATGGCTACCAAGCCATGCCGTCATCGGTGACATTTTTTCCTTGCCGTTTATCTTGACGACCATAGGGCGGAAGTCACGTTAGTGACGTCCTGTCTGACAGGCAGCGTGGCCTTCGTTCAATTTCTCCCTACCGTGTTTTGCTCAAGGAAATAATTTATAGTAAGTCATGCCTATTACTATTAGACTGGAACGTACAATCAGGGCCAGGCTTTGTACTAAATGTTGATTGATCCCCGAGATACGTGCCGGAATTCCGATCATAAACACGGCCTGTCAACCTCTTCCGGAAACTGACCCTTTAATTCAATATTTCCCGTCTTTCTTGAAAGGTCTTGCGATCTCCAGGATGTTTGTTGTGTGACAGTGTCAACAGACGTGGCTGATAGTGCCGCATGGTAGACCCAGGAAACATGGTGTTAGGTGGATTGAGACATACTGGAACTAAGGGAATGTGGGCCGAGTTGAAGAACACAGAGTGGGTCAACATTGTGGAGAGACTAGGAGGGCTGAACAATGCTGGGGTTACGCTAGACGTGTGATAGGCTGTGTTTGCCACTTGATTATCCCGCCCTCTTCGCCCGGCTCTCGGCCAACTCTTGCACAAGGTTGCGGCGCGCCGAGCGGTGGATGGCAATCGGGGTGAAGTGTCCGGCTAACCGGAGTGACTTAGTCCACTTCTTGGGTCCAGCTGGAGTGTGTGATGGGTAAACAGTGAGTCTGCTGGCAGTCAGCGTGACGCGCTGATAGTTGGGAATTTGCCTAAGCACTGGCGGATCACGTGACTTTCACACATGGGATAATTTATTCCGTGTGATAACGTGACCCAACGGAATCTGATACCAGGGAACTGAACCCGAAGGGATACAATGGTATTAAATTGTTCGCAGATGTGTCTTGGATAACTTTTTGGGATAACGTGTGACTGAACGCATGCATGACTAAGCAACTAGGATTCCACATAATTAATTCATCACAGATGCGATGCTGTAAGCGTTTTCGAGTGCTGACCATACGTGTCCCTCAGATTTTCGTTGATAGTCTGTTACTGTCAGGCCGCCCCGTGAACCATGAACGTGTGATGTGCAGCATGTGAGTAAGCGTGCCCTTGTTGATAAGATATCTGTCGACACAAGACACTTTAATTCAGAGCCGGCCGGCATCTTAACTCCACCGATGCTCGAATCTCACGCAGCCGCGCGCCCTCGGCGGTTATCACTCTTATTATGTGTAGATTATAATGCATTTACAATAGGACTCGCAAGTTTTGCAGGTCTGTGTGTCCCCAAGAGCATCGTTCATTTTAAATGCAAGTCTTATGTACAGTATAATCAGTTGTAAATATCGTGTCCAGTATGCGTTTCACTTGCGTCTGCTGTTCAGCAAAGCCAAAAGAACCGAAGAAACTGTCTGCATTGCCTAACGTCAGTAGAATGTCCACAAGGCGTGTTGGCGTTTGTTAAGCTTGACCGGGATAATGCTTCCACTTTCTGTCGGTGATTTTCTTGTCAGGGAGAGAGCCGTGTTATGTAGCGAGCTTCGTGTCACGTGTCCGTGTTGTCAGTCACTGTTGGTCATCGGCTTAGTCCACGTCGCATGCTCCTTCCGCGCTGACCACTGCACGGTTTAAGCTTACTGTTACCATGGCAACAGATCTCCGTCTGGCATGACCACCTGTGCAGGTGGCCGTGTGCGATGCGACAGCCAGCCTGCATCAGACAGTCCGTGTTGTTGCCGGTAAACTGACCGTTTTTCAGTGATCGACCGGCCTGTTTAGTGAAAGCACTGATTGAATGTAACACCTTGTGGACAGCAGTGGTGAAATAGGACACGGTGTAAGCCGTACAGTGGTCATGGCGTATCATGGCTACAGAAGCTGGACACGGGGCCACGGACACCCACCCTGTTACCGTCAGGTAGGTCACCGTGTTACATTCATCTTGCTCGAAGAAAACCTGGTATAGATAGACACGAATTGTTGATTCCTTTACTTCAATACCGCCCCCCCCCCCCCCCCCCGATGTGGAGTCAACCATAATAATGATGTATTTGGGAACATAGAATTGGTGGTGTTCCTGTTTAGTCCAGTCTCTGGACCATGTTAGGATCTTCCGTGGAATAGTGGACTGTGAAATTATCGTGGAACCTCCAGACGATGGGTGGTCGGTAGCATGGCAACAGATCCATCGATTTTAGGTTCACTAGTCCAGGCAGTCAGTGATTGATAGGTTAATTCGCCAACTCTACGTTTAACGAATGTAGTAAAGTTATCATTGGATGCCGATTGTTCCCTGGTATTATTCATTCGTGAACTCAGCGTCTTATGAATTTATTGAAGTTATCAAATTTCATGCATACTGATTGTTCGCGAACACAACGTTAGTTTGACGAATCTGGAAAAGTTGTAATTGGATACAGATTACTCAGTGCGCCTGTGTATTGAGACATGCTCGCGTTTACGAGTGTTTGATCCACGTGGATGTGTGGACGCCCAGCGTGGTTGCCAGCCAGTGTATTCATGGGGCCCGGCGCTAGTGATAGATTTATTGGGAGAGACGCTGAATGGGCCCTGGCCTGTCCCCCGCCTTCATGGAGCTTTAATGGCGTGTAATGGGCGAGTAAGGCAGTGGCGGGTCGATAAGGGGCTGGGTCCACATCATCGTTGGCTCATGCTTACACCCCGGGTCCCGCGCTTCCTTCCCGTCTCTCGCAGGACTCGTAAAACTATCGCCAGGCTCACAGTAGCCCGACCATCTCTACACGCCGTGCGGCACCGGCATTATCATCACCACAGACAGCACCACGGCAAGACAGCGGCTGGTGGGTGATGTGGCGGCGATGGCTGAGCCGTGACCAGCGGTGACTATTGTTGTCACAGACTGCAGCACGAGGCGAGCGTTCAGAGCCAGGGACCAAGGAAACGGGCGGTGTTCCTCACGGGCCATTCATTGTGCCAGCACCAGGAACTGTGGCGAGTCACTGGGGCGTATCGAACACACTGAGCCACGCGAGACGGGAAAGAGAGGTGGAGAGCGAGGAGTGACAGGGCAGACAGTGTAGCGCGGGTCACAGCATCCTGTGCCAGCTTTCTTTGTCCACTCCACTAGAGCCCGCGCACACTGTGAGGAAATATCAACTTCCCTGTACGGAACTTGTATCAGACTGTTTATCTTCTCTTTTTTTCTCGTATAAACGCAAGTATTCCATATTTAATTTTACGAGCATACTCCGGTTCTATATTTTCCCGAAGTGGATTCAACAGAAAGCGGACGATTGAGGCATGGAGTAGTGTTTTCTGTAAGTACACCCTCCTTTTCATTGCCGTCACATGCATCACGAATGACACAAACGCACCGTTATCAGTTATGTCACCCTTGCAAGCTTATATGTTTTCTAGAACTGTGCTAATCTCCCCCCTCCCCCCCCCCCCCCCTATCCGCCAGTTTCTCTTCTTCTTTAGTTGTAGTGGAAGTCACGACGGTCATCTTTAACTTGACAATCACGTCAGCAGCCCGTGTACACATTTCCCCAAAACAGCCTTACTTTGATGTACATAGTGTTCCACTAGTTTGATTAATACGGATGCCAGAATCAAAGCAACGTTTGCTGTACATAAAACCATCAGAGACCGCACAGCAATGTCTGTTAGGATCAAAGCCAGAGGAGGACGTGAGCCAAGATGTGTGGTAGGTAAAGCAGGCACCACGTCAGCACGTCAGGTCTGGTCAGAATACGGGTCGTAGCGGCCAGGTTCAGGTGGCAATAAGACTGATGACCCAGGAAATGGACAGATGACCTCAGCAAAGTGTCCATCCTTGGACCATGGCGTGCTGATGCAGGAAGACATGGCTTCCAGTGAGACGTGTACAACAGCCAAATGACTGAACTGACTGCTGGGTTTGGTTGAAAGCGGGAAGGGGGCTGGCAAGCCGAGTGGGGCACGGGGCCGTGATACATAGGTCAGGTTATTGGTCAGGACAGAGACAAAGGTGTCTGGGAAGATGGCGGACAGGCCGAGAGAAAGGGTGATGAGTTTTCCAGTTTCCTATGGTGTCCCAAAGAGGCTCAGCTCGGCCTCATTTGTCAGTGTAGCGCCGGGCGAGTGGCGCGCTGGGACAATGTTTGTGTTGATGTCCTCATGGCTACCTGTGTGTGGTTGCTCTAACTGTCACACGTGTGCGCTGCCCGTATTAATATCGCTGCCGGCGGCTCATCTGTTGGCTCAGGTCACGCCATGTTGCGGACCATAGGGGCAGGAACTTGCTGCTTGTTATCCGGAGACGCCGAGGGCGCTTCCAGTCATTAATTGTCAGAACCAGGTCGTCCATTCTTCAGTGTGCGTGTCACAGAACTTCTGGAATGACCCGCGTTATGGCGCCTTCAGAATGACCCTAGTGACGACTCACTGCATTCCTCGTGTCAGGCGCTGAACTGTCACACTCCCAAAATAATCCTGATGAAAAAGTGCAGTAGGAATGTCAAAGGCCCGAATCACGCAGTTAATTGATTACCCCCCCCCCAAAAAAAAAACCAAAAAAAACAAAAAAAAACACAACAACAACAAAAAAACAACAACAAAAAAACAACCCCCAAACCAAAAAAAAACAAACAAAAAACAATAAAACAACAACAACAACAAACAAACAAACAAACACAAGAAACAACAACAACAAAAACCTTGATCAAAAAGTATAGTTTGGAATGTTCAGGGCCTGATCAGTCTGCAATTCGAACTACTTTTGGTTTCTTTTTTTCTCACGTGAAGTTTATATGATCAGGGACTTACATAGAAGTGTAGGTCCCTGATATGATGTGTTTACTTTTTGATTAGTGGCAGACCTCTTTGGAGTCGCCAGTTATTGAAGGAAATTAGGCCAGCTGCCTCGTTTTCACAAGACGTAGGCGTAGAGCTTAGTAAAACCACAGCCCCAGAAAATTTGAAAAGAACGCAATTCATTCCCTCGGGAAAGGATGTTTGATAAAAACTCCTCGTCTGTCCTTCAAACCTTTTTGAGAGACTTTGGGAAAACTCCATCTTTCACGCAACGTTTCAGCTAAGTCTGGTGAAGTCGGTTTTTGGTGTATAGGAGAAAAAATGGAAATAGCTTGTTACTGCCGGCAGACATGGCAACTGGGCCCGTGGTCTGGTGACAGGCTTTTACCTCCCCTGCACGCCTCAGAGAGCGCCACTTCCTACACTTGACTTGCTGCTGCAGGCCGCCGGCAGTTTTCACTATTGCCAAATCAAATTTCAATTTTCCACAGCTCGGGCACTTTAGCTGACTTGATGCCCACACGCTGTCAGACGCCACGTTCCCCATTATGTGGCTGTGAAGCCGCCAGCTTTCTCGGCTTGTCAAGCGTTTTATGGTCAGTCTCACTGTCGCCTTTCGCCCTGTCGCCCGTGGGCAAGGGAGGGGAAAATCACATGATGCACTCAAACTTTGGGAGGCTGAGACACAGGGGTAAGCGGCAGTTCTCAATAGACAGACCCCTGTCCTTGACGGCACTTTTTTGTATTGGCCATCGCAGTGTGATTCCGCCCACATCACAACCTGACGATCCCGCCATACACGACTTTATGTGAGGACAAAATTCACGATAACTGATTAGCATTTCGTAACTAGCCTGCTGGCGATTGTTGATCTGTTGACAGAGATCACTCACGCCGAGTTAACAGTTGTACCTGACCACGGTGAAACGAAAACCTGGCATGGGATTGACTGGAACGGATTCGACTTTGCTGCAGGCGGTTTGACCTCTGTATCTAAAAGTGCTAATGTGGCATTCAATTGAAGTGATGCAAAGAAGATTTTTTTTTTGGCGTGTGAGAGGTTTGATTGAGGGCGCTAGATGTAAGAGGTTGAAATGTGAGAGCAGCAGAGGCTGGACTGATGTATTTGACGGCAGGTTGTCGTCAGGAGGGGGAGCGGCAGGGATCTGAAAGGCCAGGCCAGCAGGACTGGGTGTTTGGAGAGGAAAACCATGTAACCCTGGGGGAGCCTGTTTGCCAGGAAACTACAGGTCCTTTGTCAGCACACTACGCGAGTCAATGCAGCAGGTTGCGCTAATAAGTAGTGTGGGTTTTGTGGTCAGGTCACGTGGTCATGGACCGGGTTGAGTTGGCACGTTCCTCATGGCCACTTCCTGTATAATGCACTCCCTGCACTGAGCAACCGGCTCAAGGTGATTTTCTTGAAAGTTAACGCTTCCTTAACCCAATCTGGTTGACCTGAACTTCGATGAACTTGAGAAGGCATCGATTTTAAAGCCCCATTTCCTCCGCTTTTAGATATAGATTGGCATTACAGTTATACATGTACTATTTTTTTTAAGTGATCGTCTTTTTATCTTCTAAGTGCTCTCCTGCCGGTCTGAAGGGAAATCCGTTCATAACTATGCTTCTCGCCAGAAGTAGCACCAGTGTGTTGGACAGAGTGAAACATTGAGGTTCTCGGGCGTCATTTCAGTCACAGACCGGCGAGTGGAAGCAGTTTGTGCCAAGTTCTTTCTGTCCCTGACACCGGGCTGGTGAACCAGTGTGTCATCTTGGCCTCGGTATTTGATTTCCAGGGGTAGAACCATTAACGGACTGTTTGGGCAGCAGCCGTCAGTTAAAAATCCGAATTAGGATACACGTATTTGAAAAGTATTCATTTGAGTCAGCTTGATCGGACGGTCGAGGATATTTCACTTGCTGTTGCGTTCTCACATGTCGTGACACTACAAGGTCAGATTCTGGAGGGTTGTAATGAATGTGTTCGCATCATCGATCAGGAAAAAATGGCTTTCTCTGACACGGAAGAATGGCGTTTAGCTTAATTAAAACTCCAATAACATTTTACCTTCTCTTGTGTAGGGAGAAACAGCAATATCTGGTGCTCTTAGAGTCAGTGATCATTGCTTTTTACTGGCGTAGAAGCATAAATGGGAGCGTTCCGCAAGAAGTTTGTGTAACCAATATCTGTGCATGTTTGAACGTCTGTGGTTGGATGTATGTAATACGAAGCGAGAGAGAGAGAGAGAGCGTTGCTGCTGGCAGTACCGGTGACAGCAGTAGCAATAACCCATGGCACACTGTCGGCTGATGAAGCGGACTGTGTCAGAGGCCAAGGAAGGGAGGGTGTGGGGAGGGAAGAGAGAGCGCTGAGCGATGGGCAAGTAGCAAGCTAATCAATACGAGAGGGCGACTGTGAAAGGACTGCTTCTCCTCCAAGACACTGATCAATGGTGTAGGAAATGCTGTTACAATATGGGCGAAAAATCAATTTGGCAAATTGGGTTCGGCCAAATGTTCGTGTAAGCTAGTGCTGCTGATTTGCTGTAGGATGCGGTGGTTTGGAGGACGGTGATGTGAGCTTTGAGAGGCCGAGATCCAGCTTGTCGTTCGGTCAAGTGGGCTTCCCCACATCTCGCCCATCGAAACGAGGCACGGACACTTCCGGTGTTTTCGGAGAGGATCGGGAGATTTGTGAGCACGTTCTAAGTTTGGCGCTGCTAGACGCTACAGATCAGCTTTCGGGGTGACAAGTGTTCTGTCACTTGGCGACAACGTCTTTGACTGGTCTTGCTCAGAAGTCATGTGTCATCATCATACCGCTTTTGTGTAGCCAGGCCGCGGGAAACACTGGAATCCTGACTGATGGAGCCGGTTTTGTAACACGCAGAGATGTGATCGGCCTTGCGTCTCGGGAGGGAGGGAGGGAGGATGCTGTGTTTCATCACTTCCATTCCGGGCCGCGGTCAGCGCAGGGAGTCACTAGAGGAAGCAGTGAGTTGAGAAGGGGCAGAAATTGATTTTGTAACTATCGGCCGGCACGATCGGGCGAATCTCAATACAGCTCTGTGTCTCCTGCCTCGTTGGAGCATGCATACGCATGAGTGGCGGCAACATGATCTCTGCTTGCCTTTCTTGTGAGTAGCAGGGCCTGTGCTGCCCATCTTCCTGTTTTGACTGTGGTGTTTAATGGCGGTAAGACTGACGACGGATGATATTCTGCTTTTAACTTTGAAACTACTGGAAGATTCTCGCATTATAGATCGTTTGTCGGTTATTGCTGTTTGCATAACTTTTTCCCAAGTTGCTGCTGCTGTCAGTTCTTGATACTTATGATTTGATATCACTCAGTCAGTCATGATAAAGGCCGGTATCATGTAGTTATCTTGTATGTGGCAAGCGAAACCAGCGCCTGGAAGCGGCTGCCGTCAGCCTGAGAAAAGACGATACAAACCGGCTTTGCCAATATAGTGATGTGACTCAGTATAATAACTAAGAAAATTTACTCAAGTTACGCTGAAACTCCAACAACGCATTATGTTTAAAGCTTGACGTTGAAGAGTGGCTTCTCAATGGTGACACGCGATTCAGTTTGAAAGTAGGATCAAATTATCACCAACTATGCAACACACACAACGCTTATCTTGAGAGGAGGCGGCAGGGAACAACTCCCAAACCACGTACAGTCCTGGTGTGGACAGTACGTATACATTTCCTACAGCCATGCCTTGGTGTACAGACAGTGTACTTTGTTGCCCTTTCTAAACCTGGAAGAGGGGGAAGAGTGCAGTGTACTGGAAGCCGTCTCTTGCTCTGTCTGCATCTGTTCCGTCAGTTTACTCACTCACGGTAAGAATTCTTTCGCCAGCAGAGAAAATTGCCTCCTGAGGTGTAAGCAAGGGCTTACCGTTCCCGATCCGCCCTTCAGTTTAGGTTGTTCAGCTGAGGTTTGGTGCCGAGTGTGTACTAGCAGACTGTGTATGAAGGATCGTGTTTGGTTTGTCTTCAGTCGTTCTGGTGATCAGGTAGCCGGCAACAGATCGGGTTGCTGGCTGAACACCTGGTAGGAAACGGAGCCGGGGGAAAGGTGCGCCTTTTGATCTCGGTAGGCTGCCTCTCGTTTTGTGGACAGTTACTGCACTCAACATTCTTACCCCCCATGCCTGCCTTCAGTAATACCTGCAGTGTACAGTGTACAGAAGTCGGGGGAAGGGAGGGGGGAATCAGTGGTATTCTCTCTTGCACATCCATCTTGAGATGTCTGACCAAAAACAGGACGCCTGCAAATGAGTTTACCTCATTGTGGGGACTGGCAGACCACAGGGTTAAATGCCTGGCGGTGCACGCTGACAGGTTAATGGTGCTGCTAGTTTTGCTCTGTCCAGAGTTTCCTTTGAGACCAGCTGTAAAAGGATTCCATGGATACCTGGCCCTACCTGCTTCTGTCCGCTTCTTTCTGGCCTTCATCGATAATCCACACCCTGCCTGTCTCTATGTGAGCCTAATGTAACACAGGTCGGCCCCTCACCATTGTGCTAGGTGTAAATCAACCGTTACATATATACATCGTACTCCGGCCGGCGTTCTAGAGGAGGGACAAGGGGTAGATAAGGCGTTTTGGAGAAGGGGTCAAGCGTCTTGCTTTTTCACATTTTCATCAGTGTCTGTGTGTGAGAAATACTTCTGGCCAGTATTCAGATCAGATGGTCTGATATGATAAATGCAAATGAAAAATAAGCTTACATCGAACTCATCGATGTGTACAAAGCTGTGTACAATGGCGTTTATGTTTCGTTCCCGACATGGTCACGGACGGTCTTGACTCAGCGCCGAGAGAGAGAGAGAGAGAGAGAGAGATCAGTTGCCGTCTCCCCAGCACTAGGACCAATCTAGCTAATCAGCAGTGCTGTTTGAGAACTCGCATTTTATCGCAGATAATAGTCTTTTCTCGCCGTCTGTTTGATGTTTCTGGATGACTGAACTAAGAGGCAGAGAAATTATCATCACTACAAACTTGCCTCAGTCCCAAACTTCACGCCTAAGATATCATAATCTGTCTGTGAACAAAAACAGGTGAGCTGTGCTTGCGAGTTATGGGAGACTGTTTGCGGCAGGGGGCGTAATCGGAAGGTTAATTACGCCTCACAGGCGCCGTCCTGGGAAGGGGGGCAAAACACGTGCCTTACTTACAGACTTAGTGTGTTGGGGCTTCACGAGTTAAGCCAGGTGTTGTCTGCCGGCTGATCTTGAGAAGATAAAGTTACTGCATGTTTTCGTGTTTTGCTAAGGTGGGGAACGCAGCGCTGCAGAGCAAGGCCCAGATTTTTGGGGAGTTAGTCTAAATCAGAGGATTACACCAGAACGCGTTACTCCGACCTCTGAAATTCTGCGATAATTCGGGCATCAGTACTTGAAAGACATGGCTGTCTTTTTTTATACAGAAGGCAAAGAATACCAGGAGATCTTGGGTAATTGTCCTGTTGGGAAGCTTCCAGGGTTGAGAACGCTATCAAAGTTCACCTCTTTCTTATCTGGGAATCCTCAGTGTTGCTTTATCTGACGCCAGACTAAATCCTGTCGAAATTTTCCATCTGTTGCTCTAAGGCGGAATACACTTCCCATCCAGTTCCCCTTTTGGAATCCGTTTTCTGCCCGATTCCTTGGTCGATCATCAACCAGCATTTTCCATCTTTGTGTTCTTGTCCCTGGTTCCGTCAGAGAAAGAGACTTATCACTGTCTTGCTACCGCTGGGCACTTGGGTGTGCTGCCGTGATCAGATAAAATATTAACCTACCACTGTCCGCAGCTTACGATACAGCTAAGTGTGTTTGAGCAGAGAATCCTTTCTGCAAGTGTAAGTCTACATCTGTTCCCTCTGCTAAGTCTGAAGCACGTTGCTCCGTGTCATTGTCCCTCGCCGGTCAGTGTTGACCAGTTTTCTCTTGTGACCTTCCTGCTGACCACGATTCCCATGAACGTCATGTTGACCACTCATCTCATCTGGCCGTCTGGTCCTAATCTAGCTCAGCGCTAATCCCGGGGGAGATAGCGTGAAGTCGGCGGCCAGTGTCCCACTGTGGTGTTGGTCAGCAGTAATCGGGTTTAGTCCCTGACACAGCTGGCGCCATGCTTCGCGCGCCACCAGCATTCGGTCAGACACGGACTGTCCAGCTGACCGCCACTGGCTTCATACTGAATCATTAGGGACTGGCAGTCCAGGCTTTCATCTGGCACAGTGGAGGGACACGGACAGTGATGAGGTTGGGCTGATCGCACGTCGGCAATACCGGCTATTACGCTACTTGTACTGCGAGTGCACAAATTATGAGAATAGACTCAGTGATAGTGTGTACCTTGTCAAGTTTACTCAGTCTCGGGAGTACACCAGTATCGTTCACTGACTGAGTTGCACAGTGCTATATCCAGAGTCTGTTTACCACCTCGTTGTTGCCGTGTAGTGTGATCATGGCCGTCCGGCCTGCTCCAACATCAACTACTCAGTGACTTGCACTGACGGTGAAGGTCAGCTGTTGTGCCGGTAGGTGAAGCCATTAGGTCGGGCAAGGAGGAAGGCTGTGATCATCGACCTGTGACCATCAGATGCTTCAGTTCCGGCGTCAGCTTGTGTCTCGGCCCTACAAATTTAAAACACTGGTACGAATAGAGTCCGCTCCTTGTGTCTGCTCAGTGCTACTGTTAGTGTGATTCTTACCAGAAATCTGTTCAAGGTAGTCAGTTGCCGCTACTTTCGCATCGATAACCGAGCGTGTGAGAAGTGAAGCAGAAAACTACTGATGCCTTCCTGTTACACGTTGACCGAGGTCATACTCAAGTTTTTCGCTGTACATGTCCTAATACATCCTGTTCACACTGCATGCTCGCTCGACTGTTAAGGGAAAATGCACAGTTTAAGTATTCGTTTAACCGGGTGTTTTTTGTTGTTGATTTTGTTTTGCTTGTCGGCGGCGCAAAATATCTATGTAATAGGTGACGGCATCAAAGAAACATCTATCAGTTCTTACTTCCGACACAGGCAGCGAAGAGGATTTTTTTTTTTTTTTTTTTGCACGTCACATTCCCACTTTGATCGTTGATGTCTAGGAAGTAGGCCGGAGGGCGGCGATGAACTGTATGTCATGAGCGCCAGGAGAACGTGAACTGTATGATCTTTACCACGACCAGGCCTAAGTGATCTTCGGGGAACATCAAAATGTAGGGAGCAAAGGTTCTTTAGAGCTTTTTCGTGTACCCTGCCTCTTGAGTGTTTCTGAAGATGTCTCCGCCGTCTTTGTCTGTTTATGTACACCTGGAGTGCATCTTGGCGCCTACCCTTAATTGCCCCTTTGAGTTTAATGAATAAGACCACTTGAGGTGTACCTGAGATGTACTGTGGTTTAACCAGCCAGGTGAGTAGGCGTGGACCAACAGTCTTTATGTGTCTCTTCACTAAGTGCGTTCATGCATGAATACTGTCTGGCATGTTCTCTGTCTCTTTCTTTTCTACAAGACCCGACTTACAATGGGAAACAGGCAACTGTATCCACTACTGTCTGGTACTATAGTATTATGCACAACAGGTCTTCTGTGAAAGAGGGTGTTTTGCCGACAGCATACAGGAAATGTTGGGAGCAATTCACAACTTTTCAAGTTCTGGGTTTCCCGCGTGTCAGACAGAAGACCGTAACCAGTCAGACAAAAAGCTGAGAACAAATTTTCGTGTTTCCGCTTTCTTGGCACTTGGCGTGAAAGTGTCATGTGTTACAAATTGTCTTACGTGGAGGTTTCAGCAACGTTTTTACTACTAGTAAGATGAGATTTTGTGCAGACTGCCTGGTCGGTGTCTGTAAGACACTCACGCCTTTTCCAGAAAACCAGAAAACCCCTGTTCATCATTCCAGGCTGCATGAAAATGTTTTGTGTGCGGCAGCTCTTGTTTTGTAAGTTAAAAATGGGATTTTAAAAAGTGCTGTAAACGCAGAAACCCCTGTCTGGTGCCAAGTGGAGGATGTGCAGCCGTTCCTGCGCTAACTCCGGCCCGCAGCAACTCCCAACGCAGCAGGAAGATGGCTGGAGAAATTGTTGGGAGAGCAGATACCAAGGCTACAATCAGAGATTCCGATGATAACTGTTTTGTGCATCACAGAGCACGCTAGTGGGGCTGTAAGAAGGGATGCCGTGTAGCGGGTCACCAGTCACTACTATCTTGTCTAGTCTCCAACACCTCGCTCCCGTTCTGCTGCAGCAATTTCTCTCTTTACTCAGTTTACCTCCGTCAGCTTATTTCCCCAAGCCCATATCACAAGCTGCATGTCATATGCAGCCGATTTACCATTATTTCAAGTAGCTTAACACGAATGTCGTTGTACTCTTTTCAAGTTGTCGTGTTCCTCTCTCTCTCTCTCTCTCTCTCTCTCTCTCTCTCTCTCTCACAGACTAGTTTATTCAGCTTGTGCATTTTAGAAACTCCAAGATAGTATCAGTTTTTAGACGCTGAAAGGCTGATCCGAAATCATACATAACATCCTCACAGCTTAGTATACGCTGGATGGCATTGTACAGTTTATAGACGAACTCGTCACCGGGCCGCGGGGTCTATGACAATCAGAATGCAATCATCCCCGTCTGTGGAAAATGGACAGATATAGGTCAAGTGTCGTCTTTCTGTGTGGTTGATGCGGTTTTGAGCAGGAAGAACTTTTTGCCATGCAGACTATCTGTGGTGGCGGCGGTTATTTGTGTACATATTCATGGGGCCGTGTGGTTGGCGATTCATCAGACGACGGGCTAGATCCGGTGTGGAGATTGGCTGCGAGTGATTAGTGTTTTCTGTTACCCCGTGCGCCGTGTATCGAGTCTCGAGCAGTTCCGGGCTGCCTGTGCCGGGAGCTAGCAGCTAGTGTGGGACGTGTAGAGCCGCGGGTTATCGGTCCTGATGTCTGAGGTTATCGAAGGGTGGGTGCTAATCAAAGGCGGTGCTGTCAGGGTGAGCTCTGTCTGTCCTTTCACTTGTTTACCTGGCTGTACACGACCCACAGCTGTTGTGGCGCGAAGAACTGCTGGATGTTAGCTGGTCCCGGCTCATCAGTCACTTGTAATAGGGATTCTCTCCACCTTGGACCTACCGCAGTGAGCTTGATTTGTAGGTGTGGTTTTGGGACACATTCAAGTTTCGCCGTTTCTATTTCTGGGGCTGGAATCAACATGTGTTGGTGATTTCAGAAATATTTAGCATCCTACATCCTCGGCTTAGTGGGATGGTGGTATTTGAGGTTTCGTTAGGCTGGAAACGTGAGTTAGGTATCACGTGCGTGACCCGTGCACGTTGTGTCGTCCTGAGGGCCTTGCGGCAGGAAACTGACTCACCTGATCAATTCTGCCGCTATCATCCCATGTAAGCCGCTATCACAACTTGCACCCCATCCCCCTCTACTTCAGCCCCCTACACCTTCCTCCGCTCCTCACATGAGCGGAGTGTTATCGATACTGGTTACAATATCCATGACATCAGCTGCCTGCATAAAACAACAAATCATGGCGCTCTCTCGCAACCCACAATCCGCTTCCGTCTCAGCAATCATCACCGGACAAACCCCTCCACCCCCCACGTCAACCACCACCACCACCACCACTTCCCTACCGCCTGCTATTACCGTGGCGTGGTTGCACAATGTGAACTGGAGGTTAGTCGCCCCGTTGCGCACGCGCTGGACCAGAAGACGGCTTCAGTCAGACACAGGAACGTACCGGCCCCAGCTTGAGATGCAAACCCACCCACCACAACGCCAGCAACACCGACAACGACCTGCTGTAGCTTACCTGCGCGTGATGTCATTGATCCTTTTCTTTCATTCTGTCATCCGAATAGTGTAGGCCCCATGGGCTCGCCTTCACGCGGCGGGGCTGATTTCGCCAAGCTTGCCCACCCCTTTTGCTCTTTCTTCACTCTTAATATTTCTGCCTCCCTCGGTCCATTCACCTGTCTTTTGTTCTCTTAAAATCTCCTCCGGGGGGAGGTCAGTAAGCGGGTGTCTGCTGACCCTTGGTCCAGTGAGACATCTGAGGGTCGTTTCTGAAGGCCGACTTCACTGGATTCCCCCCACCTGGTCTTCAGCCTGGCGGGCTTTGTTCGCAGCGCCCTGCTGGTGCTGCTGAACACCTGTCATGTTGAAGACCTTCACAACGCACCCCTCTCTGGTGCGTTGTTTTCCCAAACCGCCTCACGGCGGGGAGGTTCCGTGTTGGAGCGGTCTGTTCTCCAACTGCCTCCCAGGCATGTTGTCTTCATTGGCAACTATGGAATTTTCCTTCCTACCTCTCTGTCTATCCCTCACCAGCCCATTCACCTGTATCTTTCTCTTTAAAACCTCCCGAATTTAGCCGCTCTGTCCTTCCTCTCTTCTCTCAGCTGATTTCTAAGTTCGGCCCTTTCATCTATGTTTCTTCTTTTTAACTCCTCACTCACGTCTGCACTACCAGTGGCTAGGAATAAGTGATGTTGGGCATATGCTGCGAACTGGTTTATTGCGCCTAGGAGATGATAAGTTGCAATATTTGCTGTATATACGCTTAGTATTTATCTTTGTTTTACCTTGTTGTAATTGTCATTTGTTTTCTACGCTTTTTTGTAACCGGGAGTTCGAGAAATTAGCATGAAGGTGCAGCGTCTCCTGCATGTCCTAGGTTTATATTGCCCCGTAGACCAGTTTGCATCCTTTGTCCACCGTTACATTTTTGTTTTTTTCATGTAGTGCAGGCACACTCAGCCGCGAATTAGTCTTTGTGGCTTGCGCGGCTTTAAGCCCTAAAAACTCACTCACTCACTCACCCGAATAGTGTAAACAAACAAACAAACAAACAAACAAAAACGACGTTTAACTCGTAAGAGGCCGAGCCCGACCATCCCCTGCCCACTATATGATAAGACTGGTTAAAAAGAACAAGCCACTGCACACCAGTAGGAGCCACTTCGAGCCACTATTACGCAAGGCGTGGGTCTTCCCCGCTAGGCGCGAGACTGCTGCAGATTGGGTGATAGTGGCTTCAAGTGGCTTCTAGTGATCTGAAGATTTCAAGTAAAAATACCATTTTTGCATGGGCTTTTAAGAGTTAAAAGCTGCGGCACCAGAACAGTTGGCTGCTATGTTACAGCTGGTGGGTGGGTGGGTGGGTTGGGGGTATGGTAGAATAGGCGAAGCAGCTTTCGAATTGATGGCAAAATCAGATGCACATTTACGAAAGGAATTGCTTCAGGCAAAAATTTGGACT
The DNA here is from genome assembly GCA_018292915.2 of Batillaria attramentaria. NCBI lineage: Eukaryota > Metazoa > Mollusca > Gastropoda > Batillariidae > Batillaria > Batillaria attramentaria. The sequence continues at coordinate 1,161,720 of JACVVK020000088.1, forward strand.
AATCAAAGGGAGCCTCCATCATCGCACGATTTCGTGAAGGAAACTACATGTGAGAGGGAACTGCACATTGAACAACCATTCGGAGCGTGAGGGTGGCATTCATTAACAATAACCCCGTCCTATAGCCATGGGTTTGCATGTTTTGTACGTTGGGCACGCGGCCTTACACTTCAGGCCTAATGTCCAGTATGTTTGGTTTGCAATCACCACACTTCATGTCCACAAGCAGTTCGCCACAATAACACTGCATAACCACTAGCAGGCAGCCGTGAATTGTTTTCTGTTTATCGCCGGCGGAAATCTCTCCCAGCCTCAGATAATATCGGTAGTGTAGTATTGAATGTTTTGTCATGTTGCAGGGGAGAAAATTGTCCGGTTGTTTTCGTATTGGAAAATGGGATTAGATTCCGGTACAAGGTAATGAGGGTCTTTTCACAGGGTAACAGATGTTATTTAGATACGGCCCGTACACGGCTGCCAGTCTGCATGTTGCCGTACTCGGCTGCCTGCTGGCGGGCAAGTGATCCGCGGCACACGCAGCCTGCGGCGTTGCAAGGTTTGGGCAGTGACTGGTCAGTTGGCTGTACGGGGCTGCCAGTGGCTAGCTGCCTGCCAGGAAAAATAGAACGGCTTTCTATTCCCGCGCCAGCACCGGCAAGGGGGATTTGCCAGCTGGCAGCCAGCGATTTAATTAGGGTTGCCAGCGTTGCCAGCCCTGCAAGTACCAATCCTGGCAACGTGTAGCAGCGGCCCTAATTAGGGCCTCTTTACTTTAACAGCTACATGTGACGTCAGCGTGTTCCATCAGTTCCCGGTTCGGTACACGGAAATACTTTTCTTGACGTGGCCGCCAAAGAGTCTGTCTGAAGGTGGACACAAAGAATGTAAACTGTATTTTGAGTTCTACGTTTTGGACAAATGTTCAAAAGATCACATTGACACGAACTTTACTTGTGAATGTTTGACAGCTACTTACAGTAGTTCTATACACTTCTAAGCTACGTAAACTGACCGTGGTGCAGTTATGAGAATGATACCTTACCTGGATACTTTCGAAGGGTGCAGTGTACTCGGTGTAATGTGAGATATTGTGGGTGCGTCATATGATACTGGCCGGGGTAGGCCATATGATCTGTGTGTAGTTTGCCGTCCTGCACCTGGCTAGCTAGCAGCTATACCGTGAATGTACCACAGCCAGGCATGGTATTGATCCCGCAGGTTGGCTGTGAGGTTGGCAGCAGGCGATTCATGAAATATTACATCATTATCTGATCACAGGCCATGCTCTCAGCCACTAGTGGGTATTGTGGACCACCTCTCTGTTGGCTGGGACAATCGGGCCCGACTCCCGCTCTGTGTTTCTCTTCCCGTGGTCCATTGGCGGCCCTGTAGAGAGCGGGGCTCGAGCGGCCCACAGTGCTCTTACAGTCCACAGGGAAATATTTATGACGCGCCATTATTGTTTCGTGCAGGTGCTCAGAAAGACATCGCGGCTTTTACCACACGGGAGCCTGGCTGTTTTCTCACTCTTAGTATTGACTGCTTCGGGAGGGACGGACAGAGAGAGAGAGAGAGAGAGGTGGTAGAGATGGGGGTTATTGCATCGTTGTTTGAAAATGATATTCAGTTGTGTCGAGGTCGAGCCGTTGTAGGAATTAACTCGAGCCATAACAGCTTCCTCCCAATTTTACGACCCCGCTGTGGAGCTGCTCGAGTTAGAGCCGAAAAGAAAACTGTATGAATCACGCTGTTTGTCGATTGTGCATGGTTCACTCGACTACACGCTCTGCTGCACTTAAGGAGAGTTGTCAGCTTCACCTCCACGACCCAGGGCCGTTAACTGAGGAAATAATGACCGATTTGCCTCCCCCCTTTATGAGATTTAGTTTATTCCCTGGCAGATCATTACGTGGGTCTATTGTTACCTGTCATCAAGATAGGATCATTCAAGATGATCTTATTTCTCATGCAGTACATCAAGTTCCAGTGATTATCAAAAGACGGAAACTTTGTTAAGTGGATCGGGCCGAGACCAGAGCCAGCCAGAAATATTGCACTTAGTGTATCACACTATAACTTATTATCCAATGAGTTGTGAATGTGAAAGGATGGGCCGTCACGCATGATGGGAAAGGCAGCGCGTCACGCTTCTTTTGATCCGCGCAATAAGTTGTACATTGTCTCTGTTTTTTATTACAACCGTGAATGATAATGGCCGGCCACATCATCAGCCAGACAAAGATATCACCCCACGAGGCCGCTTCACCAGAAATTGTATTAACTTTTAAAGAGAACCAAATGAACCCTCGGAACATTTCATAACGCAATTTGACGACCACGATCCGAGGACGACACGGTATGCGGCCCTTCAGCAATACACTCGCAGTCTGTGATGTATAATGCATGACCAGAGAACATTGCATTCGCATAATAACTTGAGTATGGTGTAGTTACCGGTGAATATGCAGCCCTGTAGGCATGCTATCCGAGTATTATGCATCACCACGGTATTCACAGCAACGTGTCAGGCGACCGGAGCGCTGTACATTAACAACCTTAAAGCAGTTTCTGGAGAAACGATGTCGAGACATTTGGGCAATGCAGGTTTCTGTGTACGAGAAAAGACGCACTTTGCACACCCGGTGTGTTTGCACCTGTACATTCTTTAGGAATAATGAGCTTGTGTGCTCGGTGGCCAGGCTAGTTGGAGAGAGTCGACACTCAGTAGTAGAGAACGCTGTATGAATGTTTTTTTTTATATACCTGTCACTCAGAAAATTCACGTAATAAAGAGGCAAGCGTGCCCTCCCATGGACATATGTCATTAACTTTCTGTCCTTGTTAACATGGTGTTCTGACAGTGTTTGTGTCTGTATGGTGTTGCAGGTGAATGGGCAGGACCTGTCGCAGTCGTCACACGATGAGGCGGTAGAGGCGTTCCGCACGGCTACTGAGCCCATTGTGGTGGAGGTTCTGCGAAGGGTGGGCAAGGGCAGTAACTCCAGCAGCAGCAAGTCTCACAGCTCCAAGAACAGAGCACCCGCCATGGTTTCCATAGCAACGCAGACAGAGGAGGATTTCTATTGCTACAACCGGCCGCCTACTCCACCCCCTGGATTTTACCCCATGCACATCAGTGGGTAAGTGCCGTGTGACCGTGCAGTGATGATGCAGAAAAACATTGCATGTGTTATTTTGTGACGTCCAGACTGGAAGTGATTGGAGACTTCTCATGTTGTTAGGTTCCTGCTATCTAGTGCTGTTCATACCTCACAAGAAAAATCGTAAGACCCTTTACGATCGCCAGGAAATGTTAAGCAGGCGTCCAGACGTGTTTCTTCCTAGCTCTGCGTAACACTGGTGGTGGAGATGCCAACAAACGAGGTAGAACAGTTTTGTACACTCTGCATAAGCCCCATCCCGGTCACGCTTTTTGGTAGAACTGGTGCCGTCCTGTCGCGTCTGAGAAGACAATTGCATGATAATTTGACTGTTGTCGTTTTTTGAAGACACCTCTCATTTCAGTAAGGCTCTTATTTTCTGTTTGGCCTGATGGTTCTGATTGTAGTGGAGCCATCCGCTTGTTCTGCCGGAGAAGATCCTGCAGGCTGACGAACGATTTAGGAGAACGGGGAGGGTGGGGGTAGCTGTGAGGAATCTAGTCTGTACGCCACAGTGTTGCCATAAACAGCATCTTTACTGTCAGGCCCCGCGATAAAACAGCGCCAGTACCGCCCATTGCCTTCCCTCGTGTGTCCATATTTACCGAGATACACTCGTCTTGTCCTAGCCCGTAGAGGCGGCCCACGGGGCAACAAATGGAGACGTTAATTGATGCTGATTGACCCTGCGTTCCCTGTGGATAAAGGTGTGAAATATTGATTGTGAGATGCGGCCAAGGCAGTAAACACGCAGTTCATCCTGATAATGAAAAATAACGTGACTGGTCCGAAGCAGGCCCAGCCCATTCCACTGTAATAATGAGAACTGTCAGGCGCCTTCATTCGTTTTGTCGGAGGATAAAGTCTAGCGCTAAGGAATGGCTGTGTCTCGTGTTCTCGTCCCAAATTGTCCCCGCCAGATCCCTGACGCCGCCAGCAAATCCACTCATCGGTGTTAAGGGTGTCCCGCTCCGGATCGGACGTGAAATAAAAGCGTTAACCTGGCATAAAGTAAATGCTTTTCGATTTGAGTGGGATACTCAACCTACTTTCTTCCTCAACCCCGTGTCCCACACACGGCTTTGTGCTCCGTCAGCGAGGCCCGGGTTGAATGAAACGTAAAGAGGTTTTGGGGAGGGCTCCTTGAAGCTAGGGATCTGGTTTTATGGGGAGTGATGAGGTGACAGTTACTGGCCAGGGCACGTGGACTCGTCTTTATTGTGACACACTTTGGGGAACAGGACCAGCTGCCCGTTCTTTATGGGACAGAGTTTACGACGAATAATATGATGATGTAAAAACTGGGCCACATGACCGACAATTCAATTGCCACACAGGCGGCCATAAACAGGTCTGTTTCTCGTATTTAGGTATTAAGTGGCGTGGGGTGGGATCAGGTGAGGGATGGCAGTCTATCAGTCAGCGTTGATAGATTGATCAGCTGGTTGTGATGTCAACTATGTCGGCCGGTGACTTTCAGCAGTGCATTGACCTTTGGAGTGCTCCATCATGCAGTTATGTGGACCCCACCTGATTCGTATAGACCAGGCAGCTTGTTGCTAAAGTAGTAGTAACGGTAGTTCGTCAGACGCGGTGGCGGGCGACTAACATATTGTGAACATATGAAGCCAGTGTAGGCACTTTGACCTTCACTAGTGGACTTGTGTCGAATCGGGTGGCGTTGTCGGTAAACACAGCAAGCAGTGTAGTGTGTGTCAGGCAGAATTCGTCCACAGTCACACCACCACCGGCTTCTGTCCAGTTTGTTAGATGAGGCGAACTGAAAATGCTACCGGCTTTGCTAATACGATACGATCTTACTCCAACCGAAACACTTCGTCAAAAAACAAACAAACAAACAAACCAAAACAAAAAACAAACAAACAAAAAACAAACAACCAAACAAACAACCAAACAAACAGAAAAACCCCACCTTTTCTGTGTCATCCAAATTAGCAACGTCTTAAAACAGACTTAGGTCATCTCATATCTTACTGTCCTGTTTATTGTCAGACCACAGTTACTTCCGCCATAGTAGGCATCAGCACCATCACACTGCTTCTAAATGCTTACAATAAATTGTGATGACATCAGTTAGACCAGGGCAACACTTGGAAAGGAAAAGATAATTATGCAACGTGACGTCAAACACTATTGTAAGTGTCAATGCTAAGTGTGCAGTATTGTTATATGGCGGATGAAGTTAGAGATGGAGTAGTGTGGACTAGGTACAATGCAGTATAAAAGCGAAAAGACAATATTTTGGACCCTTCAGCTGGCTTGCTGTTAGATTTTTTTGTGGCTGCTCTGATCGTTGCAATAGATAGTATATGGAGCCTACATACTTTTTCTCTTTTACAGCTGGTTGTTATTCATCCTTAGCCATATCTCTGTCATCCGAACACGTTCCAGGTTATTTGGTGCGAGGCATAGATTCGGGATAATATTTCACCATTAGAGGTCTGCATCTATTTATTGGCGGGTTACAAGTAACGCCAGCGTTTCATGGCGTACAGGTTACATCAGCAGCCATCCTCACGTGATGATTGCTTCAGGAGCAGCAAGCACGCACCTTGGTTTTTGTTCCATCATAGACAAGAAAAACATGGGTAGGGTACGGGATGCTAGTGTTGTATTGTACAGGGTGTCTCATACCACATGTCATTGAGTGCCAGTCGATTCTGCTACAGCAAGATTGTCCTTGGCGCCTCGCTTTATGTTTTCTTACGTCCCTCACCCTCCAAAGGAACTGTTTCCACTGGGACTCCAGGGTTGCCAGTCACGCCAGGCTTGTCTTTGAGGTTCTAGCTGAGTGACAGCTGAACACTGGCGCGATAAGCGAACAGAAATTTCGGGGTTTGTAAACTGGAGTTGTATGTCATCTTTTGTTTTGATGTTTACGTGATGGCTGATGCATGTGTCGTCTGTGGTTGTAGGCATGCCACACGGCTTTCTGGTGTACACCGCCAGGCATGCTGAGCTCGTTTTAAAGATTGGAATGTGATGACTGATCAAGGGCTTTTCTTGAAAGCGGTGACAAAATGCTTTTTACGTCTCATAAATGGATAAAAGCGATGTGTCAACTGTGACACATGCAACTGTTCTCCAACATCACAGTTTTGTGCTGATGATGGAAAGACATTTTTGGAGAGTGACAGTTGGGGAGCAGTGTTTCTTTTAATTTTAGAGACTGGCCTGTTTGTCTTGAAAATATATAGTGGTCGTTACTGCGGGTAGGAGAGTTCACAGGACCAAAAAGAATCCAGTCCCTCAAAAGATATTAGATGAAGGGGTGCTCTTGAAGCGGATTTGACAGGTGAAGCTGTGATGTTGAGTTCAGCGTTGAATTCCTGTGAACCTCAAAGGCTTACAAGTGTACCAGCCTACAAAGCGACCCGGGCTGATCTTCCTGGCATCTCTCAGAAAGAAGCAGCGAACTCATTATTGCCATGGTGGATTAAAAGGAACCAAAGAGCCCCCGAAAGATGCAAAGAAGTTGATAGGTTTGAAACTCCGCGCCAGAAACTGAAAACAAGATTAAATCTCTGCTGGCGTGGCTTTGAGAGGATTCCAACCTTGATTCCGTTACCACCAAACATTTTATATCAACACATCTAGTGTTTCAGACCTAGTTGTCTGCGATCGTACCGGTGTTGGGTGCGAGCGTTACAAGTGTTCTGACTGAAATTGATCTCAGTGTGGTTGTCGCCTGTTTGGTTTCCAATAGCCAGCGGCAGGTTTGTGGAGGCGGGTCACACGGTGCGTGCAGGAGTGAAGATCTGGCTTCGATCACACTTGGAGCGGATGGGGAGCGCGGCGCGAATGTTTGTCCCGATCGCCGATCAGACTTGTTCGGCCTCCGCCGCCGGCGCCTTAATTTGTTGAAGTGTTCTTACCTCGTCCCTAGAGCGTTTGTAAGCTGTCGCCCTCACGAGGGTAAAACGTGGGATGGGAGCGGACCGCGGGACACATTGGTGAACCGTCCACGCGTGTAATACAATATTGATGACATGAGGACCCTAAAAAGACGCCTTTTTTTTCTTTTTCTTTTTTTTTAGAATGGCATACACGTTTTAGGAATTTGTACCTTTTTATTTCACACAAGAAGAAGAAGAAGAAGAAAAAACACCACCACAACAGAAAAATCCCTTTTGTTTGTATGCCCCCTGTGGCATATCATGGCTCTGCCCAGCTCGAGCCGCCCTATTCGATTAAAAATCCTCCAGAAAAAGATGGAGATGGTCGCCCGGACTAGGTTCTTCCTTGGTGTCATGTAGCACGAGTCATGCAAACGTCTTCATCCTGACTCGCGATGTTTATCAGCTCGTATCATTCTCCCCAAGTCCAGAGACCAGAAAAAGCGTTGACGTGCATTGGCTGATGCTGGAGTTGGCCGCGGCAATAGCGATACTGTACCAGAAGATCCTCGTGCTCCGTGTGGTGGCCGTTGAACTGGCTGTCCGTGATTAGCTGTGTTAGGTCAGACTGGGCCCGCCTGTTGTCAGCCACTAAGCCCCCTTGGGATTTGCCTGCTTTCTGTCTGAGGATTTGCAGTCCCTGTGAGACGATCCCTGGAATCCTTGATGAGTGTCAGGCCCGGGATGACTTCATTTGTACACCCACTGACTCACGCCTAGCTCGTACTGAGTACTGTTACGGGACGCACGTGCCAAGGACAGGGTGATGGCTTGCGTTTAGCAGAATCCGGCATGTCGTTTCGGTGATCTGTTTGAATTTGTCTTCCAAGGATAAAAATTATAAATTTTTTTTTTTTTTTTTTTTGGGGGGGGGGGGGGTGTTTCGTTTTTCTAGTGTTTTCCATAACGCAGTCAAGACTTGCCCCACTTTTTTCTTGTATTCTAGTTTAGGTAATAGCTTTTTTTCTGCTTCTCTGTTCCGTTAAAGTTCGTCAGCGCCCATTTCTTGCTTCAAAGGGTTAGACTCATTACCATCCCCTGGCAACTGTCCTCGTCAGAAGTAGTGCAGGAGCCTGGTTCCAAAGGAAGACTGGACTAAAGACGTAAATTATCCCTGCTGTCTCTGTCAGGCTTTGTGTCAACAAGGAAGCTGCGTGGCGCCGCTATGTCTGCACTGGGGACGGTTTGCTGTCTCACAGACCAGCGTTTGCAGTCAGACAAATGCTGCACACTTAGGCTGCCAGGGTCGTTGTCGCAGGGAATGTCAGTGCATCGGAGATGCTTAGCTTTTGCAGAGTACGGAGTTACTTCTGGGTGTCTGAATTTTGAATGGTCTTGTACAAGGTGCTGGAAAGGAAGTCCATTTTGTACTTTGTCCAGAACTCATTAGGGGCCTTCTCCTAGGCGAACGACATGCTATGGATTTCAAGTGCTCGGTCTAGCAGGGTCAGAAATGTATTTCTTGGCACTGGCCGAAGACTGAATGTAACTTTGGTTTCATATTCTAATTATGTCTTTCCTGTTGACAGAATCTTCAGTCTTACACGGCTCTCTGGGACTAGATACGTATTGTTCCACGTTCCTTTGATGGCTTTCTTCTTTCGCCATTGAGTGCTTCGCTCGACTGATTTCAGCCAACTGAAGCAGCAGCTGCTGTTGAATTCGCTAACTATGCCCATTATGGAATATCTATTATGATGCATGACCAAATAAAAAGCAACTATTATCACATATTCAGTATGGCCTACAGTGGGCTGATCTCATTCAAAATGCTGCTTTGTAGCGCACAGTACGCGTGGTGCGATCTTGCCAAGTCTGCCCAGCCAGTGGAACAGTTTCTCTGATCCTTTATTCCCTCCTGTCTCGCCAGATGAATACAGGCCGTGACATCAAAGCCATTCCGTTTGATGTCCCGGTGTTTCTAATAGGCTTTCACAGGGATTGCACGCCTTGCTTATTAATGTAGGAAAGATAAGCTGGCCTTATTGTGTGCTTTGTCAAAACGTCCACGAATGGACCGGTGGGGCCGCGTGTGCTGAACATAGCCGCTGTTTCAAGCTGCGACAGGTCCTTTGAAGGCCGGCAGGTTTGTTGAGGGAGGCATGGCACGTTGGACACCCGGAGATTGGGGAGGGGGGGGGGGGATATGACGGACAGAGGATACCCGAGGAGACGGAGACACCCGACCTTTCCTCACCTGGCTTTCTTTCCTCATTTTTCTTCTTATGTCACAGAGGCAGGACACACAAACACGCAACTTTTCTTTAGATTTCCGTGTCAAAGAAGCAGCGCTCACACTGCTGACGTCTGTTGGCTCTTGCCGTGGTAACTAGTGTCCAGTGGTATGCCACACTGTGCCCAGTATGAACTATTGTCCTTCTCCAGTCAACGCTTGCGTACAAAGGCATAAATGATGGTCTTTACCAGTTCAAGAAGCACGCATCAAGAACGTTACAGTATCTACTATCTAGATGTCTTCCCGTTCAAAACACATTACCTTCGCGTGGTCAGTAGATGGCACGTTCATTGGTGAGAGACCGACGCAAATAAGGAATATAAGTTATAGCACAAATGGGAACGGTAAAGGTCATTGTTCAGTTGATCCAGAGACATACGAAGTTATAGCACTTTAGTCACAGTTTACAGTATTCTGCTTTTGGCACTCCAACGGAGCCGAAATATCTAGGTCGATAGAGTCACATAGATTATATCTAGATCGTGAGATTCCTCGCCAGTACGACACGAAACAAGTTCCATAGCGAGTATGGTTTAATCATAACAGTTCTTGCCATTAAGGTTTTATGTGCCCTGTCCCGATAATACACGCACCTGCTGCGGTTCAAGTTGTGGGCGGGACGTTGGAGACGCTAAAAGCCTCTCCCTGCTGAGACTTGGTCATATCGTATTAGCATTTGGACAAAGCGAAGGATTCACAGTCAGCAGTCAGATGGAATATGGATCAGAGGTTAGTGAACTTGCACCACAAAACTTCTGGCCACTCTTTGATGTTTGTAGGGCATGACGCTGAGTGGACTGGTTGTATGTGTGTACACAATTAATGTTTACGAAATGTAAATGTTAGAGTCCGTCGGCGACTCACACCCTTTAAAAATTCACACTGGTTGGTTGGTCCGTTGGATAAACCACAACAAATTCCTAATGTTTATAAAGTTATGTTTTTTGTTTTGTTTTGTTTTTTTTATTGGCAGTTTAACGTCGTCTCCCAGTGCATTGGAGTGAGAGAAAGTCTAGCAGCACTGAGTACATCTGCGGGCACCCGAAGAACATTTTCCGTTTGGTTTTTTTAACTGGACAATAAAGATGTTTTGATTTGATTTGATTTGAAATCTGTCGATTTCTGTATGTCACTTCCGTGACTCGAAGCTCACGACTGCCACCTTAATTTTAAACGGAAAGTGTGATCGGTAAATATGCAAACGAACAACAGTGACAAACCGTTCTGGGCACTTGGCGTTTTGACTGATAGTGTGGTTCAAAGCGTCAAGTGGCACGGTCCTCGGCCCCTACACTGGAGATGAGCAGGACTTGGCTCTAGTCTCAGGCTGCATTGGCTGTACTCAGAATGGGTGAGTGTCTCAGTTTCTGGAGGGGACAAGGAAAGTGGAGACACAATCAGAGGCTAAACTCCTCTGACAGTCCTGTCTCCAACGCTTTACCACGTGTCGTCCCAAGGCAGTTGGCGAGTGGCTAGGAGCTTGTGTCCTTCACACTGTGCGTGGTTGTGGGCGGATGAGGTGGGGCGGGGTGGGGGTGTGGGGGTAGGTGGTGTGATGATTGAGACTGACGTGCTTGCACCTTATTATTTCAGCACTGTCAGACATTTTTTCACCTCTCCTGTACCGCGACACAAGGGGATCTAATCCGCCCGGACAGATACTTTCGACTGACCTCCCCTGTCCTGGCATATCCTGTCTGAAATACCGGCTGTGGTTTTTTCTCTCCTTTAGGCAAGATACATTTTGTATGAGATTGCTTATGACGCAAAACTGCGCCAGCCGCAGACAATTACTTGAAAAACGCAAGCTCAGCAGTTCTGCAACACGAGAGAGAGGGGGGGGGGAGTAGTCCAAGTCAGTGCGTTTTCCAGAAATGGGCCATTAACGTGCTTTCTAATTTTTCTTTTATGAAATCATACTTTCATCACTTTCATTATAATTTCGTGGAGAAAGTCGAGCTGGGAGTTTTGGTTAGTGTAACACTGACAGTAGCTGGGAGAGAGCCTGAGATTGTGGCGGCCGGCATTGCTGATCAGGTTTGAAGCACTCGCCAAACCTCGGGCAGGACACAGCAACACATCAACTCGCTCCGTGTTGCTGCACTAATCGTGTTTACATTCACCTGACTGCCACAGGTATGGTCCCCACGTGCACAAGATTGCCCACGTTCCCGGGTTGATGCTCGATGCCCCGATACAGCAGCGAATAAGCCCTGTCTGTAGTGTCTCGTGCTGGTGGAGCCCTGGGTCACTGCTGGCAACGCTCACCTCACAAGGTGGCCGGAGAAATTCTTGTCTTCCCGCCGCTAACAAGAGCCAAACATTTGTTTTGTCTCCTCCCACATTTGTTTTTCTTCCTGCCTCCGCCCCCTCCATATCCCTCGGTATACCGCAGACACAGAGACCTTTGTGAACTGGCGATCTAATTAGGAGCAGAACTTGGCCGATGGTTCGATAAGCTTCCCTTTGTACCACACTTTTACACCTGTAGGGCACTGAGAACTCCCCCCCCCCCCCAACTATTGTCTCGTCCTCGCTCTCAAATGAAATGAAACGCAACTTTACTGATTTTTTTTAAAACATAAAAAGAGGTAGGCACGCAGGTCTGTCTTCCATTTGTCCATGCTGCACGAGAGAGAGAGAGAGAGAGAGAGAAATAATTCACAAAGATTAGCTTGACTGTCCATGTAACCAGGAACCCTGTAGAATGCCGACTACGTGCTGGTTACTTACGTATCATCCCATTCCATCTGTGTGCACCAGGAAGCTTTCAGACACTCCGTCTGATTACCTGGCCGGTCAGACTACCTGTGGTGCAGACACTGCTGACCCTGCAGTGACCGTGCAGCGAGTGCAGGTTGACCATTACGGAATCCATTAGCCCCATTAGGCAGCCAGTTAGCACACGGCCGTCATCTCTGTGTGTGTCCACTTCACACGCCGACCCCTGCCTGGTCATGACGTGGTCTCGCATAATGATGAGCTGCTCCAACATGATCAGACTGATATGAGGCAAGACGTTTGTGCTGATGATGGGTCTAGGGCCTGCATGAACGCTGCCTGTTGTTTTATCCGATATACAGTGTGTGTGTGTGTGTGTGTGTGTGTGTGTGTGTGTGTGTGTGTGAGAGAGAGAGAGAGAGAGAGGGGGAGAGAGAGAGGTGCTATATAGGTTAAGGAGAGACTGCTTATTCCTCTGACCCTTCTGTGAGCCCGAGTGTGCTGAGAGTGTAACGCAACACGTAACCCGTAATGGGCCGCGCCTGTCAGCACCTGTCTACAGAATACGTATACGAGTAGGTGCAGGTAATTATCGACAGTGCGCGCGCCCAGGTGTATTCTAAGTGCAGTCAAATTACTCATCTGTATCCAAACACTGTCAACACAGATAGAACTGTTGCCCATCTGGCCAGCAGGAGATCTCTACGCTACAGATGTTCCAAACCAAAATAACGTAACGCCTCTCTTACGATGGCTTCGCGATCGGCTTCATGTTCTCCTTTGGGGAAGATGAATCCATTCGATCTATATACTGTTTGTTTGATTAACTGACTTGAACCTAGACCTTTCGTTTGGTGATCTGTGTGAGTTCCTGATTTGAACCCAGACCTTTGGAATGATAGTCGGCAGAAGGTTTGCGTGTGAATGGTTCGTCACCCAACAAGCGTCAAATAGACGGGAATGGATGTCGTTCTGTACCCAGACCTTTTTTGCAGACGCGCACCTCATCTGGACGATTAGCTTGCTGTGTGTATATTCCTTGGCATTAGCGCACACTCCATGATCCCCGAGAGAGCGGAGGCACGGCGAGGCGCTGGAACCTGGTCCTGGCTGTAACACGGAGTTTTTGTCCCTGAAGAAATGGCGTCAGTGTATCTTTGTGGCCATGCGTCAATATCATACAGCCTCCGTGGCAGGCTGCTGTTGTCCCGTATACTTACGACGATGAAGAGGGAGGGAATGGTCTGTTTGGAATGACGGCCGCTGTATTGGTCTGTAAACTAAAGCGGTTAACCCTTTGTGTGTACATCATGTGAACGTGCACCGTGCCATGCCATTACTACTCCCCCCCCCCCACCCCCCAATCACGACTTGTCTGACCAGAATACGTGTGTGAATGTGACATTGCATGATGATCTTGTGGTCTCCAAGGACGCCTCAAGGTCAGCTTGGTATACATGGTCACCTTGACGGTGGTCACGTAACAACAGAACTTCATGTTTGCCCCAGTGCAACAACAGTAAATAATAATAATAATAATTCAATTCAATTCAATATAACTTTATTGTCTGTCGATGGCAGAACATTTTCTTCTGGCTCGCACACACACACACACACACACGCACACGCACACACACACACACACACACACACACACACACACACACCCCTACATTAATTTATCTAGACATTTAAATCCATACATATTAAACACAGATCAAAAGTAATGTGTGATGTCTAAGTCTAATACTATGCTACTAAACTAAGAAATCTAAACTAAAAGATGGCAAGGGCATAGCGGACATGACACAGCTGAGATGATAGGGATGATACAGTCAGTGAATGTGAAAGATCCTTTGTCCGAGTCTTCTTTTCGTTCCTTCGCAGAATCCTCGGGTTGGTTTGGTTTTAGTGTGTGATGTAAATCTCCGACTGTCAGTAATTACACGAATTATTTAGGAACAGCTTTGGAAATACAAGCCAACCAAAGACAAATGTCGTTGTCGAGCTCAATAATATTCCCCACGCAGATTCAGCTCCTGTTTGAAGAACCAAACATATAACACATTTCTCGAGAATTCGACTTTCAAAACATTCATTGCCCATTAGATTTATTCCGACAGCACGAGCAACAAATGAGGAGGGCGGGGGTGGAGTAACGTCTTCTGGAATGAAGAGCGTGTAAAATTCTCATTTAGGGCTGTGTGCGCGTCTTGGCCAAGCCTAATTTACAGTGCCCCCGGGAACATTATGTTTCCCGCTGTTACCGTAATATTGATTTGTCAGTGTAACAGTGGAAGCGGCACAGAGTTTTTCTCCATGGACTGTGTTGTAACCGCCGCCACTGACTTACGAGGGAAGAGTGGTGAACTGTGATGGAAATTCCTTCGCTCTGCTTCTTTTACGGGTTTGTGGTCAGAGCTCACGATGTCCCTTGCAACCTTCATTTGCTATATACTAGTACTTTAATAGCAGGTTTCTTCACTTGCACCGTAGCATTTTGGTTCCTGTTCATATCGCAGGAAAGATGGGAAACGGTTTGTGGAGGCGTTGGTGACATGGGAACATTACTAATAGTCCTACAACACCCCTAGTAGAATTTACTGGTTTGAACACAAATTGGCCGATTGGGTGCTGTGAACACATATACACGAGGTTTTGAGCCAGATCCTGTAGGGTTTCGACCTTGTGATTTGCGTGATTGACTTCAGGATGCTCATTCCGGAAGACTTAGAGTGAGAGGCTGGCAGACGCCGAAACCGTGCTGGTGCTAATCCAGTCTCACGTCTACACCAAGGACCTCTAAGTCACTTTACCTGGCTTCCTGTCAGGGTCACTGTCAGGTCGGCGTGGTCAGTGTGGTGTAGTAGTATGGCCGGTGTCGTGGTGTATGGAAGCACGGCGTCTTGCCGTGTCCAGATTTACAACGGTCAGCGCCGAATAAACACTGCTTCCCTTTGTCAGAGCCGGCGCCTGCACAAGCCCGGGATTTGCTGAAATGAGGCGTTTTTGGGCTGTACTCAAGCCCTGGACAGTGCTCTTATAACATGGCAAGCAGATTTATGGAACAGGAAAGGCAGTAGTATAAGGAGATGGGGGGGGGGGGGGGGGGGGGGGCAGGAGGGGTCGAGAATGTGGTGAGCAGAAGCGAATGTGGCTTATAATGACCGGTTGTCTTCCGGATGTGTACAAGTCTCTGGGTTAAAAAAAACAAACAAAAAAAAACACGATTATAGTGTATAGTGTATATGAGGAGCAGTTTTATATGTGCGTTTGTGATTGTTGGAAAGTTGTCATATTATAACAGGAGACGTATAATACTTTGTCGAGAATCCAGCTTTTCAGTTTCCTAACACAGTATGCAGTTCACCGTGCCTCTGATCCTGTCGAAACTACCCCAAGTTACGAGTGTTAGTGTGATTTTACAGGCTTGACCGATGCACCCAGTGCAATCAACAGAGAGGCTCGAGTCACATTAACTTCCTCGGTAATATGGCAGAGAAATACACTCGCTATGGAAATCTGTATCTTCCCGTGCTGAGTTGGTCCCAGTCCTCAATATCAGGACGACCCCTGGCCATTACCCTAAAGATGTCACTGAGACGTTGGAGTGCACACACAATCACTGGGATGAGATTGTAGATCTGTGCCACCGAATGGCGCAGCTAACAGGAATATTTCGTAACAACAAGTCCAGTGAGAGTGTAGAATGTTCCTTATAACAAAAACGGGCGGAACTGATTGTAAATTGATAGATTCCTCCAGTGAGAGGAGAAAGGGATGTGAAAGCGCGTGATTTTTGGCACCAGGGGATGGATGTTTTGTGATTAGGGTCGGGCACTCGTAATGCACTGCTTATCGGCCCTGGTTTCCAATAACTCCCGCATTCACTACGTCATGTAGCCGGTCCTATTGCCAGCAGAGAGTGCAGCCCAAGTCGATCTGACGATTCAGAGGGGCACGGGGCGATGGGTGAGGCAGTTAGGGCACAGAATAGGCCCTCGCCTGACAGTGTTTGTATTATCAGCCCCACTGTCTCCTGCCTCCCTCCCTCCTCCCCCCTCCCCACCCCCGTCTTGCCCAATCTTATCGCTCGTGACATCAGATTGCTCCCTGCTTCCTCCTTGCCTCATCCTGCTGCCCGACTCCCCCCACCCCCCCCCCCCTCCGCCCCCCCCCCCTCCGCCCCCCCCCCCCCGAACCGCCTAGAGCCCACGTTATAATTAAGAATTTGAAAAAGACCCATTCGGGGTTTGATTGTCAGGAGAAATTACATTTTTGTGATTGGTGGAGATTGCGTTCAGTGGCTCCCCCTGTCGGTGAGGAGCGAGCAGTCAGTTTATCCGAGGCCGGAATTGAGTGCATCATGTTATATCCATCTATTTCAGCACGTGCTTCTCCTGTTTGTGTGCAGGCTGTACCAGCCCGCGTCACGGCGGCCCGTGGCCTTCTCGCCCAGTGCTGAGATGGGTCTGACAGACATCGAGATGGCCCACAACCTGGACCTGGACGATCCCTTTTTCGACGACAGGCAATACGAGATGGTGTATGAGGTAGGTGAACTTTCTCAACTCCGCTACAAAAACTCGGAAAAGTCATGCCCGCTTTGAAAGAGTGAAACATGGTCGATTACGCTTCTTCTCGCGCTCTGTTCGTCTCCACAAAAGTTGCAGAGAGAGATTTGTCAAAGGTTTCTTTCAGAGATTTATTGGCGTTTTAAAAGCAAAGTTGGTGCGTCGCCGAGAGTAATCAGCCGTAACGTTTACGTCAAAGCTGACCGACCAAGAAGCGAAGTTCTCGTCCAAATACAACTCGCCCACCCTGGTGGTGGCTCTGTTAGTGGTTATCAAATCTGTCAGTGTAAGATTGACAGTCTGACAGAACTGTCTTCTCCCTACTCATATCTCTGATGACTTTCCCCAGTATATGCCGAAGGTTGTGAAAAGCTTGTCTGAAGGCGATTCAGTTAGAGTGGGAGGCCAAAAAATAACTCACATTACGACGGATCAGAGCAAGCCTGCCTCCTTCGATTGAAATCTCATTACGTGAAGTGCAAACTGGCCACCAACTTAAAATGAGACTGTCAGCGCGGCGACATATACTCATATCAAAAATCAAACTCATCTAGGATTAAATTTGCTGCGAATCCCCCTTACGCAAATAAGTTTTGGCAAGAGAGAAGAGAGGTGGAGGGGAGAGACAGAGAGGGGGGGGGGGGGGGAGAGGGTTGGGGTGTGGGTGCGGGGGGATATGAGACGGCGCCCGCAATTTTTTTCTTTCTTTCCCAGAAAGCAGGATTCCGCGTTAATATCGGCTTATGCCATAATCCTGTGTGTGAAGAACCCTGGGGCAGTGGCTGTCATGAGAAACATGCACGTATGACAATTACAGGCGGAGAAGATTGCGCTCTGGGCGGCTGGAGATGACGCTTCTTGTGCACACCAGGCTTCTCCTGTTATTGTCATGGCCGACTTCTTGTCCCCCTCTCCGTCTTGGGTTACAGCCATGAACACCGACAACCTCCCCTATGCAACTAAAGCGTCATCATTCGTACACTTAAAAGCATTTTTTCTGTTTTAAACACGGCAGAAATGTTCATGCAAAGAGCTGAAGAGAAATGACGAACGGATAGACTGATCATGTCAAAGGATCTGTTTAAACTGGCCTCATAACACTTAACAGCCCTGATTGTCCTAACAGAATTGTTGACAGGCTAATGGTTTTTTTTTTTGGTTTTTTTTTTTTTTTGGGGGGGGGGGGGGGTAGAATTGTGACATAGTGTAGTCAGCATCGATCAGTCACAACCAGGGGTGTGGCAAAATGCTCATCCATGAAATACTTATCTTGTAAACAACTGCTGCTTGTTATTTTCCCACATAAATCGGTGATTCTTTTTAGAACTGATCCACACTCCGCAATTCGGCTGAGTTTATGCACCCAAACAACAACAACCCAGATAATAATTCTGAGTGGATTTCTGATTTTTTTTTTTCAGTTTGAGTCATATTACAGACAATTAAATGCTAGCAGCTGCGCGTGTGATGCACCTCCGTAAACAGAGGGGAAAGGGCTCAGTGTGTCGAGTCTTGCGAGGCGGACTGGTCGGATTGGGCCAGAGAGGTTTACAGAGGATGAATCA
Source organism: Batillaria attramentaria (assembly GCA_018292915.2). Classification (NCBI taxonomy): domain Eukaryota; kingdom Metazoa; phylum Mollusca; class Gastropoda; family Batillariidae; genus Batillaria; species Batillaria attramentaria. The sequence continues at coordinate 1,179,894 of JACVVK020000088.1, forward strand.
TACAATCAGCAAGAAAAAGACTGCAGTTTGAAGGAAGCAAAAGAGAGCTTACAAGGACAGTTTTGCTTGCCCGGGCTGGCGGGAGGGGAGCAGAGGGTGGAATCAATGTCTGGCCAGAGAGAGGGGAGATGGCGACGATTAGCTGTCAGTTTTTCACAGATGACTTTATTGATCTCTTTCTTTTCTTTGGGCGCCTCACGCCTCTTGCTAGCCACTTTCCTCCCGCCCCTCCCTTCCCCACCCCTCCCTTCCCCACCACGATCCTCTCCCCTTTCTCCGCACTCAGCAAAACACTCTGAATCACCAATTTTCTGTATCATCAGATTTTTTTTAAAGCAAACACTAGGCGCGCGAGTGTTCATGGAGTGAGATTCTGATCCCTCACAAAATTCTAACTGAACATCGACCAGTTTACGGCTGGGCTGGATGGCTGCAGTTGGAGTTGCCTGTGAAACCCACGCACCAGCTAATCCTCGATAAATTTTCTGTTACACCGAAGGGATAACATTTTAATGTCCTGCTGAAACGTATACGCGGCGCTTTAACGACCCGAAGAAAAAGGATTTCCCTCTTAGAGAACCATTTATGCGTCCTTACGCGACCGTATTTTTTTAAACTTACATTGACGGTTTTCATGGAATGGCCGAATAGAGACAAACAGTTCTGTTGTTCCCAGCGTAAAAGCACGTTAGGGATGTAACTTTCCTCCCCCTGAACCCCCCCCCCCCCCTATCTTCCTCCCTTCCCCCGAATGCCTTCAGCCGAAGCATATGGACAAGGACACCGCCTTAGGTCCAACAGTTCGTGCGACAAGAAACTCTGTAGTGAATGCTTGCAGGTTTCTTCATGGATCGTCACTTTTTGCGAAACCTTGGTCGATACGTATATAGATAGTGAGGTTTAGCACATCAAAAACATTGTGCCTCGTACTCCTGTGAGACAGATTAGGCTGTATGTAGTCTGTAGTGCTGATGAAGTCTACACATCTCCATCAGTAGACAGACTAATTTGGCAGCAGTGTGTGCTGGTGATGAGTCTTGAAATATTCCCTTTACACTTGGGAAGATCGATTGGATACGGGTATGCACGAGATCCACAGCCAGTCGTCGCAGTCTTTATTGGACAGTAAGTTAGCATTGGTGTTCCGGATACTGGACATCATCAAGAACAGATGAAGGAAAGAAAAGGTTTTCTCTTTTTGGCGCATGGTGTTAAAATACCGTTGGTCTGAGTTCTCACCAGTTTTTGTTTGCTGTTTTATTTGTTGTTGTTGTTGTTTTTTGTTTGTTTGTTTTGGGCGGGTGTTGTTTTTTTACAGTGTGTGTGTGTGTGTGTGTGTGTGTGTGTGTTTAATTTGTTCTTTTTATTTTTGGTGGGGTTTTTTTGGAGGGGGAAGGGGGGAGTCCACAAGTGTACTGTGTAACCCTTGCCTGTCAGACAACAGTGGTGTTTTTTTGCTAGAACATGGTGGTGGTGTTTGTGTGGGCATTACACGGCCATGATCAGGTTACCAGGTATTCAGCTCGGTGTTTAGCTTTATGCAGAGTTTGCAGCCAATGTATGCAGCAGGGACAGTTTTTCCTTGTGGCGTTATGCCGAACACCGCAAACATTCGTTCACTGTACACCTTGTTACACGGGCAGCACGCTGCGGGAAGCGGGTGATGGATGAGACACAAGACATTCCGCTAGGATGCACCTGTAGCTCAGGTAACGTTAGACCGAGGTGAGAGGTAAGGGTGCTGCGATGGGGGGGGGGGGGGGGGGGGGTAACGGCACTGGCCTCGTCTTCACAGCCGTTAATGCAGCAATTAGCAGGTCAGTGTTTAGGAGCTAGAGAGGCGTGAGGCTGGGTAACTACCGTCAGAACACAAACATCGGCCGAGCTTCTCACCTGCCTGGGCGTCCGGGCGTGACCAGGGCTGACACACGGTATGAAAAATGACATTCTACCAGCCATGGGAAACGGCGTTTTTCGCAACTTTCCTTGCGCAAAGTTTGCTTCGTTAAAAAACGTTACCGCCGGTTTCTGTTCTTCTCCCGAGGCGAGGAAGAAGTGTGTAGAAGACTGATGGGTGGCTGGGAGTTCGAGACAGGAACAAACCCGGTTTTTTAAGCACCTGTGCGCCTCGCGCTTGACAACTTCTGTGTGCAATTACAAGCCACAGTCTCGCGAGCAATGGTAAAAGGGAGTTGAGCGTGGAAAGCGCGAGTTTATCAGCCCGGTCTTTAATTAAACATCACTCCAGCCTATCAGGCAAGACAGATTGAACAATATATCCTCCGCCGCCGGGTGTCAGTTGTAGATGTTGCAGGCTGCCTCAATTTGCCGCGGGCACTGGTGAAACTAGTTTGCTGCACAGGAATTGTTACACTGATCTCTCTACAGATTGTGACCAGAAGAAATCGGTAATTTGCGGTTAAAACAGAGGATTTGTGGGGTGTTTGCATGATGCAGGCCTCTTCAGTTTGCTTCGGGTTCTCGTGAAAATAGTTTTGGTTTACTTTTTTTTTTTTGGAAGGGGGGGGGGGGGGGGCAGCCCTACACCGTTATTTTGCAACTAATGTGTAGAGGTTGCGTGAACCAGGGAAGGGTAGGAAAAATGCAAACCAATGAACAGGAACACAGACGTGGCGGACATCAAAGAGGGACGTACATTGTAAAACAGTAAATGAATTTGATTGAAGATAAGGATTTGATGTTATTCACCCCATACCAGGACATCGAAGAATGAAGTCGCAGTTCTGGTATCCCTAAAACGAATCGAAGATCCTTAACTGTAAATGTTATCATGCCTGGGTACGTGTCTGATCCGTTGGCACGGGCCGCAACAACTTGCATCAATCTACTTTGTCTGGTGCGGACACCTGATTGCCGCATCCCAGATTTTAACACCTCTCGGCGCCTGATTAAACAGGGATACGGATTTAGGCGTTTGACAAAGTGTGAAGAGATTGTATGAGATTTCTGTCAGGGGCAACAGGAATTTGCCATCATCCCGCGTTGCAGCAATGCACGTCAAAGAAAGGGGATACAGTGTGCCGGGGGTCTCTATCAGAAAGGCTGGCCGGGTTTGCTGTTGGCACGTGTGTAAATTGGAGCGCTGGCAGACGATGTGACGAGACATCAAGTGTGTCAGTTTGAGTACAGGTAAAAACGGTGGCGAGAGATTCCAGTCAGACAGACAGAACAGGCCCGCAGGACCAGAAACCTCGCAGCCGTGACATCCCAATGACATTTTAGGCAGAACAGAATGTAGGGGGATAGCTGTATGATAGAGTTCCCTCCCCTTTGTTTTCCTCAGCAGACGGTGCCAGAAGTAAGCGCCTGATGGTTGAGAGTCTGGCGTGTTGGCGTTCCTGTGGCTGCCTGGCATTCTGACTGCATCACGTACAACAAAGCGATTGTTTGCATCCAGCACTTGTTTGGATAGATTCCATCACACGCCTTATTTTTTTGCGGGGACGCTTTAGACCTGGCAACTACGGGATGATTGCCAGTGTAGCTGGCTCTTGTACGGTTCAAGTCGTTCACACTAGGATCACACGATTCACTTGATCCCTGGTGAAGGCATTCAATACACGCGGCAGAAACTGGCTTTTTCTCCACGCAGTTTTCCCAACCAAGTCTACTGTTGGAGGTTTTCTGAGAGCGTATCATCAGGCACCGCATCAAGTACTGAAGTAGTCTTAGTGGCGTCTTTACAAGTGGGGGCCTATATACGCGCTTATTTACTGACTGGTAGTGTTGCAGACCGCTAAGTTTGCATACCACACAAATCAACAGTTACTGACATAGAACTGAAAAGATGCAAGTCGCGTTTTTTAAGAAGGATGAAACATAGCAGGAAATATTCGATTTATACAAATATTTGACGTATAGTGATCATAAGTCACAGTTAGTCAAGTAAGAATAGTTCATCCACGAATACACCATAATCATTACCAGTACACGGGATGTTGTACTTGTGAAGCTGACAAACGTTTGCTCCTGAATGTAGATTATCGATGCTGCTTGAGGCGTAGGAATCTGCTGATGCAGAAGCCAAAAGCCAAGAGGAAGGTCATGTCTCTTTGTTGTTTTGCCAAGAAAGCTTGTGCTTGTATTGTGCAAAATATATTGCTTGGGTTTCGCCAAAGAGTAACTTTGTCCAGGTGCCAGGAACGCGAGTGTGTGTGGCAGACGGTTGTGCAGAAAGACGTATCTGTTCCATGGAGGTGCAGTCTTGTCACGGTGCCAGGGAAAAAGCTTTCGCATTCATCCCTAATCTCGCTGTCTGTCTTCCCGTTGGCGGTCCGGTCCCCTTGGGTCACGTTGTCAGGCCCTCGACAAGGTTCGTGCACGCAAGACAAACTCCAGTATCTAAATCCCCATTCTACACTGACATACCGAAACTCTATAATTATATAATAGAGTGCCAGTGTGCAAACTAGCTAGAAAGCGAGTGCATGTTTTGAATCCTACAGGTTGTGTTTCCGAGCTGACTTCAGGAGTAGTGAGGGGCCCTGCTAAGTGGCCGTAATGTGGCCAAGCCCTGGGGGACGGGCTGTCAATCTGTCCCGATGGACGAGAACCATTAGCTGCTAGGTCCCCCGCCGTCCCCACGGAGATGTTTGTACACACCGACAACCCTTATCGTAATAGGTGTCAATTTGCCCACCTCGCGCCCCCAATAGATGCCCGCTATCGACAGGCACTCTCAGTCAGGCAGAAAAGAGCGAGATTGGAGATGCGTGCATGACAGCGGCTTACAATCCCAGATGACCTAATTTAGGTAATGTAAACCTCCCCACGAACAGGCATTTTAAGTTCTGCTGTACTTGACAGACGAATGGGTAGTTGCCATAAAATGCGTATCTGTTACATGTGAGTGTTGCAATGCAGTCCTTTCTAATGACCTACACAGTGTGCACCAGGCCTTCTCGTATCAAGAGGGTTTATTCACCCGAGGTTTCTGCGCCCTGGAAAGCCATCAATGATACTCAGAGGAACTCTGATTGTTTAGACGGAGACGAGGGTAATGTAATCACGGCCGATCATTTGGGATTTTGTAATTGGTTGCATTCTTGACAACCTGTTAACATTGCGAAGAACATGCACATGATGACGTCTGTCTGGAGTGAAAGAGCTGCAGGTTGTTCATCACATGCTTCTCCTGCCATGTCTCACGCGGGATAGACGCGGTACCAGGAAAAGCAGCCACTTTTGTCAAGTGGTGTCTCCTTCACGTGGTTTAACCTGGATGCTGCATTTGGAATGACTGTGTCGCACGTGCAGATGAGGCTGCGCGTGTGTGAGCCCGCTGTGTCGCTGGTTGTGGCTGCGACGATGATTGTAGCGATATAGAGGTTGCGCCATTACTTACTTTACTTACTTAGGCCCTTGGCTCCACGTGGAGCATAGGCCATCGACAACCCTTCGCCATCGCACTCTGTTCTGGGCCAGTCTTGCCACTCCAGTCCAGTTGGTACCCTGCTTACATAGCTCTGCCTCAGTGTCCCGCCTCCAGCTGTTGCGAGGCCGGCCTCTCTTCCTTTTCCCCTGCGGGTTCCATGTCAGGGCTTGGCGTGTGGTGCTGGATGCTGGCTTCCTGAGGGTGTGTCCAATCCAGCCCCACTTCCTCCGCAGGATCTGCTTGGCCACTGGTTCCTGCCCCGCTCGCTCCCACAGCTCTTCATTCCGGATCTTCTCTGGCCATCGGATGTTGAAGATGCGCCTCAGACAGGTGTTGAGAAATGTCTGGATCTTCTGCTGCATCGTCTTCGTTGTCCTCCATGTTTCGCATCCGTAGAGCAGAACTGACTTCACGTTGGAGTTGAAGATGCGAAGTTTGGTTCTTATGCTGACAACTTTGGATGCCCAGACGTTCTTCAGCATGACCATTGCTGCCCTTGCCTTGCCGATTCTGGCTGTGACGTCTCGGTCTGTGCCTCCCTGTCCATCAACCACACTCCCCAGGTAGACAAAAGACTCCACCTCCCTGATGGGTTGCGCCATTATTGCCATGTTATGTCTGGGTAGGTCTTGGTTGTCTTGACCTATGGCATCATGGCATGGCCCACACAACTAGCACAGCGTCCCCGAGCTGCTGTTTGTGCCGGGCAGATGGGGCCCTAATGTCTGATGTCTCAGTTGAGATTTGTGCTTACTGAAACTTACAACATTAACTTGGCGTGGGTCTGTTACATTGGGCATACCTAAGATGAGATGAGAAGAATCCACACAAATCGGAGTTAGTGTTGTCCACACATAACGGTACACGACCGGCTCTCTCTCTCTCTCTGTCTCTCTCTCTCTCTCTCTCTCTCACTTTTGCTCAGTGGAGCATCGCTGTGGAACTCACTTCCGGTGCCTTTATAAACAGTAACAGTTTAAAAAAAAAGACCCTTCCTCCAAAACAAAGAATTATTACGGCGGCATTTGTTTGGCTGTCTGTAATGTTATAACTAGTCAATAGACGCTTGACATGACACGTACTGTACCACTGAACAGACTGGGCTCGTAACTCCGGCGTGTGGATGTTCCAGACACACGGACTCTGACAGCTGGAACTATGTATGCTTGGCACAGGCTCGGTGCATGTGTGTCTGTACATACACACTTTCTTTATATGTTGGTTCCTTACACTGTTTGTTGTTTAACTGTTTGCTTTTCTACTTGCTACTGTTTGTTTTTTGTTTACCTTTTTGCTTTTCTATTTATACTTTTTTTAGTATCAGCAACGGCAAGTTTGTAAACTGACGAACCTTTTCTGTGAAAACTTTTAACGTTGATAAATAAAGTTTCATCATCATCATCACCATCATCATCATCATCTCTCTCTCTCTCTCTCTCTCTCTCTCTCTCTCTCTCTCTCTCTCTCTCTCTCTCTCTCTCTCGTTGGATTCTAGTTCCTGTAGTGGTTAATTTTAATGAAAACATTGAACACAGAAATAACCGAATTGAACGGTTCGTGTCAGTCGCTGCTGACACGGTTTGAAGTTGTCAGTATTGGCCCTGAGCTTCTAAACAGATTAGTGAAAAGTAATCTTTGCGATTAGCTATCCTGGCACGCGTCCTGTGTTTTGGTAGTGTTCATATTGAAAGCAATGTTTGCTCAGGAGACTAATCTCTAGCATCTGCAGCTGGCAGATTCAAGGCACAACTAAAGGCGCTGTTATGAAAACCAGCCTAACTTATGTGACCTCCCTTGTTTTCCAGTCACCTCCCTTGCCTGGTGTCGACAGATGCTGGGCAGGTGGCGTTGGCTGTAGGTTGGATAGACCGTTCTGGCACAATCAGCTTTGCCAGAACTGACAAACAGCAGGCAGGCTCGGGAAGGTAGAAAGCGCACACAGGTGTAAAATGGCTTTTCTACAGGTACAGAATAAACCGGTAGACCCGTAGGCATCGTTATGGCAACTGCTTTCCTTGCCGGGAAAACATCCGACTCAACAGGAGACTAGTATCGTCTAAAATTAATTTCATCCAGTGTCGTAACTGTCAGATATCTCCGTCTTAGTCAGCCCACGCCCGTAAGAAAACACGAAGAGTTTGTGGCTAACACTAACGTGGATTTCTTGCTGCTAAAGAATTTGCCCGTATTCATGTTGCGTCACCATCCAGAAAGGGGATGTGTCAGTGAAAGGCAAACACTGGTTATCCGACATTCATACAAATACAAAACGCCGGGGTTGCTATTTACAAAATAGCAGAATTTCGCGCAGCCGCGTGCTTGAAAACAGTGCAGATGAATTAAGTTTGACAAGTCGGCTTGTGAAGACACTCCGTTTTTTCCAGTGTCGTGTGACTGTAGTGATTTTTGTGAGGCCATCAGGGAACGGAAGCCGAGGAAAGGCAATCAGGTCGAATGGCATCCCCTTGTCTCCGTGTTTGTTTTTCTCTCTACAGCTGACACCTGAATGACAGGTAAGAAGCGGCGGAAGGAAAGCAAATGCGTGTTCAAAGGGTGCTCCAAGTGTCAGATGACTCACTGCCCGTGCAACATTGATCGGCTGTTGTATCATGTCTTGCTTCCCATGCAACGTAAAGGTACGGTCGTCATGTGCCGGACCTGCAATCTCCCCACACCACGTTCCGTCATTTCCTGCCAGACCTTGCGTTGAGTGTTTAATGGGGATTTGCATTCCAGAGATTAACAGCAATACAAAAATCTGGCCAAACAATCGGGGTCGTTTTCCTTTCTGGCCCGCAGCCATCAGAGATCAGGCGAACTCCGCGACTAGTGTGCCTGTCGTGTGACAGAGAGCTATCTTGACACAGTGTGAAGGTGTGTGACCACGCGGAGTATGGCAACAGCCAATATTTGCCAACTGTGCGTGCTGCACGTAACCGGATACAAAGACAAAGTGCGGTGTGCAATGTTTGTTGCTCGTTACCCCCGCCATTCCAGACTGCATGCAAGTTGTAGAGGAGAAAGAAAAACTCCGGGACACTAGACCCGATTGCTTCACGCTGACGTAAGCACCGTCCGTGCTATCGATTGGCTGGCGCGGAACACGAGACTCCTGTTTTATGAAAACTTCAAGGTGCTCTCGTCGCTGTTTAATTTGCGAGGAAATCGCTTGAAACGCGCGTTTGAACACTTGATAGGAGAACAGCGACGAAGCCGGTATCATAAAGCGCAGAACATTTTCCATAGTTTTTTTCATAATGATGATAATTATTCCAGTGTATTGCAGCTGGAGCGTATTCCAGTTTGAGCATTCCATACATTGCCAAGAAAATGATTGGAACTGACTGATGTAGCTAACTGTCGTTTATGTGAGCGTCGTGAAGCCCGGCCGTGTAGAACTGTAAAGAAACAAACTAGCCGCTCGCGCCACCCAACGTCCTGTCGCCGGTTTTGTTGATCAGCTAAACGGTTAACGGACGCGTTAACGTCTTGCAACGACAAATGCCATTTCATTTTAAATTTGAGAGAATTTTGCCAGTTAGACGCTGAGAAAGAACGTAGACCGTTGATGTTGTAAGACTTTCGCTGAGAAAGGTTCTGCGAACTTGAAAGAAGAAATGGAAACTTGGCAAAGAAAAGCAGCACGTTTTGGCGACTGACATTGACCCTGTGGCCAAAGCCAAAGGCCATGGTGTACGGATATTTCTGATACCATGGTCTGTGCCAGTGACTGAGACCGTGTAGATTTTGTGTCGCCGTCCACGATTTGCTCAACGCTGTCGCCTGATCTGGCTGAACGTTGTGTAGCAAAGCCAGTTTGTGGAATAAAAGTGATTATTAGGACCTCAGACCGCGTGGCAGCTCTAACGGCTCAAGCGGGGCCATCACACGGCACTAGGCGCTCTCTTGGCCGACAATCGAGTTACAAGCGGATTTGCCGTCACTTTACTCACAGCCCGCTACAAGCTCTCTAAGCCACACCACACAATTCACTGTCGCTTTTATCTCCTTGTATGACGGCGATTTCCACTGTATGATTGCGGAAACAGTATCAGGGAGTACTCATAAAAACGCTGCATGATGGAATCCCCGGATGTGTCGGCCGTCTGTAGTGGATCCTATTTCCGTGTCAGACAAGATTCACTGTCGCAATATCACACTGCCGGCCGAATCGTTCTCAGTATGGGATGACAAATCAAGATAGGCCACATCTATTTAGAGCATAGCACGACGCCATATCAGATTTATGAATTTGGTTATTATATTTCTGTTTATTTACAGTACGTGGCGTTCGCCGGGGCTCCTCGATGCCTCAGTTTTACATGCACAGATTTATTCCCCTTTGGTAACCTAGTCTCATACGTTGCACATTAGTGCACTTCCTTTACATTTTATGGTCTAACTAAAGACTGATAATCCTTTCGGGCGATACCCTTACCTATGATAAACACACACCGAAATCTGCGGCTTCATGAGTTTATCTCTGATCGACGTGGGCTGTTCTACAAGTCATAAGCAACTTCGACTCGTACCTAGTGATAACCACCTGTAGGTGGAGCGCGTGGCATCATCCGGGTAACCATGCTGAGAGAAGTGTGAGTTTGTTTGTGATAGCGAGCTGTCTGCGGGGTCAAATGACGGCATTTTCACACATAAACCCGCTATCCCGCTTTGTGACCCCACTTGAGAACTTATCTATCACTTTGAACTTTTTTGGGTGGAGTGACGTGCATTACGCCGGAGTTGTTCCCTCCTGAGATGGCCGCCAGATAGCAGGCCGTGCTGACTTGGAACAGTTCCTGATTTGTTTTCGTCATTGCCGGGTCCATCATATGCTTGTGTGTTTCTTCAAAGAAAAGGAGACTGGTTTTGGAAGAGATATTTCTTGGACACTTCCAGCCTCGGACCGCAAGTGTCGGTGGACCTGCGACCAACCTGTTACAATTATCTCAGTCTCGGCTCATGCAATGGCCATCTGTGTAAACTGAATGTTTTATTGTCTCGGGATGGTGACCGGCAATGATCTGTCCTCTCTAATAGTCCGCACATGACGTTTTGTAGATACTGGATAACTGAAACATAAAATGGGGCAAGCTAAGCCATGGAGAGGAAACACACACACACACACACACACACACACACACACACACACACACACACACACACACACACACACACACACACACACACACACACACACACACGCGCGCGAGAGAGAGAGAGAGAGTCTACAAACCGGGTATGTGAAAATTCAGTGTCGGTCGCATCGATATGGCAGACAGCTCGCTCTGTTGATGACGTTCCTCCCTTAGAGGAGCTTAGCGAGTTTGAGCGTAATGCCTTGTATACATATAAACGCTTTTAGTCGGTCGTTTGAGAGGATAGAAAATATAACTGTTTGTTTCGCTCGGCGAACTGTCTGCAGCAGCACCAGCAGCGGATTGTAGGCCTGATCTGAAGGTGGTGCACATGGCAGACAGGTGCCTTTTTCAGTCTTTGTCCATCGTCTTGATTCATCACCGGACCTTACCTGAGAGCGCAGTAGACCGTGGCAGTGGCCAGGTAGCGAGTTCCGTTAGCTACAGACAGGTGGAGAGAGAGAGAGGGAGGGGGTGCTACAGGAACTGCGGGGTGCCAGGAAATGGGTCAGAACCACGCGCACCTGCCGGCATCCCTCTCTTGTTGCCATGGGGACGGTAGATAACCTGAGATATCCGGCACTCAAATGAAATGGAAGGAAAAATCATCCAAGTTGTATGCACACTTCAAACATAGAAACAGATCGCAATCTCTGCGTGTTTTGCTGTTGCTTCCAAAGGCTTCTGTGTCAGTTTGTAGTTTGTTTTGGGTGCGTAGATGAATGCCTGTACTACCCCGGCTTCTGGCTCCCAGCGGTTCTTCCTCGCAAAATGTTTCTCTAATCTTCACATCAAGTGTTACCCAAGATGAATGGAACGGCCTGCACCTCTCTCTCTCTCTCTCTCTTTAGCGCGCGCGCGCGCGCACACACACACACACACACACACACACACACACACACACACACACACACACACACACACACACTATACAGATATTGTATCCAGGCTAAGTAAGCCCCTGGGAGCTTGGGTTACGGGGGTGAGTTACATGACGTAATACCCGAGCGGCGAGAGAGACCCATGTGGCTTTTTGTGGAATGCACATGTCCTACAGTGGGATGAAAAAAACATGAATATGCACAGATCGGATTTCAGTTAAACCCGTTGCCACAAAGCGTTGCCGTTTGTCACGTGCACTCCGTCTGTCGTGAGTGACACCAAGAATGGCGTCGCGTGGGATCAAGCTTGATCTACAGAAGGGCAAAATACAGAAGGGAAAAACTAACAAGATATGATTCAACACTATCAGGTTACATACAGTAGGATGGAGAGAGGGGCGTCGTGCTGTGATCTCGCTGGAGCTCGGATAAGGTCATCGGAAACTGGTTGTTCTTGTTTCTATGTACTGGTTACACGTACAGTGTTGCTTTCGTACTGTAGTCTTATCGCTTGTACAATGTACCATCCCACAGTTGTTTTTTTTTTTTTTTTTTTTTTTTAAACAGAACTACCCACATGCAAGCAGTACTCCCACAATGAACTTTTGCAAAATGAACATCCATTCTTACATTCAGGTACTAGTAGGTATTCTCACCAACAGAGCTTCACACCAGTAAAACGGGCTAAGTCCACCTTTATTAGACCATCATGTTTCGCTCATTAGTACGCCTGTATGCTCAAAATACTCTGTCTTGATTATTAGTACAGCTTGTAATGCGATACATTGTTGTTTACGCTTTGTGCGAGTGACCGAACATTCAAATGTTATGACTGTTGCTACACTGCTGGAGCGCTCAGTGTGATCGCCGCATCGGTGAGTAGGCTTTGTGGGCTCAGTGTCAGCATTGCAGACGCTGTCACTGTCCAGGTGTCTTAGAAGTGCTGATAGATACCACGAAAACAGCTCAGAATTTCATCTGCGAGCATAGAAATGGTAGCATTAGCCCCCGGCTTTAAGCGCAAGGTAAAAGTTCTTGAATACATAGAAACGGCGCCAGTAGATGCGTTAAAAGGATTTCTGGAATAATTTCCATGGAACTGAGCAGAACGGTTCACACTGCCTGGCGCCGTGTTGAAAGCTGTCCTGCTGAGGACCTCGGGAAAAACTCAGCTTCCCTGACGTCGTGGCCGGGCTGCAGCAGAGCGTTGATGCCTGTCCGGGCACTGATGGTCGCTGTGGGGACAGCAAGAGCCGTTTGTCATGCGGAAGTGTGGTAGCTGCACAGCGCTGTGTCACTTCCCTGTCCCCGAGGGACGGTGCTGGATGGGGCGTGCAGTGGTAGGCGTGTGGTCAGGACAGACAAGCCAGTGACGGCATGTTGCCAACAATCAGCGTAATGTGGTCACATGACCCGCAGAAAGTCGCCTGGACCCGGCGAGTTGGCTCCACTCATTAGTTGCAGATCTATCGGCATCAGTCACCGTGCAGTTGCTGTTCCACGTGCCCCCGCCTCACGTCCGTTGTAGCATCTGGTGACCAGAACTGACGTAACGATACGTTTACCAGCTTCGTACAATTTCACGCACCAGCAAGTGTCGTCTTGAAGTCATTTTGTTTTCCAGCAGCCCATACATTTGCGGAAACCATGTCAGCAAAGCGGGATCAGCTCCACATTTGAAAGCATCGAGTGCTCTCTTGAATTCAGCTGTTTGATAGATTATGTTAAAGCAGTGCCCATACGCAGATACTGGTCACACTTGTGCATGCCCCTATCCTTACTGCAGTCTCTGCAGCTCCTGTTCTAGCGCATATAAAAAGAGAACCAAGACGCCCATCGAAAATCGTGCACCCCACAACCTCCTTGAGATTTTCTAATAACACGCCCACATCTGAAGAATATCTTTAAGAGATGACAGAATGACACCCACAAAGGGTGAGGGCGAACCCAAACAGATTAAACTTTACACAAGACATGTCTGACCTTCAGGTGACCTTCGGTGACTATTGTCAAGGCCAACGCCATGAAGAGGGTATTGTCCATGCACACGCCGCAGTACTTGTCCACAGTCTTGTCGTATGTTTGGAGAAGCGTCCTTTGGTCTCGACTGTTGTTACATTAAACAGGGAGTTTTGTGCTTCACATGCTCTGGGCTCTTGCACGCTCATTCCAGCTAACCAGCTGGAACGTTTCTGTTGTGTGAAGAATTTCACGATATCTGCCATGTTAGAGGGTACCATCAAAGCCGACTGTAGTCTTTGGCATCATCAGTGCTTGTTGGCTTTGCAGCAGTGGAGAATTCGTCCACTACATTAATTTTGTTCTGTTATTTATTGAATTGTATTACCATCGATTCGACCATTTGCATCTGTTCGATCACATACGTGAATATTTACCCACTTTACCCATATTTACATTTTTCAGCGCGCGCGCACACACACACACACACACACACACACACACACACACACACACACACACACACACACACACACACACACACACACTCTCTCTCTCTCTCTCTCTCTCTCTCACACACACACACACACACACACACACACACACACACACACACACTCTCTCTCTCTCTCTCTCTCTCTCTCACACACACACACACACACACACACACACACACACACACACACACACACACACACACACACACACACACACACACGCACGCGCGCGCGCGCGAGAGAGAGAGAGTTGTGACGTGTAACTGTTAGGGCAGCATGCAGAATGAAGTGTTTGCGGTTGGTTTACCGGATTCAGCTCGGATCTCACACCCTATCCACTTTCCGACATTGACTGAAACATGTGGACTGAAACATGTGAAAGCGCCGCAGCAGACGATTAGCTTGTTAGGCAATTACTTGCACAAGCAAACTCTGGGACAGCGTGATAACCCATCGATTTTGACAGCACGCCACGACTGCCACGAACCACAGTGGGAGGCTGGAAAGTTCGTCACCAGACAACACTGAAAGACCACGTCTGGACAAAACAGTTGTGGTAATGATGACTAGTAACAGTCCACAGGAAAGTCGGAAAGAACATTCTCCAGAACAAAGGGGAAAGTTTGAGGAGGAGACGGTGTCTGGTAGATATTGTTTTGGAGTTGGACAGAGGGAGGGTGACCAGACGATGTCTGAAGGGAAAATGGCAGACAATTACAGACCTCAAAAAGTTTTGTCAGCCATAAGTCTGCTAATTTTCTTGAGGGGAAACACGAGAAATAGACAGCGGGGAGGAGTGTGTGTGTGTGTGTGTGTGTGTGTGTGTGTGTGTGTGTGTGTGTGTGTGTGTGTGTGTGTGTGTTGGGGGGGGGGGGTCTTGGTTGAAATGCATCGATCATTCGTGAGGGCACGTACTTCTGTAGGTTTTAGACGTTACGATTCTGCATTTCGTTGGTCGTGAGTCCATGATACATAACCGCTTTAAGTTCGTGTGTGTTTGGCACCGTGCACGTCAGATCATGGCTGCTTGATGGCAATGTACATTCTTTTTAGAATTTAATGTACATGTCCACACACAGCCTGTATTTCATATACGTATAGTTGAATCTGGCTTTACGCATCACTATGATGTGTTCTTTGACTTTCTTCGCGTTCTACGTGTGTATATGAATCTGTCCTTTACCAGCTCCGGTCTGCCTGATAGTACAAGAAAAAATTTGAAAACAGTGTATACTGAACAAAAATATCCCGTAGGATATTTTTCATCCGTTCCCCCCCCCCCCCAAAAAAAAAAAAACAAAAAAACTCCATAAACTTTGTATGTCAGTGCTGCTGGGTTGTCCGTAACTACGTAACACTTGGCAAACTTTAGAAACATTTTGAGCGCGTGCCAAAAATACACCCACACAAACGGACGTGAGTTTGAGTGAAAGATCAAGTTGCGCCTCGGGCGGTTTCTGCCATTGATTCCTTATCGACACGCCAAATATCACAAGGCAAAACTGCTAGCAGGGACATGACACGCTTACAAACCTAGCGATTTGCTGTCATCAGCACGTATTTATAGAAAGGGACAAAGCAAAGATCGGCTTGTGTGTGAAATGGATTTTGGTCACAAAAAATATCCCTGGCGCCGTACCGTGATAGGATCTGACCGCAAGAAACGTTTTGCTGGCCAAGCATGACAGGCGGGACAAAAGCGAGGTGTTTGTCGTTACACACGACTTGATAGTGCCCTAGTCACGCTCCCCTCTCCCCAAGGCACCGGCCTGCAAGAGTGACCCTTCTGGCAGATCATGGCCTCTAGGGGACCCGGTTAGCTGATAGATGGGTGATCAAAGGCGCCGCTTATCAGCTGTAAATGAAAGACACAAGACCACCCAGCTTTCTCCCTGACCCTCCATGTCGGAATTATGTGGAGCCTTTGATTTTTGCGGGCCAGTTCTTGTTTATGCGAGATAATTCTCTCTCTCTCTCTCTCTCTCTCTCTCTCTCTCTCTCTCTCTCAGAGAGCAGAGGTTGTGTTGTGTGAGGTGCCTGTAGCAAGGGCCGAGAGTCAGACAGATAAAATCGGCAAATAACGGGCTGCATCCCACATGAAAGGCGAGGACGTTTGAAAGGTGAAATGTGATCATCAGAACAGACTCCGCCATCGGCACAAAAACAGCAGAGCGAAGAGTCGCTTGTTCTGGTGCAGAATGCTACACGGCTAACAGCTAGTGGGAAGAAGGCAGCACAACACCACCCCAAGTTAAAGCCTCTGTGTTTGTAACGCCGCTGAGATGGAAGACTGCCGCTTTCGAAGTTCTCAGTAAGGCAATTTGTCAGATAGAAGGATGTTTCATTTGGCCACCGTGACCGTTTTCGTGACTGTGTGGTTTCTACTATTACACAGATACGACTTTCTTTGAGTCTACGGTCCATCCCTGAACAGACTGGGACTCGACAAATCTTGTAAAAATAGCCACCAGTCAGCGTCGTCTAGCTGGTCCTCAGTCCGCAACCAAATAACGTCGTCTGCTCAGTACACGGTACACTTCTAGAACAACATGTACGCTGGCCACAGTCACAACAATTGGTTTCAGATGCTGTATCGTGACCCCAGTGACAGATCAAGTTCAAGTACACTCGATGAAAAGTTGTCTACACGATGATGTACGCCTGTCATATGTATTGAGACTTGAACGCTTCACCTGATCGTTGACCCAATTCATAATTAATGTACATGTACCTCAGACCGGTGAGGCCTCACTCAGTCACATGTGCTATACGTGCAGTTAACATGATCTTTCACATTCATTTACGACTACACAGAGCCTATAAAAGGAATATCCTTGATCTAAAACAAAATGACCAGTTTTACAGGTCGCTCAGACATTTCGGAAACACAGTTAAGTTGAAGTAAGGATTGTTACAGTATAATTATGAAAGTGAGGGTTTATAGGGCGTTTTAGCTTTATCTCTTTAAAAAAAAAAAGTGTACTAGTTTAGTTTTCGTGATCAGATATTACTGACGTGAACACCCCAGTGCACTTGCACACTGCCTTTGGAGAACAGTATCGAGTGTGAGCTGTACCTTCAGATGTGGCAGACGTACAGTAACATTTGCCCAGCACTCACTCACTCGGGGGCGTCAGTGCAGTTGCCGTGTTGCTGGCTTTACACTGACTTATGCCTTTATCCCCTGTTTATTGTTTTTGTGTGTATTGGGCAAGGGGTAGAGGCTGTGGATATAAATGAGTTACCTGTGTACTGATGTACGTGATATGGGCGTAGTTTTGCTTACTTTCACGGCTTCTGTTTCTCTGCCCACAGGCGTCATCTGTGCTGATTACACTAGATATTTTGTACGATCCAGAAACAGATCATACGCCAGACAGGCGTTGAGTATTTTATGATTCCAGTGCTCATCCCATCCCACCCCACCCCACCCCACCCCATCCCATCCAATCCCACCCCACCCCATCACACCTAACCGTTCTTGGGCCTTCATGCCCCAGTTTGCCAGCAACTCCGCCAGTAAAGTTTGCGATGAAAAGTGTTTGACCTATTTCTTGTATTTACTTGAGAAAAGTTGCAAAACAAAAGGACTCTTTCCTGCATTCTTTAGGACAAACGGTCCCAGGGGTATCCGTCCCTAGCCAGGAACACAGTGGCAGCAGAAATCACGCGGCCGTTTACCCAGAAGATGAGAAAGCCGGCGGCAAATATTTGTCAGGCTGAGAAAGGCCCGCAACAAGGTTAATTGGAAAATCCCACCGCAGTCTCACAGCTTCTCGCGCTGTCCGGGACGCCTTGTGGCCCGACTTGGGCCCGTGTCAACACGCGGCTCTTTTTTCACGCCTTGTCAACACATGGCTTTTTTGTCAAGTGCCGGGCTGTTCAACATCACACCTGCATCACAAACCATGTCAGCAAGGGGGGCGTGGTCCTCACTGTGCACTGCTCACGTCGACGTCCGTAATGACGTTCGGTACAGTTTAAACAGATCACCGGGGCGGGTCTGATCCACCACGCAAAATAGCCATTTTTCTGGGGATTAACTGGCTTGACTTGAGGATCTTGGGCAAGACGGTACACCTACCACATCGTGGACACAAATGTCAAGCGCTCCGACCGTTAAGTTGCACTGTTTGTACCTTTTTGGTTACTTTTTCCCGGACGTAAACATTTGTCTTACCATGCACTTGAATGGCTAGTGAGTGTCACAGGCTGGATGAGCAGGTTGACTGCTGTGTAGGGGTGACGCACTTGACTGCTGTGTAGGGGTGACGCACTTGATTGCTTTAAACTTAATTTAAACAAAAGGCAAAAAAAAAACCCAACAAAAAAAAAACAAAAAACAAAAAAACCACAAAAAACCAGGCCCATTTTTGCAGCTGACCTGTTTTCATGTTTTTATCAGACAAGAAATTAAATATGAGTTTGTTTTTATTTTGTTGATCGGTAATTCTTGTATGACTTCATGTGGATTTCCTTACCACTTCTTAACTGAAAAATGATGCATGAGATCTGTGGATAAATTGTGTCGGCTTGTGCCAATACAGCCCCTCAATATGGTGCGTCTGTTTGTGTGTTACAGGAGGTGGTGTTACATCGGTCATCGAGTGACGAGAAGCTGGGACTGACGCTGTGTTACGGGTCGCTGGAGGATGAGGTCACCGACATCTTCATCAGCGAGGTACGTCACTCACGCTTCATACAGCAAGCAGTCTGTCAGCTGTAGACCAATCGTTTCGTTTCGTTCAAATACAAAATTTAATGTCCTTATTTTTGTGGTCTGCCACTGAGAGAGGGAAATAATAATGGTTATGATGATTTTATTCTTATTATCATAACTGTTTCATTCCGACCGCAAAACTCTGATGAAAGCAAATCAAATTCTTTGGTGCTTCTAAAGTTCAATTTTATTTACAATTACATGTACCCCCGCCATTGTTACGGGTCCGGGTAAGTGTTATGACGCTTAGGAGGAACCGCGAGGATGGTGGGTTTAAAAGGTAGGTCTGTTGAAAGTTTGGATCACAAAGTGTCTCAAAGACATACTATTGACCCAATACGGCAGTTCCATGCTCTTGTGTCATTGTTCTTGTGATGATGATTGATACGCCGTTATTACACATGTGGTGGAAAAGGACGTTAAACCCTCAAACACCCATCCCCTCCCGTTAATACGTTGTCCTCAGTAAAGAACATCATGTTCAAGAAAAAGCGCATTGTAAGTGCAGTCTCCAACACATGGACACAGTAGGCCATATCTCGGTTCATCCGACACGTGCCTAGTCCACGATGGCTCATGCTGACCCGCTGTAGACCTTGCCGTGTGATGATGCCTTGAAGTGGAGCCAAGTATCGGAACAAAGCTGAGAAGGGTGGAAAATAATACTGACTGCTGTCTTTCAACCCAGCAGGCACAAGACACTGGGCTTAGCTCCCTCGTGTGAAGGATGTTTTTGGAGTATCACGGGAGGCGTGTCATGAAAAACAGCTTTTGGAGCATTATCCCTTTTCTTTCTTTGGATCTTTTGCTCCTCCAGGGACAAAGAAGTAAAAGTCTTGACCTGTTCTTGCTCTGTTCGGCCTATACGTTACATAGAGCAAGGGAACGATTCACCGAAGTCAAAAGTTCTTGGCGACCTCGTTCAAAATTAATGTCTCCGTTGTTGTAGGGAGTTGGTAATAGAGTGGTGAGTGCGGGCTATATCGGGAGCAGGGGTGAAGAGGTTATCCAGTTTGAGGGCTGCCCAGACCTCCCCTACATACCATTATTGTCTCCCCTTGGCCTTTGATGCGCAGGTAATCTGCAGATTTATGAAACAAGGCTGGCGTGTAGTCATTGTGATTAAGTCCCGTTTCTAGCCCTGGCGGAGTGATTAGCTTTGGTCGGCCGATAGTGGGTATCGGGCAACAAGGTGTGGAAGATACGGGACCCGCCAGATACAACTACGTACTGACGGTTTTTACTCCACCACGTACTAACGGCACTCATTCCACCACAGTAACACACCAGCGAAGCTTTCTGCGAGGAACAGATTCTGCGATCCTTGTATTTATTCACCTTTCACTGACACCATTGTGTGAGACAGGTTTGGGCAGACACAAGAAGTCAGAGTTTCAGGGTACAGCTGTTGCCCGCTCCGTCACACTATAGCCAGTAGGACTGTGACCTCGGCCCTCAGAAAAAAAGGTCTGACTGAGTAAACAGATGGATCTCAGTAGCCGGACACCCCGATCCTAGAGGGAATTCATCAAAGGCGAGATTTGTAAGGCCGGCATGGGTCCGCTCTGGTTACCTGCTTCACAATAGGCAGTAAAGGACGTTTGACGGCGCCACCAGGCTACCAGCGGCTGTTGCATGATGAAGGGGAGGGGGACGTGGCCGGGACAAGGTGAAACCCTAGTTGGGTTGTGCCGGTCAGGACACGGCCAGCATCGGGCGCCAGGGGCAGCAGAAGGACATGGGATGCTCGGTGCTTTGGGCGACATGTGATTAGGATTATTTACTGTCCGGGTATCCAACTGGAGGGAATGAAAAGAAACGACAGAGCCTACCTTCAGCAGTAGACGAGTGTGTGTGTGTGTGTGTGTGTGTGTGTGTGTGTGTGTGTGTGTGTGTGTGTGTGTGTGTGTGTGTGTGTGTGTGAGAGAGAGAGAGAGAGTACTCGTTTGACACGTTTAGATCGCACTCATTTGACACGAGATTGCAACAGAAGCCACAGGGGTATCTTTACCATATCATGAAAATAGGAAAAGACGCAGTGAGGACCTGAAGATTTATTGCATTATTCTGACGCTGACACAGTAATCCTGTTGTAAATGAGCGATCATCAAGCGTGGGACTGAGACATATTGGCGAATAAAGGAACAAATGTAATGCCAGCTCAGGACATCCTTCAGTTCAAAATGAGATGCACGGGGTACGTTATACAGGTATTGCCACACTAAACCAGGGTATTAAGCTGAGGTAATATATATCTTGTGTCTGGGGCGTGCTAATCTCCGAGGATCACCTCACAGACGATTGTTTTGTAGTGTCACATTTCACAACCCCGAGTTTCTACATTTAACGGGTCACATACGTGGGGTCTTTTCGGGATATCGGATGTTCAGAACTCTACACGTCATGGGCCAGGTTTGATTCAGACAACCTCTAGTGGTATGGCGACAAAGACAGCACAAGGCTTTTGTGAAGAAGGAGTTAATTGAGTTTACTGCGCTCTGTCTGGGAAAGGAGCGCATGCTGAACCAGCGGAAAAGAGCTTCAGTAATCGGCCAGCTAACGGAATCATTTCATCAATGACAGTACAGCTCCCTCCCGACATGCATCTGCATCTTCAGACGACAGGGGCTTGTTGGCTTATCTCTGGAGAGATGCTAGGAATGGAGTTAAAGATATTCTGCTGTAGAAGGTAAATCAGGGGTCATCCTCAACAGAAGCTGACTGCAGCATAGTCTGTGGTGCTTAGCTGGCCACCCGCCCGACTGATGGCTGGACATCACTCCACAACCGACGGTTGAATTATGTACATGTAGCAACTCTACCAAAGTGCGTCTGGAAATCTTTTGGACTTTGAAATAAGGAACTACTGGCTGGCAATAGGGAGTTTTGAAACTGACTTTCTGTCTTGGTGCTTTGGCTAGACGGCAGCAGGGTGGTGAGACTGGTGACACGTGGTGGTAATATAACGGGCACCCGGCTGTACACCCGCCAATCAAATTGCAGACAGAATCTTGCTGAACGGGTTGCAGAGGATCCCGAATGTCTCCCCATCTTACCATCTATCGTTTGTCGCCACCCGTCAGACAGACAGACAGACCGAATCGTGCTCACCGCATGCACCTCTGTATCTCCGCATGCGCCATTCTAGACAGTGGCCACGCAGTAAGGGATCAGACAGTGATTTCCCCTGACCAGAGTCTAAGCGACCAGACGCATCGAGATATGTGATGTCAGATAACATACGGGCATTTCGGTTCTTTGAATGTTAGCGGCGGGAATCTTTCTTATCGATTACGCTGTCTCTCCTGCGTTGTTCGGGGCCATTTCAAAGGAAATTTGCCAACGCATACAGATCATGGTGTGGAGCGGAAATTAGGTTATGTCTACTGCCTTTTCTGTGTGATAAAAGATCGTCTGACAACTTCCACACCGACCGATATGATCAGTTACTCCGTGAGACAGACTTGGCGTAATGCACGAACCGTTAATCCCTTCGGAACCAGTATGCACTTCCACTCCAAGCTGAAGACCAACTAGCTGAGTCGTTGTCGAGTTTCGCCGATTCCAGAAAAGAGTGTTTGGTGCAGATGCCTTTCCTAACATACGACTTCTCGCGTCCGAAATGAAATAAATTCCCTGCAGCGGCAATCAAAAGAAATGGCCGCAGTGTTTTGGGCGAAGATACGCTGGGAAGATGGGAGCGCTTCAGGACCCTATTAACTCCATGTTGGAGCCCAGGGGACCGGTATGTGAGTGCATTCCCTCTCCATGACAGTGATCTAAACAGCGGATTACAGTCCGGCAGCCCATTCACTAGGGTACGGAGAACCAGGGGACAGTGGAGCTGGCAGATAGAGAGGAGGACGGTGGTAGCCCAATCTCCACTTTCTTCATTCGCGAGGCTTGGCCAGCTTTCCCGATCCACACTACATATCTGGGGATCAGGGCGTTGTCGGGTCGATTCGGCAACGGTACAGGACTTCGCGCGGCTCTCACGAAAAACCGGTTATTTTTCAATTATGAAGACACCGAGATTTGTAACTGGTAGTTTTCTTCTATTTTTACTGCAGTTTGAGGTAACAGGATTATTGTGAGGCGTAGTTCTAAGCGCCACGCATGTTTCGTTCTGTTTGCACATTGTCTTAAAGGGGCTTTATGTCTAAAAGTGGTTTGGAAAAGCTCAATATCGCTGTTCAGTGTCGATTTGAGAAACAGGGGTGTACCATATGAAGCCCAGGGTCCATAGTCCAAAACCAAACACAGATAGATAATATTGTAGTTTTTTTTAAATTTTGTTTTGTTTGTTTGTTTTGGGTCTTTGTTGTTTGCGGGTTATTTTTGTTTGGATTGTTGGTTTGTTTTTGTTCGATGTTTGTTTTGGTACTGTTTTCCTTCGTTGGGGGTTGTAGTTTTTTGTGTTGTTTTGTTGTTGTTGTTTATTGTTTGTGTTTTCGGTGTTTTTGTTTTTTGTTTTTGTTTTATTGTTTTGTTGTTTGGAAGGAGGGCGGGGGGCTGAGGATTAGCAATGAAGACTTGGTGTGTGAAAGACGTGGTAGGGGAACCAAGACCGCAGCAGCAAAGGTTCAGTTGGTTGAAACCATAGACCTCCTTGTTTCCTGTCAATGTGGGCTCCAGACAAAGAGCGGCGGAACATCTACTGTCTTATTTGCTTTGTTTTCTGCCCGTGTCTTGCAACAGTTGAATGTTGCCAGCACGTCCGCCAGCGTGGTGACGGGAGGAGCAAGCGAAGGGGTCTGGCCCCTCTGCTGCACGCCGTGTTGATCTGTTTGTAATGCCTATTGGCGTGTCATCACCATCTGGTTTTGTCCTCCCACCAACATGATCCATCGGCCTGATAAAGAAACGTGAAGCGAGTCGGTGCCGCTATCCGTCATAAAAAAGATTCGGCACTAAAGGTGTGCCATGGAGCAATCTCTCGTCAACTGAGGGATTTATTTTACCATCCAGATTCCATGGGGGTTCGGACGCACAGAGGGAAGTTTTCCACTCCATCATAGCAGGTGTCGGAGAGGAGGAGCGTTGCTCAGTCTTCATCTGCCTTCGTCACATCGGCCCCGGTAGCTTGCTAAACCAAGCACAAAGCGCAGATGGTACCGCAGCCTCTACCCCCCTTCAAACAAAAACCAACACTTTTTAAAGCTGCCAAAAAATCGATAAGGACTTGTGTTGGTTTACTTACAGACTGTTGAGGTTCCCAACGAAAAAGGTAGACGTAAAGATTGTGTTACGTGTTGTTGTTGAGTTCAGATACTGCTGTTCCTCTCCTGGTCAGGTCTGATTTTGTTTCCGGAATGTATTCAACAGTTCCAGCTTATTAAGGGAGGAGGCAGAGGTTAGCGGATGGCTGTCCTTCCCGGCTGCTTGTTTTTCGGTATCTTGCTCCGCCTTGTTGCCTGGTAATGAGAAATGACCAAGAGATTAGCGCCGTAACGCAGGCGATTGCATTGTGTCCCGCACATTTTTTGGCCATTTTCCGGGTGGGATTTGACGTAAGTTGATTGCTGCTGGGAGCGCTCCAATTTGGACAGATTTCCATGCGTGCTGAAAGTGAAGGCTGCGGATCGCGAGGGAAGATGATGAATTGATTCCTAATTGCTGTGGTCTCGCTGAACAAGCTTGGGGACGGGGGTAAGAAGAGGGCGGGGGGTGGGGTGTTGTGAGGGAGGAGTGAAATATTGCCTCATTTGTCCCCTCGCCGCCAGACTGCTTGCTGGCCTCTTCCAGATTGTGTGAGCGGAAGAGATGAATTTGTACGGCGATTCCTTTGATTGCATTCAGCCAGTGCTTTGGTCAGATAGCGGCCTTTCCAAAAGTGGAAACAAGATCGTGATTAGCGCAATCTGGCCAGAAAAGCCAGGGAGGAATTGAATGTCTGTTATGGGCAGTCCCCGCCCGCAATAGCAACTTGACAAATGGACTTTTGAAAAGATTTCAAATAAAAATCAACGGCCTTGTCCTTCAGGAGGGTAATTGTTCTTGCGGCAGGGTTTCCAGTCCATGAATTTCTTTCGTCTGCTTCAGCAATCGGGATTTGCGGAAACTGAATGATGACGACACAATCTGTCGGCAGATTTGATCAGATCGGTAAATGGGGGTACCGTCCAGTTTTCGTAATGGTGATTTCACAAATAGAACTCCAGTATAAGCAGGACTGCTCCCAATAATGAAGTGACTGTATGAGATTGGAAACGACGAACAAGCCTAGTTTGGGTCTGGTGCCTGGGCAGACCAGTAATTGGTGTAAACAGAGGTGCACGTGCTGTTCATTACCGTTAATTCCGCGGGCAGGCAATAACTCGCATTTGTCGTCGGCAATCATCCCGCATGCAGATCATAACTTTTGATAGCCAGGTAATATTAGGTGGGATTGTCGGCTTGTCTGCCTGCATGGGTCGGAATAATGTAGATGGTGTCTGGCCTCGTATAGCCTGCGGCAAGAGTACATGGGTTGTGGTGGACGGAATTCTGTCAGACGCGATCCTTCTTTTCTGCCCACAGTCTCAGTGCCAGTACAAAACGTTTGCACTCAGCAAGATAGGTAGGTTTTGGTCGTCGCCGAGAAAGCCGTTTGTAGCTTTCGGTACTTTCAAACAACATTAAGAATTCCATATTCATTAATGACCAATACCGTCGTTTATCTGTCTAGCAACGCTGGGATACTCCTGCATTCAGATCAGAACAAGGAGTTCCGAGTTCCCGTATTCAGTTTTGTAGATGACCATGTTGCAGCCGTAGCAGAGTAGCCTAGCTCCGTTTGTAAACTCTGTGTCATGTGGCCGTGTGTAGCGGCGTGACGGGCGGTTTGTGGCCGGCGTGTGGCGAGTGCCTCATTTCCAACGCAGGTAAACAGCACCAGGGGCAGACAACTATAGCCGCGGGCACCACGGTTTGTACCAATTACTACCTGTATACAATGCTGCAAATTGCTGTCTGCCATTCTCCATCACGTGACAAAAATACAACATACCTTACGTCTGACGTGAAATGGGCGGGCAGGTATTGGCAGAGGGAGTTTCAGTTACACGTGATAGTGCCATATGCTCAAACAACTGACCTGGGAGATTCCTGCATTTCAGTCAGTTTGTAAACACTTTACAAAACCATCATAATATATGTATTAATTCTTTATAACTGAAATGAGTTGTATAGTAGCTATTGCTGAATTCCGTTGTCTCTTCCGGTGGAAAAGGACGTTAAACTCCTAAACACCCACCCACCCAACCGTTGTCTCTTCTTCTGCCACACCTTGAGACCAAAACAAAACCATCTCAGCGTAACACGTGCCATCAGCATTCCCTTTTATCTGCAGCTGATGTCTCCCGAGACAGACCGCGCGTATTGTGGTATGGCGGCAGAACAAGCAAATACCACAGGTTTCCACAGCAAATACGGCACGTCTCCTTATAACTCTGACCACTGCAGGTGTCGTGCGCTAAGGACCACTCCAACTTTCCCCAGTGTTGACCCTCCCCCCTCAAGTGGACGCTGTGCACGGCTGTCTGCATACTGTCCTCTACCTGGGTCGTCCTCCCCTTCTTCTGGTATCAGTCCACTTTTCCTGCTGGCTCCAGCCAGGCCGCCCCGGTCGGCAGGTCACTGTGGCTGCTGACCACTTGTTTGCCAAACATCTCCCGCTGTAGGGGGGCAGGACTGGGAGACACTCATCTGGAAAGGTCGGGAGGTTAGCAAGCAGGAGTGTTTGTTTCTGAGTCTGTTTCTTTGATCACGGATCGAGTCTTGTAATCGCTTGAAACATTTCTGTAAGCGTATCAAGCGTTTTTATGCATGAACAGGTATGTGGGAAAGATTTGTGTGCCAAACAAATGACATGGTGTTTCTTCTCGTTCCAGATTGACCCGTGCAGCGTAGCTGGCAAAGATGGACGTATTCGGGAAGGCGATCAGATTTTACAGGTAATTGTTTCCCCTTTCAAGTAAAAGAATAATATGAATTTTCATGTAGGTTCATGATTGATAAAGAGCCGTGCCACGTTGCAGAGAAATAGAGCCATCGGAGGGCTGCTGATGTTATCCTTGCTATTTTGACTGATTATCAGTTTTGCCATCTAAAGATAGCTATGTACCGGAATTCACTTCATATCAGGCGCTCTTAGGTTATTCTGTTGTGTGGCACTGTTACCCATGGCATTGTGTTCTTTTGTTTTGTTCTTCTCCTCCTTGCTTACGGACAGTACCTTTATGTGTGTGTAGATTAACGGGGTGGACGTGCACAGTCGTGACGAGGCCATCGCACTCTTCTCGTGTCAGGAACCCGATATCTCCTTGCTAGTGGCCCGACCCCAGTTACAGGTGAGATGCCCGCTCCACCCAGCCACTGATCTCTGTCTGTCTGTCTCTCTCTCTCTCTCGCTCTCTCTCTCGCTCTCCCCCACCCCTCTCCCCCCCCCCCCCCCGAGGCTCTCGTGTGTGTGTGTGTGTGTGTGTGTGTGTGTGTGTGTGTGTGTGTGTGTGTGTGTGTGTGCCGCGCGCGCTCTCCAGCACTAGTATTATTTTGGTGCATCATACTTTTACCTGACGCTAGGGACGCTAGGGTATCACGCAGTCATCTATGATTCACCCTATTCACGTGTTTCAGTCTTTCAAATAAAACGAGTGTGACATGTCAGCTTACTGCCTGCATGCCATTACGAAACACCCTGCATTTCCAGTTCAGTGAATCAGGAGAATTACTCAAATGGTTTCCGTGAGAAAAATCTGTGAGGTTTGCAAATAATGAATTGTCGTATTTCACATGTCGGCCGCAGCATGCATGTGTCATTCTAGAAAGTGCGATTGGCGCAAGATTGTACCGTGCATGCTTCATGCCTCTATGATTTTCCTACACTTTGTCGTAACTGTATCCAGCACGGGAGACGACTTCAAACAGGCGCACTGATTTCATTTGGTCTGGGTAGGTCGGTGCTTAGGTAATCCTATTCACTCATTCTGATGTTTGTGACAGCTACGGCTTTTAATTGAGAAAATGGATTGCACGGGGCCAAGTTTGTAGTATAGCGTGGGATTAGGTGGGTTGGGTTTTTTTGTGTTTTTTTTTTGGTTTTTTTTTGCAAACGTCTGCTCTCTCTCTCTCTCTCTCTCTCTCTCTCTCTCTCTCTCTCTCTCTCTCTCACACACACACACACACACACACACACACACACACACTGACACACACACTGACACACACACACACACACTGACACGCGCACACACACACACACACACACACACACACACACACACACACACACACTACATAGAGAGTACTAGTCTTAGTTCCTCTCATTTCACGACGTGTATGTGAAGCAAGACAATGTTGATTTGAGGAAACAGCTGATGTAGACAGGCATGTGAATGCTGCAGAGTGCCGTAAAGAAAGAAGGAAAGAAGAAAAAAAGATGAGGTTAGGGAATGGGGTGTGGGTGGTGGTTGAGCTTTGGAGGTGGGGGTTGGGGGGTGGGTGGAGGTGAGTGCAACACGGATACAGGGAGGAGAATATTACCGGTAGGCGATTTTTTTTAACCTGGACGCAGAAACCAGACGCAGGAGAGTCAGGTAAAACATTCACGTTCTCTCTCACTCATCCCTCCACCTTTTAGTTTTTAACTACCTGCCGATTTGCTGTCTGGGGCAATTCCTGGCCAGACCCGCGTGAAGAAAAAAAAAAACCCAAAAATCTGTTCCTTCCCTCTCCTTTAGATCAGGGCGTCTGGCGAGATGTGTGAAGAGAAGCAATCGCCTGATGATCGTCAAACATCCTCTCTGTGCTCACCTCCATCTCCTGCCGCCTTTCTTCACTGCTGATTCCTACTCCAGATTACTCTCTGTTCTGTCTTGATGTGCCTCTCACACCACCTTGCATTCATCTCTCCAAACTGACTTTGAAAGTCGGAACTTAGAACTCTAACCTGTTGGTTCACAAGACTTGTCCTTTTTTAACACCAGCAGCGTGTTGGCTGCAGAAGTGTCCCGACGAAGAATCAACTATGTGTACTAACTGAGATGCTGGAAAAACCTCAGAAGGATTTCAAGTGGCCGTTTCCTTACTTTGATTGGTCTGATCGCAGATCCAGAGAGTGAAGAAAAACGTGTGGGCAAAAAAAACAAAAAAACACACAGACACACGCACATAGAGGTCCTAATTCTTTGAGTTTTCGTCCTGTCTGAATTGTACAACTTTCTGTACTCATCTTCAGTGTGTGTGTGTGTGTGTGTGTGTGTGTGTGTGTGTGTGTGTGTGTGTGTGTGTGTGTGTGTGTGTGTGTGTTCCAACAACTCCCAACAAGGTTCAGGAGGCCTGTAGTAAGTCAGTCAGCCTGGAAGTGGAAGTAGATGTAGCACTGGTTGCGATAGTCTCTTGCCCGCTTGTTTGTACATTACACACTTCCGCCATTCCCATACATCTCGTGTGACTTCTTCCCGTCATATTTTGCCCGATTCCTTATCAAAATGTGCGCCCAGTTCGTGATAAATCATGGGTCATTGCAGCCGCCGCCTCCCCAGGTAGCGATAGCCCCGTACCGTGCAAAGTCATTCCACACATCACAAACACACTGGACACAGTGGGAGCAAGGAGCCGGAGGGGGTGGGGGTGAGGGGGAGTATGGTGGTGATTTAGTCTGTTGCTTGTTTTCCCACCCAGATTAGGTGGCCTGCTGCAAGCGTTTGATGTTCAAGTGTGTTTTGCCTTTGTGTGTACCGTGCCGGTCGGTACAGTGAAGTGCAGACGTCAAAAGAATGGGAAATGCGTTGACATTGTGCTTTTGTGGCGGGAGGCTGATTTGCTGCTTTTCTGACACAATGACGTTTTTGTTTTGTCTGTTCTTTTCCGTTTTCTTTTGTCACCGCCTTTACTGTTATTGAAGTCAGTTCTGTTGCACAGCACTCTGTCTTCACGACTGCTTCTGACATTAACAACGGTTTATACCCGGCACCTGAAAGGCCGGCCCGGGCAGCACCTTCTCAGTTTGGGTTATGAGGGTTTTTTGTTTGTTTTTTGTGGCTCATTCGCTTGTTGCAGGCTCTTACTGTGAACTGAGTAAACTGATAACTCGGAATTCCTGTTAAATGTGTACAATCTCTCCAACTGGAATGAATCATTAGTTGATAAAGTTTTCTTTTGACTGAACGATTATGTTTTACCATATGCTTTTCTTATGGAAGGTTTGGGGAGGGCGAGGGGGGGGGGGTGTTTGAAGGAAGTCAGTGACAAGTAACTTTTTTTTTTTTTTTTTTAGCTTCTAGACATCCTAGCATCTTTCACCAAGCGTTTGTTTGAAATGTTCAAAGATAACACCACTTGCAGAAGTGTCAGAGTACTGCTCATGCTCGGTATGTGCCTTCAGCAAGCAAAGACAGATTCTTTTCACGGGATGCGGATAGGATGGGTTGTAGGCTGTCTTTTTAAAGAAATTTATATTTCGTTTGTTGTTTTGTTGTTGTTGTTGTTATTTTTTGTTTGATGTTTTCTATAGGGGATGGTGTTTTCGTTTGTTGTTGTTGTTGTTGGATTTTTTTTTAAAGTTTAGTATTTGGTGTTGTTTCTTTTCTGGGATCGTGGATACCGATCGGTCCTTTCAGTCTTTCTTTGTTATCTGTATCTTCCGTTTGTTTGAGTATCACAAGCGATGTGGTTTAGATTATGTCCTCACTTTTCCCTCGTACGCCTTTGTAGGGCAGGTATAGATCAAGCGCCTGTCTTGTCTTCAGAGACACGTTTACCCGTTCCTGTTTGGGACGGTGCCATCAGAGGCCGGCAGTGGGCAATCTACGGATTCCTCACTCCTCTTCTCACACTTTGGCCGCGGCTTTTGTGAAGAACTTGAGTCAAGTGTTTGCATTGCTTAATAGCAGATGGCCTTTGAAGTCGCCGAGAAACAGATAATTTTAACTTGTGTTAATGTAGTGAAAGAGATGCATCTTGATTTTTGACTGGTTGCCGCTGGAAACCTGTCAGTCGCCCTCAGGAGAACTAATGCACAGATATTCGTCACTTTTGAAGTGGTTTTGCTTCGGAAAAGTGTTTATTTTCCCAGCCGTTTCGGAGCCAAAATCCTTGCTAAGAAACTCTAAGATGTGCTCTTAGCGGCACATCAGGCTCCCATTTGAGACACTAACGCTGATGCACTTTCTTCTGTTCTTCCAGTAAGACCCGAGAAGCTTGCTTCCTTCTCGTAGTGCGGAGTAGAGTATAAACCGCGGCTTGCAGCAGATGGTTTTTTAATGCCGCTTAATCCTCCAGCTGTTCCATGTTTAGTGTTGAGGGATCACCGAGGGTGGAGCGATGTCTGAACAACAATGCTGTAGGACACGACCCAAAAGAATTTAGTGGCACCGACAAATGACAGAAGTTTAGCCAGGACCGCTTGAAACCTGTTGCTTTGAAACAAGAGAGGCAGGTACTTCAGGCGCCATTGATCATCCCGCAGGAGACTTTCTTCCGTTTCTCGTGCAAAACATCACGACCTTCTACTGGCGGGAGCAGTCAGTGCGCCTCCTGTCTCGAGCCCCCCATTTTTTTTTTTTTTTTTTAGCTCCTTTCAGACCCCCCTTCCTTTAAAACAAGAAACTTCAAAGAGTTGGCTGGATCAAAGGGGTAGTTTACTCCACTGTACTTTGAGTAGGGGTTCGTGAGACTTCCTGAACATCCCAGGGTGGGTTTGATTTTCTGGTCTGCAAGAAGCCAACTGGTCAGATGCAAGGCAACGCTGATTTTCCCCAAGTTGTTCTTTGTGGAGTGGACTTCCTGTCTTTTGAGAGGCAATGGGTGCTCACAGTTTAGGGGAGGGGTCTGTTGGTGCTAAGAATCAAATATACGGCAATAATCACTCATTGAGGAATGGTCGGCAGACATGTTACCTCGAGCAGCGACTGTCGTGAGGCGATGTCCCTGTAGTGTCAAGAATCTTCTGGAGATGAGTCAAAGTGCAATCCATTTTTGTTTTTTTATCCTCAATATAGAAATCCACTGACTCACTGACTTTGTTCAGTCTTGGCTCGCCAGTGGACACCTAATTGCAAACAACAATACGGAGGATAATTTGCAAACTACGAGGTTCAGTGTCGATAAGTAAGGAAAGCCGATGTATCATACACAGCAACCTAAGTTACTGTCTCGATCAGTACTAGTGTATATTTGGAATCTGGCTAACACACTACCTGTGGCATTTGCCAGCAAGTGGTAAAAGAGAGCGCCCCCTGCAGTACAAGACAAACAACTACAGAGGCAGCAAACCCGGAGAGAGAAGCTGGCTTTCGTTAGTCTCTGACCCCTTCCCCCCCCCCCCCCCCCCCCCCCTCTGCTACAGTTTTTTTTAACCACAGTCGGGTCTTCTCATCACTCGTGACCGGTAGTGTTTTCACAGTCAATAGACAACCGTCACCCCACGATCAGTCAGCC
The DNA here is from genome assembly GCA_018292915.2 of Batillaria attramentaria. NCBI lineage: Eukaryota > Metazoa > Mollusca > Gastropoda > Batillariidae > Batillaria > Batillaria attramentaria. Next base: position 1,211,903 of record JACVVK020000088.1, read on the forward strand.
TCGGGTAGCTTCACACGGGTAGAAGAGGGTGTTTCTCAAATGATGCTGCTGAATGCAGTCAAATTTTTGTTGTGCTTGAAGATACGCTAGAGTAAACCACGATCACTGATGGCCAGCAAGTAACACGTGATTTTCATCTGTGAGGAAGCAGGGTAAAACACCTCGACTGTCAAATCACTACTACTTTGTAAAAGGGGTGTGTGTGTGGTGGGGGGGGGGGGGTATTGGACAAATTGTCGCCCTGTTATGACTCTTACCCGCCACTTTCGCAGCTCAGATATCGTTCCCGCAAAGACAGATAGAGGATACAATTAGGACAGCAGCGAACAGCGCGGCAAGCTTCTCAAGACTGATTGCACCAGTAGAAGAGCTGTTTAATTACATTTGTCACTTTGGGCAGTTGATGTGCGTGTTTAACACACACATTGCTTACACTAGTTAGTGACAGTCGCTGGCTTCGTATCACACCATTGGTAAGACTGTGACAACCAGAGTTGGTGTTATTGTTTTACAACTTCAGATTCTGTGGACAGCTGACGAACTCAGGTAATGCCTTTCGGCCAACGTGTGTAGCTTGGTGTTGAGGTGTTTAGTGAAGGGTTTATTTTCCTACAATGTCTGGTATGTGCTCGTTCGTGCGTCAGTATCAACTATTTACCGTTAGCAGTGTCGCTCGCCTCGTGTTTACATCATAGACCATAGTGTCAGACACGCATCTGACAAGCAGACATGTCGGGTAGCTGCGGCTGATTGTTGCCGGGATTGTGGAGGCCCGGGGTGGAGGGTCTGTCGAACAACGCTCATTTCTGGGACTGACGAGAACGTAATTTGGGACATAACCTTTGCTTTCTCACGCTCGTCCTCACTGATTATCGTCGAAATTTTCAGGAAGGGACCGTTGTGTCTGCAGTTTCTGTGCATGCTCGCATAGATTTTGTTGAACAAAATAAGTTCAAGTTCGAAATCGGCTTGGAATCCGTCGGAGCCTGTATCGTAGTTTGATAAGAGGATACTAGTCACGTGGTTATAGGATCCGTTATAGAGAACCATCCCCTTTATCACAACTGCGTAATACGAAGCGGAACCACAGACCGGCGTATCAGTCTTGGTTTCATCCTCAGAAAATTGAATTCTATCTTTGGGGCGCGGGATATCAAGGTATCCGCTTACACGTAGTTCCCAGATAGGCGTCAGGTTGTAGTGGCGTCAAGTTATCGTGTAAATCTCCCCTACATGACTAATGTGGATTGGGGGCGGACTGTGGCGGTGATTACCAGGTGATCCTACAGACCCGGGTCACGTCACGTCGCCGCCCGTATCGCTGAGCGCATCTCATTAAGGAGCGAGATTACCGTACTTTACGCTTCATAGAGAAATTACTGGCCAGGCGTGTCAGACAAAAGTGGGTCAATGCACAGGTGCATTAATAAATTGCCTTACACGAGGTAGAGGTACAAAGGTAACAAAGAGGTGAGTGCTGGGGGCGTGAGGAGAAATTGACAGATCGAGAATCGTGGCGGCTCATCAGACGGTGATATGGGAGCTTCCCCTGCCTGGCAGCTGACACAGTCTGACAGAAAGAGGGCCAGGCGGAAGGATTTGGAGGGAAAAGGGTGTCATCAAGCTAATGGTGGTGTTGATTCTGAAATTATAGTGCCCGGTAGGAGGCCATGATGATTTACCTAGCAATCTGATGATCCGACGTACTTCAGCGAGCGTTGAGAAGCTCTCTCTCTCTCTCTCTCTCTCTCTCTCTCTCTCTCGCTCTCTGCGGAAAGTCTGACATGCGTCTAGTTTTACGTGCCCAAGTATTTCATGTCAGACCGAATACTGGCTTGAAGAACGTCTGAACTTTTCAGAGAATTTCCTGACTTGGGTGAAACACAAGGGCCGGGTCAACACCAACCAGATTTAGGTCAGCCTTGTATGATGCTGGCACCTGCGTCTGTGACATCTGTGACTGGGCAGAAGGAGTAAAGGGGAAGTGGGGCGGGAAAGGCGACCAGCCATTGTTCCACCGCTGGAATCTGGCTGTTTCCTGGATGGTTTACATTACTCAATCCTACAGGAACCATTATGCGTTTTGAGCTTGTTCATGTCGGCTTCTTTCCTACATTTTTCTTTCACTTATAGAGTACAGTGCACTTTATACACCCCTAACCCGCGAAATAACAATTGCACTAGAATGCGGTGTATCCGTACAACACCTGCTGCAGCGATCGTTCCTTTGAAGTTAAAACGCGATTCGTGCAAACGGAAACTATTTTAGGGGCACTGAGGAGTCCGACAGACTAATAGTGTATATCCTCAGCATCAACAAAACAAGCAGTGTGTGTGTGTGTGTGTGTGTGTGTGTGTGTGTGTGTGTGTGTGTGTGTGTGTGTGTGTGTGTGTGTAAATGCTACACTGCAGTGTACCGGGAATAAAGTTGCGTCCAACACTTCAGTCCAGATCCATGATGGGTTTATGTTCTAGCTGTCTCGGATCAGTGGTACTTCGTCTTCATTTCACAGTGTCCTATCTTTACGTTGTACGATTCATCAAGATACCACTTGGCTCCTAACAGTTCCGTGTGTTTTACATGGGCTGCGTATTGCCTCGGTGATGAGCCAAATCGTGTGTTTTATATGGGTAAACCGTTGTAAGCACTGAGATCTGACATCACGTGTCGTTCGTATCATTGTCAGCGATGGGCTTAATTCTGTTTACCAATGATTTCCTTTTTTTTTTCTTCTTTTTTTTTTCCTTCTTTTTTTGGGGGGGGGGGGGGGGAGCGATGAAGTGAGCATGATGAATGAATATCTGGTGTGTCTCTTATTTCAGATTGACGATGGGTTCATGGACGAGCCGAACCTGGTGTTGGAGGACCTGCACATGGACCTGCTGGAGAAGCATCACCAGGACAACATGCATTTCATGGCCTCCATGTTGGCACGGGTATGTAGCCGACAACAGTTTTTCCTGGTCCTCCTCATTCAGTCACTGGTGGTTTTACGGTTTGTATTCATGAGCCGGCGGTCTATGATCATTTGTACTAGTATTTTCTTTTTCAAACAGGAGGCCACTGTGATGATGTGGGCTGTATAAAGAGGAGGCCACTGTGATGATGTGGGCTGTATAAAGAGGAGGCCACTGTGATGATGTGGGCTGTATAAAGAGGAGGCCACTGTGATGATGTGGGCTGTATAAAGAGGAGGCCACTGTGATGATGTGGGCTGTATAAAGAGGAGGCCACTGTGATGATGTGGGCTGTATAAAGAGGAGGCCACTGTGATGATGTGGGCTGTATAAAGAGGAGGCCACTGTGATGATGTGGGCTGTATAAAGAGGAGGCCACTGTGATGATGTGGGCTGTATAAAGAGGAGGCCACTGTGATGATGTGGGCTGTATAAAGAGGAGGCCACTGTGATGATGTGGGCTGTATAAAGAGGAGGCCACTGTGATGATGTGGGCTGTATAAAGAGGAGGCCACTGTGATGATGTGGGCTGTATCAGGTTGTATTTCGTCCCGTCAGTGTTGTGAACTGATTTATTGCCGAAGGGCGTGCAGCATCGATGGCGTGCCTGCTGCTTCCTGCAGGACAAAAGCCCGTATGGTGTTGTACTGGCGCCTGGCGTCCGCTGTCTCTAACCTTCTACAACAGCTGGCAGGCCTGGTATTGGCAGATCACGTAATGTGGGATTAGCACATCGGGGATGGATGGGAGATTGATGATCGGGGGTGTGGATAGCTGGCCTTGGGACAGGCCCTGTCGACAAGCTCAAGTTCATTTGAATTTCCGATCCGAGTGCGGCCAGCAACACTGTAACTGCAGACGTGGCCCAGGGTAAAACCTGTTGTGGGGATTAGGGTGTAGGATTTCCTGATCCATGTCATAGAAGGGCAGTGAGACAGGGTGGAGTGGTGTGGTGTGGAGAAGGTGGGGGTGGGAAGGGGGCTGACTGCACAAAGTGCATCAATCACGGACAACACCGTGCCAGGGGTGCCAATCATGGGATTCACCTAAACCCCGCCCCGCCATCTCGTCATTTTTCATTTCTGCTCGCGTAGTGCCCGTGGCGGAGGCAAACAGCCATTTTCAATAACAGGGCTGTGAAGAAGCACAAAGGCCGAGTCCGGGAGCACTGTAAAAAAAGTATCTGCTTCAGTCCAGCAGTTGACACTCTTTTGATGCCGCTCTTTGATCTTCTATTATCAATATCCCAGCGCCTGCTGAGCGGGGCTGTGCCCTGGCCGGGAGAGGGTTGCAAAGGGAGATTAGCCATCATCACTTTCTTTTCTCCACCCGCCGGCCTTTTCTGCGTTACCAGGCAAGCTTGTAATTGACATGGCCCCCGAGATGAGGCACCAATAAAGTCGGCGACTGAATACAACACTGAGCGCGATACTCTCTTTCTCACCGTGGAGGTCAAATTTCCACCAAAAAGATTGTAAAGGAGCCCCCTCTTGACCCAGTCGCTCGGGACTTTGAAAAACTTGTTCCTCGAACCATTACCCTCTTTCACTTCTCCGTTTGTACCCCTCCCCCCCCCCCCACCTTCTATCCGAGCGTACTGTGCCGGCGAGACAGCTGTGGGTTTGTGTATGGACTGGTCTTCAAAGCCTGGTCAGACACAGACGGCTGATGGTGGTGAGGGAGGTGCTACTGGCACAAAGTAACCAGATAAAAGCCGATTTGAATTTCCCCCTTTCCCTTTGATGTAGCCGCGGCCAAGGTGTGGAATCAGGGCGAGGAAAACAGCAACAACAAGGCCATGAACGTCAGGCAGCAGGGTGCTGACAGTGGCCGCCACAAACTAACCTCCACTGCCTTTGAAGGGGCCTCAATGAGCCAAGTTTAATTGTGCCATAATGTCCGTTAGGTTTTCATACACACCGACCACACCCTGGTCCTGCCTCACTTCTTGGACTGTTCTTTTAGGTTCGGGCGCTGCAGATGACCATCTGCTGGTCGGAGTAGAGTCAGGGACAGTCGGGCTGTGTCACTTGCCGTCACTGAGTCCGGCTTGCAAGCGCAGTCAGTCTTGAAGCCAGGCAAGATTGGTCAGGTCCTGCACAATAATTGAAATGAAAGCTGACTTTAGTTCGTTAGATCGAGGTAACAGACACTTACCATTGCGGAGGTCGTCACGTCGCCAGATCACCAGCGAACCTGTGATTATTTGGTGATTTCTGCACGACATGACGATGACGGTGTCCGAGAGTCCTACTGCTTGTTGAAGAACCTACATGCGGAGCGTACGGACCGTTTTGGAGACTGAAATCATCAGTCAGTTCGTGTACTTAGCTCCACCTCAAAAATCAATTGCTGGCGCATCTACCAAGACAAATGTGATGTTATGAGTGTGGTTACGTGCCCTGTGAATTTTTGTGCCGGGTTACTACTAGTAACCTGACCGTCCTACACACTAAGCTAGATAGTTAGATGATGAAAGATACTGGTGGTAAAGCTGGATAGTTAGATGATGAAAGATACTGGTGGTAAAGCTAGATAGATTGATGATGAAGGGTATTGATGGTAAAGCTAGATAGATGATGAAGGATACTGGTGGTAAAGCTAGATAGTAAGATGATGAAGGATACTGATGGTAAAGCTACTTTCTTCCCTCCACCTCCGGCCTGTCTGTATCAGTTGATCCTTATCGCTTATGACGGGACACACGTGGTGAGATTGCGGACTGCTCATTACGGTCGGTACCCAGCAGCCGCAGCTAACAAACTCAATTACTTCACTCTCCCTCAGCCTGCTGACTACGATTAGAGCAGGAGATATTGCCCATCCCGCCATGCAGCCAGCAAGGTGTGGCGTGGCGCACTCACCTGGAACGCAAATCACCTGCAGCATGGCGGGAATGCGTGCACACAGTGACAGGGGTTGAAGATCGTCGCCCGAATGGTTTTTAACACTTCGGCTCAGTTCTGAGATTTTGCGGTTGAGGTGTGTGTGTGGGGGGGGGGGGGGGGGGGGCTTAGGGATTGGTTTCCTTGTTCGTTTTGCCATTTCAACTTTTGCGAAGCGGTTTTAAGACTGCTGGCGAAACCTTTCAAGGCGGAACGAACTCTGACGCCATTTTGTCTAATGGCTGAATGATTGTTAACTCAACTGTCTCAGTGAAAGTTGCCTAAAAGTTCTAAAGTTATATGTGCCAAAGGATTTTATAAGCACGTAGGCCATTTTACCACTGAGTTTACAATTACCTGCATCCCGAGGCAGTCAGTCCTGATCTAACTGTACTTAGTCACTTTTCCATGTAGATTCCGGTTTCTGTTAAGAAGTTGCATGGAGTATGAGGCAGACTTACTTAGGGACAACTGCCCATCTGACACATACAAACACAGCCTAGCAGTCCCCCTATAACATTTGACACTTTTTTTTCTGCTACAGACACACCTAGACGAGGAGGGCGGGACAACAGACACAGCCACGACCGAGAACTCGTCCCAGAAACACGAGAAGGATAGCGGAGTGGGGCGCACTGACGAGAGTACGAGAAATGACGAGAGTTCGGAACAGGTATACGCTCTTTTTACTGCCGACATCCTGTAGACTTTACACTACAACTCCCTCAGTGTCGCGCGCGCGCGCGCGCGTGTGTGTGTGTGTGTGTGTGTGTGTGTGTGTGTGTGTGTGTGTGTGTGTGTGTGTGTGTGTGTGTGTGTAGGGGGGGGGGGGAGGGGGTGCAACAGAGCTAGTTCCCTAGTTGTTCCACGTGTGTGGCATTGTCATCTCCGTGTGTATTACACGCTGTAAGACAGTAGGATTACAGTACTCCACTTTTCGCGAAGTTCCTAGTCGGTCCTCAACACCTGCATCTCCCTAAATATAAAAATAAAATAAAATTATTAAAATCTGAAAAAAATCTAATTTTTAAACTTTTGGCTGCAAGACATGGTCACCGTGACATTTCTTCGTCATGACAACAAGCCCAAAGAATTCATTAAAACAGCTACAATCAGGTCAAGCAAAAGCCCTTTGTTTTCTCCAGTTTGAAATAATAACGAAACACTATTAGTGACAAGCGCTAACTTGTGATTTTTACCTATGGATCGTGGAAAGACTAGGTGGTCCTTCCGGCGTTGGTTCGCTATCCTAGCGGGATTTGACTCGTGCAGCCACCGAGCAATCCGCGCGGTTAGTCGTTAATGAAGGATAAAACCTCCCTGTAATTATAGCCAACGGGCCGAGCTAATCTGCCATGAAAGCTCCCTTCACCTGTGGATCCTTAGCCAGGTAATTAGTGGTGCTGTGAATGAAGCAGGCGGGCTGACTGTACAGGTACAGGTAGGCAGGTAGATAGGTAGGTAGGTAGGTAGAGAAGAAGAGGGATGGAGTACACGGTACAGATGGGCGGCGCACGCTGGACGTGGCTATTAGTACAGCTGTACCTGATACCGGACTGGACAGCGCGTCCCTGCTGCTTCTATCTAATGAGCTGTAGCCGTCCTGTGTAATTATACAGCCCGTGACTAACACCATGTCACGCCACCACTCAGTGCTAGTTTCCGCGTTCACTGAAATAGCAGTCATGGTTACAGTTAAAAAAGGAAGAAGATCGGCGATTGTTTAGCTTCATCGTTTACATAATTAGTCAACACTGATGGCCTGGGTCTGGATAGGTCAGTTAACCGTTGAGCATAACTTGTGTTCTATAAAACTGCATTGTAAACAGGAATTGCCGTGTTGGTGTTTCGTGGACTGGTCCCATCGGTCCTTCCGCCTACGCTTTAGGGGATATAGGCCGTTTAAGTCGGAGCTCATTGAACTCTGCTGGACAAGAAGCTGTCAGTTACTAGTATGAGTCAGCCAACCCGCTGTGTTGGATGCGTTGAGATGCTGATGGTGATGGGCACAGGTCGGGGTCCAATTATCGGCAGACATGTTACGCACACTTGCACCAACCACTTCACCATCAGTTATGTGCTAAACTGCATGAGCCACTGCAAGCGGCAGGAGTGGGAGGTAGGGTTTAGCCACGCGGTGTGTGACACCCCTGTGATGATCGTATCAGTGTATGTTGTATATTAAGTGGCAGGTATTGACAGGCACCGTGTGCACAGCAGACGCAGACAATTCTTAGTCCTGTTCACTGCCACAGTATTCAGCTCCTTTGGTTAAAAAAAAAATGTATTGTTTTTGTTTGTCTTGTGTTTTGTTTTTTCCCCGGAGTTTTGTCCTGTTTTGTTAGTACTGCTTTGTGTGTTTTTTGTGTTTGTTTGTTGTTGTTGCTGTGTTTTGTTGTTGTTGTTTTAGTTCAAAGGTCTTTTTGACTTTCACCGCAATACGCATTGAATAAACCTGTCTGTCTGTCTGTGTGTGCAGGAAATGTTTGATGCCGACACACTGCCGGCTCGAGCCTCTAAACTGCGCGGCCCTGGCCTGGTGAATTTGCGCGAACGACTAGGGGGCAGCCCTCATCATTATAGCAACGAGTCGGTCACCTCCAACGACCCTGACCTTGTCCCCCTGCACGTGCACGACATCCCACCCGAGGCGTGTGACAAGTTCCGGCACCTGCTGGAGAACCGGTGTGGCCCATCAAGCCAGCTGACTCAGCCAGAGACTGTACTCACCCGGAAGGACTCCGAGGGCAGCTTGGAGCGTGAATTGGCGCAGCTGAACAAGGAGATGGAGGACATCCAGGTGGAGTGCCAGGAGATCGTGGAGGCACACCTGTTGAAAGAGCAGCAACGTCTGTTCCCTCACCAGCTGCCCGGCATGGATAACGGTGCTGTAGCCGGCAGCGGACTGAAGGCGGGAGACACACAGCGGAGTCCCCGCATCGTGCCGCGTATGGGCACACGTCTTGACTGTATCAAACACATGCAGGCGCTGGAACAGTTTGACTTGTGGTCCCAACACCGCCGCATGGCTCTGGCTGCTGCTGCCGCCGCTGCTGCTAACGCTACACCCAGTGTGTCCTCCGGCACAGGCACCTCCAGCAGTCGGTCTGAGCGAGACAAGGACGCATCCACCACCAGCGCCTACAACACGGGGGAGAGCTGCCGGAGCACGCCCCTCACGCTGGAGCTAAACGTGGCCAGTGATGAGAGTGAGAAGGGTTTCAAGAACTCCATGCTGTGCCTGGCGCCCTCGGCTGCCCCTCATTCGTCCTCAGACACAGAGAAGCAGACGCAGACGCCAACCGGCAAATCACGCAGCAGCGACAGCCGGACAGGGAGCTACTCCAGCGAGGATCTAGGACAGAGTTTGCGTGTGGCGGGGTCTGGTGTGGCGGAGAACCTGAGAGCGGGGTTGTCCAATCAGACGGAATCCCTACAGGACCTGTACATGCGATCGGCCGACATCATGTACACCAACCACGCCAACCTCCAGCACACCATCGCCGTGCAGCAGAAGCTCTTTCAGCAGCAGCTGGAGCAGCAGAAGCGCTTGAGATTCGGCAAAAACGCTCCGTCCTCACCTGCCGGCAGTCAGTCCTTGTCCGGCGCCGCTCTCACGCTGGCTGATGACGGGAAGCAGCAGAGTCCCAGCAACACGGGACAGTCGGACAGCGGCGGTCAGATGGAGTGGGTGGTCAAGCGGCGACCCGATGGTACTCGCTACATCACACGCCGACCTGTCCGCAGCAAAATCCTCAAGGAACGCGCCAAGAAGATCACGGAGGAGCGGAGCGGCATGACCACGGACGATGACGCCATGAGCGAGCTGAAGACGGGGCGCTATTGGTCCAAAGAGGAACGCAAGCGCCATCTTGAGAAGGCCAAGGACTACAAGAAGCGGAAGGAGTCGATGATGAAGCAGCGCATGGAGACGCTAAAAGAGACGGAGGAGAAAAAGGAGATGAACATTGTGGAGCTGAGTCACCGCAAGATGAACAAACACAAAAACAAGAAGGTGCTCGACAACTTTGTGACTGTGCAGGAGATGTTGGCTCACGGGAGCCGCATCCCTGAAGGCAAGACATACAATCCCCTGCTGTCTGTCACTACTGTATGATGTCGTGATTATCGGTAATTCCCGCTGATCCTCATTTTTAACGGAAATTCCCGACCATACTCCCAGTGGCTGTGCTGCCCGTGACACTGGTGCTGTGTGTGACAGTGGTGACGTGACTTAACAACTGCTGTTGTTTGTGTGTACAGTGAGTGACTTGTGACTTGAGATTAGCCCTGTCACGCGCTTTGTCCGTGTTCCTTACAAACTGCTTTTTGTCTAAATGGGCATTGAAACATTAGCTTCTTAGTGCGCCTCCAGATTTTCTGCTACAGAAAACAAAGCGTGCTTTGGATGTGTGACAATTAATGTCTGTTGCACCGCTATAACTGTGAGCGAGTCGGCATTCTCCTGAACTGCGATCTAGTGGATCGCTTTGCCTCCTCCCATACCACGTGATGTGTGTTCTAACTTTACCGTCTGGCCATGTTGGTGCTAGGGTGGAGGTGTCTGTGACTAATTCATTACTACTGTGTATTACGTGTGACTGTGGACATCGAACGTAGTGGAGGGAACTGATGCAACCACTTCTTCACAAAGTGAGCGAGCCTAAACAGCTCTAAGTGCATCGTATGATTCATTGTAACTGTTACCATGTATGATTTTGTCACAGCCCTAGTCCCTCTCAACACGTGGACTGAATCCGCACGTGTGCTTTGTAATTTTATGCGGCACTTGATAAAGTGACGTCACGTGATGGGAGTTGCACGCGCAGAAGGGGATGAGTGACAAACTACTCATGTGCACCAATCCAGTCCAAAACACCAAAGAGTCTATTTTACCACGATACTCCGCGTCTCTTTGCAACTCTTTCATCCATGTCCACTGTGGGTTTCAAATAAGGCCGCTTCCTGTTTGAAGCTGGCCTGACCTCGGACACACCCGTCTACTGCTGTTCGCCGTTCCACTGTGCTTTATGATACAATGAGGCTTTGAAACTAACTCGTTCTCCACACCAAGGATTGAGCTCCTTCTTGCCTTCGTTTTCTTTTCGATTCATGTAGTAAATGATCCGACTTTGATATCATCTGAATTCCTCGAGCGTTCAAGAAGGAGCTCGTGCAGTCAAACGCTATCAAGAGGTGAAAGTGAAACTGCCGTCAGTGTCGGTACATTGTGCAAGTTGCCATTGTTTCCATCACTGTCCTCTCGCAATCTGTTCCTGTCAGTACTTCGTCGCCATGATTCCATCTGTGTCCTCGTCCGTCCCATTGTAAGCTTGATTTGTTCAAGTCTACACGAAACATGTGTTAGAGTTTTAGTGTCACGTCTGTTTCAAAACCATTTTCTGTAAAAAATAATTAATTGTCGCGATGCACAGTGCGTAGACTTTTGCCTCTACAAGGTTTTATTGTAAGCCGATTCCATTTAGAACCACCTGTTTTCTGTACCTGAGTAAAATGTCAGTGATATTGCACGCGATAATGGCCATCATATTCTCTGCAACGTATTCAGTAAGAGGAAAATAGTGATACCCCCGTCCCATCCCAGTTCCCCCCGTACCCCCTTCCCAACGCAAGAATCCCTGGGGGTTCTTTCCGCATTTGCCAAACATAGTGCGGTTGAGTGCTTCTCGTGTGCAAGTTAATCTGGACTATTACGCTGCGTTTCTGCACGTGGGCAGTCGATATGAAAACTTTCCAAATTGTCCATCCGCAAAATTACGTTCTTCAAAGATCAAACGTGCACAATCAACAGCAACTTTAGCACCCAGAGGGGGAAACAGTTTACTGCTCGAGAGGGAAATGGAATAACCGCCGTTTCAATCAGAACCACTGTTATGATATCTAACGAATTAGGGAATGTATCTTGCGATCATTTGTTATCACGTGCAAAACGCTGAAATGTTTCACTAACTCACAGGATGGCGTAATGTAGAAACACTTCAAATTTGAGATTGCTGTCAGCGTGTGCGAGATGCAAAGGGAAAAAATGAACCTTGGTGTATCACGAAATGGCGGCAGATAGGTGAACAGATAGAGCACTGTGAATTCACATTCGTGGGCGATGTACATATTTGTATTGCGAAATACTGCAGACATTTTTCTTGGGAGTTTAAACGAGGTCTTTTTTTTTTCTTTTTTAAAAATTTCCTTTGATGTATGTGCAATATGTGTGTGAAAAGTGTTTACAACTGTGATTTTTACAGCAGCCTTTCTGTATCATCTGTGGTTGCCTTGTCTGTATGCTGACTGAAACAGATGATCACCTGGCCACTGGCCAACTGTCAACAGCTAACGTTAGCAAATGGAGGCTGTACACCTGGCCACTTCAACTCCAAGATAGTGTGTAACTATGACAACCTCTAGTTTCACCGTAGTGCTGCTTCGGTTGAGGTCACTGTGGCGCCCCTCCACCCTCCCCCCTTTTCCGTTTCCGTAAAGAAAGATGTTGTAAATATACAGGAGTGACATAGATTATTTATTTCCACACTGTACACCAGCAAGTCCACTAGTACGTGTATGTCATTCTGACAGTCGGTCCTGCATATTGTCAGTATCCGGTCTTGTAAGTAATGTAATTCTTTGTGTGTACATTTTGTCAACTGGTACAGTGCCACCAGTTTAACTCCACATCCTCGCTTCTCCTCTTTTGTTGCCTTCATTTGGAAGTCGAAGGTAAAACCGAGGTATTGTATAGTTGAAAGTTGAGAATTGTTTTGTTTTCTTGTCGGATTCTGTTTAGTGTTGTTGAGCTAGGGAGAGGTCGCCAGAGAGCTTACGTTCCACTTAATTCTGTTCACTTTTTAACACAACATTTGTGGAACCCCATGCATGGCACTGTTTATGGTCATGGACAAGGGAGTGAACAAACCCACAGGCATACATGTATGCACCGTTATACAATTTTATGTGCAGTTTTCTATGAATGTATCAATTCAAAAGTAAAGCATCAAAAGTAAAGCAAACTACATTCACTTGTAAAAACCAGTGAGCCACATGTTTTGAATTTAATGGGCAGGATACACACTACACTGAAGAAGAATGCTCTATAAAATACTTTTGTGCCTATTCTTTCTTTTCCCTTTGAGCCAAAATTTGAGATCATGTGTCAACCGACGTTCGTCCAGAAACATGACGGGTACATTGCTACACTTTGTCTGTAGTCAGAACATCAAGTTAGTTACACCTAACACACACGTCTGAGTAGTCACCATCACAATTAGTGCTTGTGTTCTGTTTGAATGAATGCGTTTGTGAATGTCAACTCGAATAGTACAATGTACTTCAACTAATTCAGGTCTTCAGAAGTGTTTGTCTTCTCGGACCTCTGGACTGAATGTGCGCTTGCTTCGTCCAAAAAGACGATGTACATATGAGCATAATGACTGTAGTCTTACGTATAGATGGCATTTGGACATTCTGTGTAAAAACATCAGTTTGACTTTTGATAGACGGTATTTGGAATTTTCCGCAAGTCGAAAGAAATGGTTTCAGCAATAAACCAGGTACGATTTTCAGAGTAGGTGCACAATCGTTTCGATAACAAGAAAAGACTGAATAGTGTGGTTAAGGATCATGGATCTTGTTGCAATGGAAGGTGTTTTTTAAAGCATGTCACATTTTGATTCCTGCTGAAGTTTGATAAAAACTGGTCTTTATTTTGACTGGGCGCACGCTGCTGATCAGGACCCGGCAAACCACGGGCTGGCCACGTGTAGTCAGAAGGTGCAGATGGCGTGAGTTGGCTTTTGTTCACGGGAAGGTATTTTGAGTTTTGTGCACCATTTTGGCTTGTGTCCCATGTTGTGATTGCAGACTGTTAGAGTTGCTAGCAATGGGAGAGGGCTGTAGTTGTTGCAGGTCTGTACGATAATCTTGCTGTCTGTCTGTGGCGAGTATTTGGCTGCCCTGTCTGAGGGGTTGCGTATTGTGGGGTGATATCAAGAGATTTCAATAAATTATTGTTTTGTAAATGAACACCTTTCGTCTTCAGAAGTGCACTTTGTACGTTGTTGTTTGGTTTTTTTTATCGATGTGTGTGTGTGTGTGTGTGTGTGTGTGTGTGTGTGTGTGTGTGTGTGTGTGTGTGTGTGTGTGTTTGCAGATAAGATAGATTTATAAAACAAAGATCCTTATCTCTCTCTCTCTCTCTCTCTCTCTCTCTCTCTCTCTCTCTCTCTCTCTCTCTCTCTCTCTCTCACACACACACACACACACACGTGTATTGACACAAGCCCGCGCGCACCTCGCAGTGTCATCGTCTTTCAGAATCACTCGCCAATAATCTTGGACCATAATAAAAACTTGCTGCATCAGCTAAATGGAATCGAAGACTGCAGATCAGTCGTTGGCCCTCACGCACCGTATTCAATGTTTGGCAGTGGTCCTTGACTTGTACCCAGATGAAAGCGACGGTATCAGCCTGGGTGGCTGTTGAGTTGTTAACCGTCTCCCCTCACACAATCTTGCCCTTTCTGGAATTCGTATTGAACACACTGGAGATTACCTCCCCGACGATTACTTACGTGGCCCCTGTAGGTCGTGATAATGGGACAGTAGCAGCAGTAGGTCAGAAGGCCGGGTGAGCGGGGCCAGACCCCTAGTGAGAAGGGCTTTGTCGTCATCTGTCATTGTGAGGACAACGATAATGTCCCATCCACGCTGCCTGTACTGGCTTATCCCCACCCCTGGCGCGATACCGGCGCTCCGGTCCGGCTCACGGCGACACGGTCGGTTCCTCGCGGCGTCTTTGATGTGGGCCGGTCCTCACGATAACTGCCGATTGAGGGGCTGTTATGGCAGCCAGCAGATACAATCATAAAATGGCGGGGATGACGAGTGTCACATCATATTCTCCTTGGTCCTGATCTCGTCACCGGGGGAGGTCGGTCATATTGTGGGATTAAGTCCGGAGCGTCAACAACCTACACATGCTGAGTGATGGGAAACCTGCATTGCTTGTAGTACATGTACTCGGTTTCTGCACCGATTCCGTTAAACCTGTGCTGCTCATAGTATTAATTCATAGTGCCTGGCGCACGGTCGTGTCTGAGGACGCTTTCGGATGGGAAATCTATTATAGTTCCCTACAGAAAAGTTTGGTCACCTATCAAGTTAACAGTGATTGGCTGGTCATCCCCCCCCCCCCCCCAGTCTCAGTCCAGAACAACGGGTTCGCGGCGTCAAAAATTGACACTACACGGGCCAACACTTATTTACCTGTCAGCACGGGACAAAGCAGTATAACTTAGAGGCAAATCAACCCTAACAGATCGCTCGTATTCAACACACACACACACACACACACACACACACACACACACACACACACACACACACACACACATATTGACAAACACACACACACATACATACACACACATACATACATACATACACACATACACACAACACACACACACACACACACACACAGGGCACGGGGGGGGGGGGGGGAGGGAGTCGCATACAGAGAGAGGGCCCGGGGATTTTCAAGTTAAATAATGATTTACACACTGACTACAAGATTTCGTATCTACACACTCTACAGACTTGAGGGCTTGAAACAACCCAAGGGAACGGTCGCTTGTTGTATACGTCAGTCTGTAGTCCAGTTCATGTGAATGCGGCTTTCTGTCCAAAACTGATGACCAGGGTTACAGACTGACTAACAAACAAGCGACTGTTCCGTAAGTTGTTTCAAGTCCTCAAGTAATTCGTCAGTGTGGCAATCAAACGAGAAGTGTGGGAAGACGAAGAGCTCCTTGTAAACACATCAATGTCGGCACTGTGCGAGAAACAAAAGCCACGCTTATTTTTACTGTGGTGGAACATACAACAACCGACACCAAAAACCGCTAGAAGAAAATAATTTCCGCACGTGTGTTTTCCATTTTTCCCTGCTCGTGCCGACACAGCCAGTGCAAAAGGGCGGGACCCAAGTGGCGAAAAGTCAGGGAACGTAAATAAATTGGACAGAAGCGCAAAAATAAAACATACGGGTATGAACTGAACTGAAGCAGGCAAGCAGACAAATGCTGAAGCGAAGTACGCAACGTGTGCTTTTGCCCTCAGTCTACACAGGACCGCTGGCATCAACAAACGGGCAGCCTGAAAACGGGACTGTTGCTTTCGTCGGCAACATTCATCATGATCATGCCACAGTCTTCTGCTGCTGTTCGCCGGCTGAAACTTCCCACATTCTAACTAACTTACTGCTGGCTCTTCTTTCTTCAACTCATAGGGGTGAGTGGGGTGGGTGTTTGGGTTTTAACGTCCTTTTCCACCACATACGGGTGATATCAAAGACGGGGCAACGATGAAAAAGCCAGCACAAATATTTGGCCCCTGCCGGGATTCGAACTCACGACCCGAGCATTGGAAGTCGAGCGCTCTAACATTCGGCCACCTTGGCTCCCCCTTCAACTCATAGGCTGATCAAACAGCAGTGCTTTTAGTCTGAACAAACAGCGAACATGGTGTTTCCGTGTTTCTCGTGCGACGTGCGGCTACAACATGCCATCCCCCTAATTTATCCAGAGCTTGTTTTGTGCTGGCCGTTTTCCATGATTGTTCGAACAAAAACCTCTCCGCCTGTCTGTCATGAGCTTTAGTGATTTTATAAACGTAAAACAAACATTAAATGAGTCACCAGTAATCGTTTTTCTTTCTTTGACCTGTTCATCAGTATTATCTCCAGCGCTGTGAATAGTCAAGGGCTGAAGCCTCTCGGCTCGGCTCAAAATCACGTGCTCAGTCTACGGTGCATTGCACGGATAAGGTACACTGAGTAGCGGGTTACCTCAGGGTTGAGGTAGATTTTTCGGGATAAGTTCATAACTGTCTACATGTCTTTGGAGAAGCACGTTCAACACGCACAGCCGGTTTCCCTTCACACGGCCCTGGCACTGTAAGACACATGCATGCAGCTCAATAGAAGCTGGGAAGAGGAACAGCGATGACTCGCACTTTGTTGACAGCTGCACCTGCCGGTTCTGATGGCGGCGTGCTTTGGTTCAGGTGCACTATCTCTCCTATAGTGTTACGCGCTGGTTACGATGGCTTAGCGAAGGAGTAAATCCTTGAACGTATCCTTAGTATGACTCCACGTAGTCACTGTGTGTGTGTGTGTGTGTGTGTGTGTGTGTGTGTGTGCCATGGTGTGTGTGTGTGTGTCAGTGTGTGTGTGTGTGTCAGTGTGTGTGTGTGTGTGTGTGTGTGTGTGAAAAGACCACACGGCCAGAAACAGCGGATTCGTGTAAGCCCAGCAGACTGATGAGTGTATGAATGGAAAAGAAGCTGATATTAATGGCCCTGAACATAGCCGGGAGGTCAGCAGTAGACGAGTGAGCGGCGGATGTAATAGGAGGCGAAGGTGGGGATCAAAAGGATAAAGACAGGTAAGAAGGGGATCCCGATATATCGGTGCTCCGCCTAAATATTTGTGCGCACCTGTCCAGCCCCACACGTTCCACAGGGAGGGGGAAGGGGGAGGGGAGAAGACTTTGAAGTGAGTCAAGTTGGCTGGGCCGGGCAGAGGGGGTGCTCTGGGCATGGAAGCAAGGCTCGATTTCAGCGCTTACTATCATCCTCAGCTGCTCATCTCACCCCCATGCAGAGTTAGTCCCTGCCCCCAGCGGGACTGTGTGGTATACTGCACGTACTGTACGGAGCATCTACAGAGATGGAGAGATGAATGGTGGATGCGGCTGTACTGGTCTGCAGGGAGCTAGTGTGATTTACCGTAACCTTAGTGATGGAAACAGCCTGGCATGGTGGGTCATACATCACAGTATTCACACCGGAAAGACTTAGGGGAGGGGATGGGGTGGAGGTAGGGAAATGCACCAAACCGGTACTAGTAAAGTGCCAAATGTAAAATAATAGGCTTTACCGTTTACAACAGTTTTGGTCCGGCAAAAAGATACCGTCCCAGGACAACGGTTCCAGTCGGTTTAATAATACTGATTAGCAACATTAAGGCGTTCCAAAAACACCATCAACCACCAGCTGGACCGGACTCAGTGCTATCATAGTAATGGTGAACCGCCGTTTCACTGACGTCAACGTCAACGCCGACCTGAGGTTATACCGTCATTTTGACAACTTTCCCCGGGGCCGCGTAAATGACTAGCGGAAAGTAAGCTATAGACGTGTCAGTGTCCGCACGTTTTAGATGCATAACTATTTGGAAATATTGTGCTTACAACACAATCGACTGAAAAGTATAGATGTTTGCAGAAACAGGAGTTGGCTGTCAGAACTGGGGTATCATTCCAGTCAACCCAGACGGTGACGGACAAACTGATGTAAAACAGTCAATTATCACAATAATAGCAGAAACTAAAGAGAGCAGCACAGATTATGATGCAGCACTTCCTTTACATTCAGCGAATTTTAGCCACGCGGCAGCCTTTCGAAAACTGAGGGAGGAGCAGATACCAATAAAAAATGTCTGTTTTAGCCTAGAGACTTGCGGCAGTATATCTGCCCGGGGAGAGAGAAAGCGGAGAGGCTGACGGAGGGAGAGAAAGAGAAAAGGAGGGGAGCCGGGGGGGGGGGGGTGGCGCGGGGAGTGTGTGTGTGTGTGTGGGGGGGGGAGGGGGTAAAGGATTAGAAGAAGAAGCAGAAGAAGAAAAAGGAGAAAAACTGTTTCTGACACACGTGCGCATTTGATTGGTGTAGAAAAACCTGCAGTATCTGACAACGCGTCTGAGACCCGGCTGCCACTTGTTTGTTTCTGGAAGAGGAAGTGTGACATCAGGCAAGATGAACGTCTACGGACAATCTTTATGGAGATGCACGCGGCCCTTGACGCTCTAACTTATTGGGGGCTCCATCCCTCCGGGTCACGGGTCTCCACCCCTGGTGAAACCTACCCCCACCTGGCAGGCGGGCGGGGCGGGCCTCAGGGACAGATTTATGGTTGCGCCACAAAATGCCGCAGTCTTCCGCCTCTTCCAGCCAGCATAGTTTCCCAGTATACGTGAGTTCTGCCCCTCCTTACCAGTAAACAAAGTCAACGAGGTGAAAATTAATGGAGTATGGTCCTTTTCTTTTCTCCGCAGACAGAGTCTGCTGCTCCACTTCTGCGAGCGGTAGTGGCATAACAGAAAGCAACTGCACAGAGGATAATCATACTGTGTGTGTGTGTGTGTGTGTGTGTGTGTGTGTGTGTGTGTGTGTGTGTGTGTGTCAGTGTGTGTGTATGTGTGTGTGTGTGCCCGGTGTGTGTGTGTGTGTGTGTGTGTGTGTGTGTGAACCTGTAATCTCCTCAGCGTGTTCAGTTGGATGACGAGTCACCGGATTGTCTTACAGTGTCCTCGGGGAGACGGGACTGCCGAATGGTAGAGCGTTGGACTTTCAATTCTCGGGTCGTGAGTTCGAATCCGGCCGGCGTGGGCCAGCCGGTATTTGTGCTGGCTATTTGCTCGTTGTCCCGTCTTTGATATCACCCATACGTGGTGGAAAAAGACGTTCAGCTCCCAAACACCCACCCCTACAGTGTCTTCTCGAAACCCATGTCCTGCGGCTACGTTCCGTCACGGTACAGTCATCCAACACTGACACTGACGAGATTACAGGTTCACACACACACACACACACACACACACACACACACACACACACACACACACACTGTGACACACACACACACACTGTGACACACACACACTGTGACACACACACACACACACACACTGTGACACACACACACACACACTGTGACACACACACACACACTGTGACACACACACACACACACACACACACACACACACACACACACACACACACACACACACACACACACGTGCGACACTGAGAGAGAGAGAGAGAGAGAGAGAACTCCCGCGGTTTAGCTTACACCCAGAGCCCTCTTGTGGCGCCACATCATGACTGCAGACCGGCAGGACGGCCAGAAATCGCGTGCGTCATGGAAACCTTGCTACAACTGAGCGGGGGTGACGACAGGCTGCAGAGAATGGCGGAATGCGACATCATTTGTCAGCAGCAAGTTATGTGATGTGGAGCGGCCCGGGACGGAGTTCTAGTATCAGCCAGCATGTCCTATCACTAAACTCCGCCCTGGTGCGACCTATACTGACCAGCCGGACCAACACTGAATCGGACCGCCGGCTCGGCATCTACGTGTTGAAGACAGGAACAGCTGCTTTTTGTGAGGTAGGATTCGACATCACGATATGGACAACATAAATTTCTAGTGGGAGGGGGTGGGTGGGTGTTTGGGAGTTTAACGTCCTTTTCCACCACATACGGGTGACTAAGATATCAAAGACGGGGCAACCCCGGCTCCCTTTCTATTGGGACCAGTAAAATTGGTTGGGATGATGTTGGGGGAGTGGGGGAGGTGGGGGGGGGGGGGCGGTCGGAATGAAAAAGCACTACCCCAACACTGACTCTGACTGACAGCAGTTCACACACACACACACACACACACACACACACACACACACACACACGAGAAGTGAGGGAAGGCCGGAGCGGTGAGGCCCAGGCCGTCAGTATCGGAGTCTTAGTGTAGCCTGCCAGCTTGTCAACCGCCAGGGGGGACGCCGGACAAGTTCCGTTGGAAGGGAGCGCGTGACGCGAGCTGTACCGGAAACACGAGGTTATCAGCCACAGCCAGTCACAGCCTGCTGATAAAGGAACTCCGTAAGGTTAATGAGAACGACCTGCTCCGTACGGCCGGCTGTCGCTCCACGTTCAAGACTGTGGAAAACAAGATATCCCCCCTCCCCCCCCCCCCCGACGGCCCACCCCTCCTCACATCCATCCCACTCACCCCCTCCCCCACCCAGGTTGTTGGTTTGACAGTTGTCACTACAGCGGCGGGTACCCCGGCCGAGGCGCTGAGCCTTGACATCCTCAGTGACGCTCTCCCACGGTCTGGTTCCACTGAGTCCTGGGGTCACACATTCACTTCAGAGCTGCCACTGCCGACAACTCCACATCGTCTGCCACACGCCCGTAAGTCTTGGAAGTGTCACAAAACGGAGACCATTCCGACTCTGGAGCTGTGCACTTCAACTTGAAGTGGATCATGTGAAAAGAGAGAGAGAGAGAGACGGACAGACAGACAGACAGACGGAGACAGGCAAAATTACATGAAACGGAACTTCTCCCCTCTATCCGTTCTTCTCCCGCCCTTTCCTGCACTGACACATCGTGCGCCCTTCCAACAACTTGTTCCTCCGCCCCCGACAACAAAAACTAAGCCGCAACAACAAAGAAACAAAACAAAACAAAAAAGACAAACACCAGACCGAGATCCTCACAATTGAGAGACAGGAGAGCGCGCGCGCGCGTGTGTGTGTGTGTGTGTGTGTGTGTGCCGGTATTTACCAATTGTGTTTTGAACGTTTCACGTCATCTGTCCACAGCAAATATGATTTTCAAAGACGTGAACACCGGATAAAGCATCACAAATTTTGGCGCCGTCAGTATTCGAACCCTAAAACCTTCCGATTCGGGCTCGCACTGATACAAGCGCGACTGCTGGGGAAAAAAGTTCCTCAGCTACACATACCAGTTCTGTCCTCGGATCACCTGCCTCTTCATGTTATCAGCAAGATAAATACAAGGTTAACCCTGGTCTTATGCTAAAAGAAGAAAAAAAACAAACATCCGTTGTCAGCAAGAGCAGGGTTAAAGCATACAACAAATCTAAAGGTTTGTTTTTTTTCCCCAGTCATGAACGACGTGTTCACCAACGATTTTCTGGAACCGAGATGTGCGAGGGTAGGGGGAACCTGTCAAGTTGGAGCGGGTTCGTGCAACACTGTCGGATAGTGTAGAGGGAATAACTCGGCTAATTGTACCTGTGTAGGCGCACAGATTACTTCCCCTGTCTAGCATGGGCGTACCAAGTCCTTGAATCTTGGTCCCTGACGTTTCCTTACTTTGACAATACTATAATACAATACAATAATTGAGTGTGAAATTCCACTTCACTTAATAATGAACTAAGTTAAATCTGACTCACTAAAACTCAACAACTGATGCTTTATTCAATTCAATTCAATTCAATTCAATATAACTTTATTGTCTGTCGATGGCAGAAAATTTTCTTCTGGCTCACACACACACACACACACACAATAATTTATCTAGACATATAAATCCATACATATTAAACACAGATCCTAAAGTAATGTGTGATGTCCAAGTCTAATACTATGCAACTAAACTAAGAAATCTAAACTAAATGATGGCAAGGCATAGCGGACATGACACAGCTGAGTAGTAAGCCCAGTTTTGAAAATCTCTTCCAACTGGTGCCTTTGTCATCATGTGTAATCCCGGGCCAGTTGTAGAAGACAGCAATGTTCCTTTTATGTTCAAGACTATCTAAATTTTATGACACCACTTTCAGTGTGATTGTGGCCAGTTGGTAAGCCATCCATCTCTCTCTCTCTTTTTCTCTTTCACAAACACACCACCACCAACAACAGACAAAAAAAAGAAATCAAGAAGGAAAAAAGTCAGTACAGTGAAATAGAAATAAAGATGCATGTCTGATATGCATTAGGGAAGTAGGTGCAAATGCTGTGATGCGGGACAATAAGAACACAGCAAAACAAAACATGTTGATTAGATTTTATTTGAATTCCTTGTATCAGCCTTGAACAACACTCAGTACACTTGTACATAAAAATAATTGTTTACACTCATACGGCAAAGAAAACCTTTCAGTAACCGTCTGAAACAAACTGAATAATGTCACAACCATCCATGTAAAAAATTTAAGTTTGTTCTTCATAAACCTTCCAAGACACATCAAAGCGAGACAATAACATCTTGCAATTAACACTCCATTTTCTGCAGATCTGTTTAAAACTGGGACTGCACATTAAACTTCTCACTTCTGCATAGGGAATAGAAAGAATTTAAATTTAAATTAAAAAAATGACAGTATCAAATTGATCAACAAATATTGCAAATAATTACACTGTATTAAAAAAATAGTCCATATGTCGCTAGTTATATTTTCCCACCCAATCATATTACCAGACTTTCCATAATTTGCATTCAAAATTCATCAGATGCTGTTTGCGTTTTTCTTTTTAATCAGCTAATGTAACTTACGCCTCCTCCCTCCAGCTTTTGTTGAATTCTAAATGTACGCAATAATAGCATTGTTTTGTAGAGTATTCAATTACACCAAACTTTGTGAATCAATGTTAACAATGCAGCTGTTCATTGACTGCAGACCAGACAACTATGCTGAGACAACGTGAATCACACAAAGACTACATCCAGCAAAGAGTAGCGGCAGACTTGACATGCAGACAGTAGTGTCAGTACCCTTTATCAAAGGCCGCTCTTCAGCAGCTGAACTAATCTCACACACTGTATAAAATAAGTGTAACAAATTAAAAACAAGCTATTGCAGACATTCAGTGAGACAGCAGCAACAATGATGCAAACATACATTAAAAACTAACAACAATAACAGGATGCGTATGGTAAAACAATTACATCATAGCAATAAGTTAGCAGGGGTTACATAATTAAGCTTCACATTTACAAATGATCTCAGCTTTCAGAAAAGAAGAAAATGCATATGCCCGATGCCCCGGTTCAAAGGTTTGGTATCTGCTGTACAAACCACACCACCATACATTCACTCTATTTCTACAGGTCACATTATCAGTAAAATCAATCAGGCAGTCTCCCTAGCAAGTGTGGACCTGTCTCTGTGTGTGTGTGTGTTGTGTGTTGTATGTGTGTGTGTGTGTGTGACAATGAAAGTGATCATCTTACCCATGTATAGTGATCCTCTCATGCAATTTTACAAAACTTTATCAAGGACAACTCTTATCAAACATTTCTGTCCTCAGCGTAACAACTTGTACACAAAATGCAGTGTAAATAATGGGCAGCATCACATTCTATGGCAGCATTATTACCAATCGGAGAAAAAAGAAAAAACAAAAAAACAAGTGGGGATTGCCTGCATGATCAGTTTCAGGAAAACAGGACAGTGGGAACAGTGTATATGTATTGGTACAATGGTGCACACACACACACACACACACAGACACACACACACACACATTCAGCTTTGTTACAAACAATAAACTAGCTTCAGCATGACAGGCTTAAAAATAATTCCCCAGAATTCTTGTAGAAAACTACAAGTGAAAACTGAACAGTTACATAGCCTGAACACAGTGCTCAGTCTTACTTTTACTCCACTCAGATATATTATCCTACCAGGCTGATCACAGAACTCAGAATGCAAGTTGGGGACACAATTTATTGTTCACTCTACTAAAAAGACAGAAGAGTGTTGTACCAAAAGAGTACACACACTCGACTGAATTAAATTTTCAAAAAAACAAACAACAACAAAAAAACACACTGGAATGCTGTAATGAACTGATTGCTTTTCACGGTCTTTTCCCCTGAGAACAATTTGCAAAGTGAAGTAAAACGTCTCTTGCACTCAATGTCTCAGCATACCTGACCTCCTTGTAAGCTATGAAATCAAACCATTATACATACACACACACGCCTCCTCAAATATCTACAGTATAGTGGAGCATAACACAATGAAGGGCCACCTTTCATCAGGTAACATTTGTACAGTGCAGGGCACATCTACCATCCTTTCAAAATAAGCTCAAAACTGCTGCATTAAAGGCGAGAGCCATCCGAACTGTTTCAACGTTTGTGCTCAACAACTGAAACGACCATTACCATTGAACATTGTGTCCAAACTAATTCAAATCCCCAAACTGAAATATGACAAACAACACTGAAAAAGTCTGCTGCCAAGAACACTCTTTTAGAATACAATGGAATGACAAAGCACTTTCAAGAAATAATTGCAATGGATATGTGAAAATGGTTAGATATAGACACCACACATAGGCAAGCAAAGTGCATTAAAATCCTTCTGAAAAGGGAATGTGGAGCTGCATACATATTGATATGTTTCTCAAAATAGGATTTTAAAAAATGTATACATATACATAAAATACAACTTTGCAGTAGGCAAATGTAACACTAGTTGTTACATACAACTTCCATATTATAACATCAGTGTGTAGAAGTCACCTCCAGATGTAGTTAAAAAAACCCGGGTACGATGCAAAACAAACATACACTGGTAGATAGAGTAGCACATATATGTATCACATTTTATACTAACATGATTAGGTTTCCTTAAATACTAATGTATACATTGGAATGTGGTACATGTACATACCTAAAACCTACATGTTTTGTTCTTGAAGTACACAGGAATAGAATAAAATAAAGTGTGCATAAACAGAAGAAACATCCCAACCTTTGAGTACAATCATGTGTGTGAGATACGAAATGTACCGAGTACTTAAATGATACAAATATCAAGTTTTACAAATTATGATTACTTTCTTTAATCAAAGCTACCCAGTCATATTCCCAAAACAGTGCTTCAGGAGTAAAAACAAAAGTTTATCAGTAATCAAAATCGAGGAACTGAACAAAAAGGACTGTCAAGACCTGTGTCCTCACACAGGGGACAGAACTTAATTCTGGCTCTAACAACAAATACACACAGATCTTCACAGTAAGGATAAGAGGGCACATTGCAGATCAAATTAAACATGTACACATACATATATCTGTACACATTCACAGATGCACTAATATGTTAATTTAATGTGCATGGAAGCCATGGTGAACAGGGTGTCAAACCAAGGTGTTGCTGTCCACATGCTGTGTCTATACATGTGATCCACATGTACATGACTGTATTCTCAAAGACGCTCTGAAAATTTCTATGTTCTCTACACCTTTCTGTGCTCTCAGATTCCAACAAATGTAGACCATTAGTCATATAAGTCAAGCCTTATCTGCCGCAACAGGGAACAATATCAGTCGACTGCTTAACAATTTCCACTTCAGCACTATACACTGATTTCATTAAGGATTTGCATCGCTTCATGTTCCCACTGATAATCTACCTCACTGCTCAAAGCTGACCGATTGCTAATGGTAACCAGGCAGGTGTTTGAAACCAGTGACGAGATTTGTAGAACAGGCCATCAAACTACAACAGGCTGAGCTGCAGCTAAATTTCTTTCAGTTCCTTTACCAGCAACAAATCCTTCCACTACAAGGTAAAAACAACATGTGCCAGTCTAGCAGAATTCCTGGAAGAATCATGTCAGTCTTTCTGAAGGACCAAAAGTCGAGATTACGTCTGTCAGTATGCTGGTGGAGTATCATGATGATGGCGCCTGCCACTTGCGGAACGCACGAGCCCCTTCCCGGCGCCACTCATCACGTGAGATGGCCATGTCTTGGAACTGTGGCATGCTGGCAACAGAGCAGGCACCAAGGTACGCCGCATGGTACCTCTGGGGGGATGCATGCACCTGTCAAAGAGACAGTCAGTTACTTAGTTCTTGATTGCTTAGTGCCAGGCATGCAACAAAGGCTGTCAAAAGAGATGACGCACTGATTTACATCCAAAACCCCTGAAGCAATGTACCATTAAGACTGGCTAATTAAAGAAACAACATGTAAAAACAAAAATAAAACATAAAAGTAAGTTCCTCATGACATCAGTTTCATTATAAAGAGAATAACCTGTATATTGAACTGCAACATGAGAAAGAGTACCTCTACTGTCACAGCTGGTGGTGCAAGTTTGCGTAGTTCTGTATGCAGTCGATCCACAAAACCTGGCAGCATGGTCACACCTCCGCTAAGGTACACAGCCCTGTGATCACATTCAGACAACAATGAGAAGTGTAGAAGATGAAACACTAGGATGCATTCACACTGTGCAAAATCCTGTAGTAGACCTCAAGTGTCACCAGCCTCAATAGATTACAAAATTTTAACAGACCTTGAAACACACTCAAATGATGCACACACAAACCTATGCATTAACATTCATTGTGCAAAATCTGTATGACATAAAAGCCTGCCCAGGTTTATACTTCTGTTTGCTTGTCAGGAGTTGTCTCCCTTCAATGTTATGCATGCAACACTCGCAAATGAAAGAAGTCCTGCAACTAAGTCCTTTGCACTATAGAGTTAAAGCAGCAGCACTGTCCAGTGCTTACCTGTACATATGTCTGCGGTTGTCCATAGGGCAAGACTGGATGGCCTGGAAGATGAGCTTGTGTAATGTCGGGTAGTCCATCTCCCAGAGGTCAACATTGAAAAAACCTTCCGGACTAGTGAAGCGACCCTCCTCCACATCAACACTCCTATGCAAAGACACAATGGATTGAGATTGTATATGTATCTCAAACAATGTCCCTTATCATTTCTGTCAGTTTTGATTTCTCGCGAGCCAGTGCAAATTTTATCACCTGCACTATTTCACATTTAGAATGCCATTATATGCAATTAAAAAAACAATAATAATGACAATTTTTAAAAAACCAAAAAAACAATAAAACTGTGTCAGTGAACCAGAACTTACTTATATGCCCCCTCTGGCAAGTTGAATTTGTGAAGATTGACAGGCCGCATCAGCTTGCCGGGTTGTGTGTTGCACAATGTCTCCTCCTCCACATAGTTGCGGGCCACGTAGCAACACTACAAACAAAAGGAGATAAAACATTTCCACAAAGATAAAAAGATTTAATCACAGATAATAATCCTTTGAAGGGTGTTTTTGGGAGACAGACACAATTCAAAATCTATTCAATGACAAGTACATTAATCAAATTATAGTCACCGTCCCACTGACTAAAAAAATAAATCTAGATTGCATCAGTAGATATAAAGATGAAGGCTCTGTCGGTATCCTATGTTAAACCCATAAAACCACCCATTTCTTGCAGTATTACTGGGGTGCCTCATTGTCTGACCTGTTCCATGATGTAGCGAACGAGCAGCAGTTCCACTTCTGAGGCAAACTTGTAGTTCGTTTCCAGCAATGTCTTCTTCAGGGAATCAACCACTTTCTGGGAGCCATATGGACACCGAGCTACGCCACTTTCTATCACAAAACCTGCAGAAGAAAAGAAAGTCTGCTTAAGTCTTAACCCAGACCAATTATGACACATGTGAAATATACAGTCAAACCTGTGTAAGGCGGTCACCCAAGGGACTGGGTCAAACTGACCACCTTAGACAGGGTGACCGGGTTATCCAGGGTGTCATGTCAACAGCTAGTGTGTCAGGGGATCCTCTGGGGTGACCAGGTTAGACAGTGGTTTGGCTTATACAGGTGACCGCCTTGGCAGGTTCGACTGTACTCTGAAAATACTCTGACATGGAATATAAGGCATTTCTCCAGCAGTACATGTACATGTAACATCTCAAGGTACTAACCTGTCATGATCCATTCTCATCCAAGTTAAACTCAGTACAGCTTGTTTGTGCAAGCAGTCATGATGTTAAGGTCAAGGACAGGATTTGGTGGGAAGACCTACTTGTATTTGTAATGTAAGCTTTGACAACCTACAACCAGGGGGAAAAGAAATGTTTGACAATAATGCATACCATCGTAGATAGGCAGGATTTCAATGCGGTGACCGATGTCCACAATGATGCCTGTAGTAGTGCGATAGGAGTAGAGGGCTAAGAGGGACTGCTGCACCATACAAACGCCCTGTACCCCCAGGCTGTCCACCAGCGCATTCATCAGTCCTGATCGCAGTGAGTCACTCAGTGTCTGGGGTGTACTGAGCATCACCTGAAAGTGGCAGTAAATACAAAATGATCACACAATACATCCCTCAAGAAGAAATCTCGGAAACAACAGCTGCTGTTAGCAAGAACCTGAGGAGGGAAACTCTGCAGAAAGTTGACTTTAACAAGTCGAGAACTCAACAACACCCTCACACTTCTCTGGATAACAGTTATACCTGTCATTTGACAAAGCAGGTGGTGCTAGTTTACTTACATGGTACTGGGTTGGGTTGATTTTCAGCTCTGAGAAAACTTTCCCGAAGATGGCCGACATCATGTCCACATCAATGTTAAACTGCACACACAACCATCAATCACATGACAAAAGCAGCACAAAGTAACTGCATTGAAATGTGCTAATGCATTAATAC
Organism: Batillaria attramentaria; assembly: GCA_018292915.2. Lineage (NCBI taxonomy): Eukaryota > Metazoa > Mollusca > Gastropoda > Batillariidae > Batillaria > Batillaria attramentaria. The sequence continues at coordinate 1,240,845 of JACVVK020000088.1, forward strand.
ATACAAATATTTCCAGCATGTATGCATATCAGGGCATGGCATTAAAATAAAAACAGATTTTATTTTCTTCATTTTGCAATCCTTGTTGATGTTGTCTCTGAACCAGAACATTATCCCTTTAAATATTCTCATCTTTTGCAAAATTCCTTAATGATTAAACATTCTCTGACAACATATGCAATACTTTTACACACCGTGTTTGACTTAAAGTCTGCTGATACTCCCATGATATACAACACTAATCTGAACAGGACTACACAAAGTTGTTCTTGCATTATGTGAGAAGCATGCACATGCATGGAAATACTGGTGGAGCGAGTGCATGAACACCTGGAGATTCACAGATGTGCACAAATTCATAAACACAATACAAACAGAAGTAAACAAGTGATCTGTCAAAACTTGGTGAACAGAAGCATTCCTCAAGACAGAAATATACACCTGACAAAACATTTACAACAAACATTTAACTTTTCTTTTTGTTGCAGCAAGAAGTGCTCATGTGTTAGGAAACTGCATCTGAAACAAAACTGCTACTGTTGTGACTCGGCCATGTGCCTATGGTTTCACTACACATGTACCCTACAGAGCCATTCTCGTAAATTTTAGGCATACTTTGACAAGTATGGGGAGGCAGTTTCTTCAGCTTCTTAAATGCCATTAACAAACTTTGGGTCCACTGAATTTCTTGGTCAGAAATGTGTTATGGGTCGTTACATCAAATGCTGTTTTGGGATATGAACCACATGTATTATAGTATTAATGGCTGTATTACATTAATGATTGTGTGTCTGTACTTCATTAGCTCATGCTCTCAAAGTAAAATGATGACATGCAAATGAGCATGATGCGGGTCAGTTATTACAGAACTTTCATGAATGAACCCTGTCAACCATTTCTGTCAAGTATGTTTCCTGAGGGATACTGCATATGATCAATTTTAAAAGCAAGTATCACATGGCAAATCCCGTGATGGGCTATTATACAAATCCATGCAGTGCCAAAAAGTGTCATGACTAGAAAAACTTGAAAAAGTCTGCAGCAAAGTTCAGCATGCAGTGTCATCAGTTTGTACAAAATAAACTCCCAGCTACATTTGGAAAAACTTCTTTTTTTTTTAAAGTGGACACAAAAATGACTATGTACAAGTTAATAACTAAATGTTAATGAATGTGTTGCATGCCCATTTTCAGGACAACCTGGTGGTAAAACCAACACAAACAAAAATCAATGAAAAGCAAAATAATAATAAAAAAATTAATACATGTAGTTTAAAAAAAATTCTCCACTTTAAAATCACATCAAATGACTGCCTTAGTGAGACAGGTAAGCAACCACAACACTTTGAACAATCAACCAAATGTAAAAAGACTGCAAACCCAGCACAATGCAACAAAATGTACAAGACTGTGTAAAATTTAAAAATCATATCTGCTTACAAATGTGAAGCTGCTGTGAAAAAAAAGTGGGGGGAAAAAGAAAACCCAATGAGTACACCAAATGAATGGCAAATCCAAATAAGTGAATGAAAATTCTCAAATGAAAATGTCAAGCAATCAAGAAAAACCTTGTCAACATACCAACCCTGTATAATAAGAGCAGTTTTACCCTGACACCCCACAATCAAAGCATGGACTTTGTAAGCTGACTGAAGTTAAATGAAATACTGTAATATTCACATGCTGCAACTCACTTTTTTCATCACCGCCTGCATAAATGTTCATGAAGAATAAACATCAAAACATAAAATGATAAAATCTACAGCCTAACAGCAAGACATCAAAACAGATGGGGGATTGGGGTAAAAAAAAAAAAAAAATCATTAAATTTATTTATTTGAAAGTCAGTCAGAGCCAGAAGTGACCAAGCAAAGGAAAAAAGTAACACATTTTTTTTTCAAAGCAAAAATTTTAAAACATCTTTTTCTTTTTTTCTAAAACCAAAAACATGACCTCTTAACATTCATGCTTTTCCTGATCTCATTATACAAAATTTTTGGGTGGTAATGGTGTTGTTATGTTGGGTTTTTTGTTTTTTTTAAGTCAGGCAAAGGTGTCAAAATAAGGACAACACCGAAGGCTTTGAGTCTCACCTGATCAACTTTGTTGGATGGTCGGATGGGGTGTAATATGTGGGACCTGTGTCGCACATCTGGGAAGTATGCCTCCATCCCAATCACCTTCTTTCCTGTTGTCTTGTCCACAGCCACCACACTAGGAAAGAAGACTTGGGGCAGGCTCACTAACAAACACACACACATACACATGAAACATGCTGCCACTCAATCACGCAAACAAACCGATGTATTCACTGTTATGGTAATGACCGCTAGTTTTAATTGCTTTCAAATACTTTTCAAAGGTGAAAAGACTGATAAAAATTTAAGTCAGCACAAGGGATCAGAAAAAGTGGGCATTCTGAGACAGGTGACAGTACATGTGCCAGTAACATGATAACAATACATGCTTATCAAATAGAGGTAATGCCATGTATAATGTACTTTTGAGGTCAACATTGTTCCTGTTGATGTTATCCTTATGTTCAGATTTTAGACAAATCAGGACAGCTCCTCTAAAGATCACTTTACACTGTTACCAACCTTGCTCCCCAAGTATTCCTGCTCTGATGGCACTGCTGCCCATGTCAATCACAACCACTTTCTGAAATGCAGAGAAAAAGATATCAATGTGATTGAAAACAACAACACACACACACACACACACACACACACACACACACACACACACACACACACACACACACACAGAGAAAAACAAAACAGTTTGGTCCACAGATTTCCCATCTGGACACTCAGTTCAAGCCAGTGTACATGAATCGGACAAAGGAAAGATGCAAGTACATATCACTGCCTATTTCTGGCAAAACAAAGTGACGGACATAGGATTTCTATGTTGGATACGTTGCTTTGCCAGAAATGGGCTGATCAGCCAACCACTGACTTTGGATGGGTGTGGTGGAGACTGAAGAACTGGCCGTATGTAGGTGGCTCTGGTGTTGTCCGCTGTCTGTGACTCTAGGGCCACCTTCCACTGTCCATGCTCCTTGTCCGTGGGTGCTCGCACCATCAGGTAATGGCCTCGCTGGTGTACAAGACAAAGAAAGAGTTCAGACTAGACTTGTTTCAAGACTTGCTAAGCACCATTATTGCAAAGTTTCTTCATTTACTGTCGACTGTTCATGCTGTATCATTTACTGTTGACTGTTCATGCTGTATCATTTACTGTTGACTGTTCATGCTGTCTCATTTACTGTTGACTGTTCATGCTGTATCATTTACTGTTGACTGTTCATGCTGTATCATTTACTGTTGACTGTTCATGCTGTATCATTTACTGTTGACTGTTCATGCTGTATCATTTACTGTTGACTGTTCATGCTGTATCATTTACTGTTGACTGTTCATGCTGTCTCATTTACTGTTGACTGTTCATGCTGTATCATTTACTGTTGACTGTTCATGCTGTATCATTTACTGTTGACTGTTCATGCTGTATCATTTACTGTTGACTGTTCATGCTGTATCATTTACTGTTGACTGTTCATGCTGTCTCATTTACTGTTGACTGTTCATGCTGTATCATTTACTGTCGACTGTTCATGCTGTATCATTTACTGTTGACTGTTCATGCTGTATCATTTACTGTTGACTGTTCATGCTGTATCATTTACTGTTGACTGTTCATGCTGTATCATTTGTTTTATACAGCCTCTCTGCATTTACATCAAAAGGCAAAACATATTCACATTACATTCCAGCCCACAACAAGTGGCCAAATTCAGTCCTTTAGCCCATGAGCTGTCCATAGACACAGCATCACAGAGCAGGCTTATAAGACAGCAGAAATACCACTGAACTGAAGGTACACACCCCATCATCAATACCCAGAATACGATTCCCCATGTCATCGACATGGCCACCCATCAGCTGCAGTGTCTCGCTGGGCTTGTCACGATTGCTGGTCTGCAAAACAATAGTTTCAAACTGTAAGCTCAAACCAGTACAATAAATGCTAAGAAACAGAGGCAAATGACAGTACACCTAGACTCACACACTTATAATCCTAAGCACACACTAATCCATCAATCCCCAAACAGACTATTTAAATAGCATAATCATTAGCGTAAATGTATGTTATCCCATGACAGATACGGTATACATGCACATATACCTCATAATATTGCAGCCAGCCATCCTTGGCCCGGAAAAATCGCCTCTTCCACGTCTTCAGGAGAGTTGACTTCTTCTTGTTCATTGGCAGCTTCTCCATCAACCCCTCCATGGAGATGAACTGGTGTGAGATGTCTTCTGCTGTCTGGAAGCAAACACTCCAGTTTGCAACTACACATCTAGGCTAAATCTACAGTGTAATAAGTTTAAACCAGATAAGCCTGCACACAAAATGCACATACTTAACAACAAAGCATGTTAGCTTGCTTAGCTAACCCTTAGTCCTTCGCTTGACATGTACATGTAATATACATGTAGTCATAAGTGAGATTGATCAACAGGTTCTGCACAAATCTGGTGGAACATTAAAAACATTGGGATACCAGTACACGTAATACCAACCCAAATGACACCAAGAACTAACCACAGCCATTTCAAATCCCTTGCAAGAACTGCTCACCCATGAATCAGTAAAACAAGTTCTCACCTCGTCCATGAGTTTCACAACATACAGCTGCTCCAGAACAGGTCTCTGCAAGCAAACAAGCACCAGGGTCACCAAAAAACAGTGAACTGATTGTGATGTAACAGGAAAATCAGATGTATGATTTTTTTTCTCTGAGTGTGTGTGTGTGTGTGTGTGCATGCGTGCGTTTGTATTTGTGCGTGTGGTGTGTGTGTGTGTGTGTGTGTGTGTGTGTGTGTGTGTGTGTGTGTGCCGTACCGGGTCCCAAGCTCTAAGGTTCATTCGAGGTGTGCTTTCTTCATCATCCAGCCCATCAGACTGATCGAGCCCCGATGATGCTCCTTTCACATCTCCAGCGCCAGACTTGAGGCCCTGCACCTCTCTCCCTCCTGCTGGCTTGCTGATTGCTGCTGCTGGTGCTGTAGTTGATGAGGTCACTGTCCTTACTGGTGCTGACGATGCTGATGTTACTGATGATGATGCAGTCTGATTGTCTGGTAATTTGGAAACTGAAAAAAAAAAAAGAAAAAAAAAAAGACCACATTCTGGCAGAGAAACTAAATTATGGACATGTCCAGATTCAGACATTAATGCGTGCACCCACTACGTACCAAAAGAAAACATATCACAGATAATAATTATTTTTTGAAAATTCATAAACTGCACAAAACTGCACTGCTCAGCTGGCTGACGATTTTGACAAAAGTTCTCCACACAACAGTTTTTAACAAACTACTGGCTTCCTTACACTGGTACATGTACACACATTGCTGTACATGTAGCGATAAGCAACTAAGTACTTATCAGGCGCGTAGGAAGATGCTGAGAGGAAGGGGGGCCCACTAAGTCGGGTGAGCCATACGGCCGGGGTGAAGGAGGGGGAAGGGTGTGTGTGTGTGTGTGTGTGTGTGTGTGTGTGTGTGTGTGTGTGTGTGTGTGTGTGTGTGTGTGTGTGTGTGTTGACTGCCAAGGATTGTGTCCTGCGACAGCAGAGCAGGGGGGGGCCCCACCACTGGTGGGCCCCCTCTTCTCTTATCAAAAGCAAGTTGGGCCCAAAGCTATTCGGGCCCCCTTTCCAAAAATCGAACGGGGGCCTGGGCCCCCAGGGCCCCGTGGTTCCTACGCCCCTGCTTATGACATATCCACACTGAAATGATTTTCTATCCTTTCCAAAACCCCTCCCATATAAAACCATCCATACCTGGAGGGTCTTGTGATTGCTCTGCAAGGTTTTCCTGACTTCCTTTCAGTCTGGCTGGGTTTGATTTGGAACTGATGGTGACTGCAACTCCACCACTGTCAGCACCACCACCGCTACTGCTGCTGTCGGGTACTGATGGCTGCAAGTGCACATACACTCGGGATTTGGGCTGCTCAGTGTGGGATCCTGTTGTTGTCTGTACTCTCTTCTCCTCATCTGAAAGCATACACGTATACAATAATGTTAACACACTACCATGTCTTGCAATATATATGATGGGTTACTGCTCAGGATGTTTCATACTGAAGAAGCTAATGCTCCCATTTTTATGTCACAGAGTGTTCTGAGCTATCATCACATCGCTTAGACACCTGGACAGTGACAGCATATGGAATGCTGGCACTCAGCAAATAGAAGCGTGATGACGTGGCCACCACATTGAACTTGACGCTCAAGTGGTGTAACAACAGTTGTACTTGTAGAATTTTAATGTTCAACCACTTGCGCAAAGTGGAAACAATATTGTATCGCATTAAGAGCAGTACTAATGATCAAGATAGAGTACATGCACACTAATCAGAGAACTTGTTCTAAAACATAAGTTGGCTTAGTAAAGAACGAATCAGCCCGAATCAGACGGTGACCGATTGTCTCCCTTCTACTGGCAGACGTCGAAAGGGAAGTCGGATTGCGCTCCACTGAATAGTACAGGCATGTACTGTACATAACATTTGTAGCAAGGTGTGAGTGTGTAACTGGAGGCATGAGTCTGATACAGCTGGGTAGTGTTGGAAGCACGTAAATCTCTCAAGAAAGCTATTGAAAATGCAGGGAGGGGAAGAGGCACAGACAGAGAAAATTCTCTCTCTCTCTCTCTCACACACACACACACACACACACACACACACACACACACACACACACACACCACACACATGCACGCCGGCGCTCGCTCGCTCACGCACGCACACACACACTCGCGCGCACACACCCCCGCACAGCGCTTTTCTGTGACCATAAAAAAACTAAATGGTTTTTGATAGTCCATGGGTTACTATGGCTCAGCTGATACAGATCGCCCGTTAGGGGGTGCAAATGTATACCAGTCAATTCCGTCGGTATTTCGGCATAAACATTCGTCCACTAACCGTCGGGGGCGACTGTATCCCCGCAACACGGGAGGGGTGCAAATGTACTCCGGGGTCTGGCGATGTGAACTTGTCACGTGGCGCTGACTTTGTTCTACGAATTTACTTAATGTAAAATATCGACAGAACTTGATTGACTGGTATACATTTGCACCCCCTAACGGGCCAACCATACCAACTGAGGGCTACTATGACCCCCCCCCCCCCCCCCCTTTACGAATTTACTTAATGCGGAATATCGACGGAACTTGATCGACTGGTATACATTTGCACCCCCTAACGGGCGAACTATACCAACTGAGCGCTACTATGACACCCCCAGGGCTCCCTAAACTGTGCGTAATTTACGCACTGAAGTAAAAATTTACGTACTAAAAAATATTCGAGGGGGTACGTTGAAGCATTATGAACGCGATCTGTGCTTAGCTTGACGCACTACCTCTGCTCTACCGTGCGTACGCCTATAGGCTTGTTGTGATCGAGTGAGTGTTCTCCTTGCCTTGGCCGCGTTCAGTTCGGTTCTGTTTTTGGTTCTGTTTAACGCGCGCAGGCGTTAACTGTCTACTGCTGCAGATCGGCGGCTACTACAACCACTCTCGCGTAGTGAACGTGCCCCATCTTTTTCCGCTTCTGCGCTCGAAACTATGGACGAAAGATTTTAGAGTCAGTGCTCTTGTTACCGATCGGATTCGCTTTCTCTGTGACGAATCATGCCACAGAAAAAAGTGAAAGTTCAAAAGACTATGGACTTTTTCGTCAGTGGAAAAGTTGTGGAGGGGCTCGAGCCCTCGCCCGGCAGCGGGTGCACTTCGGCATTGCATAGCTACGATTCAGACGTCGCATCAGAGTCGGCACAGAGCTGCGGCAAAAAGTCGGAGTTTCCAACTTTCAAAACTGAATTGTACCCACTTCATTTAATTATATGATTTGAAGTTGATAAAATTCAGTTTTGCACACACACACACACACACACACACACACACACACACACACACACACACACACACACACACATCTGTTCAGCAGTATTTACTGAATTCATAATTCCATGCACTAAAAACTTGAGAAATGATTCTGACCCTTTAAAAATTGAAAGTGGAGGTACAAAGACCCCCTAAAATTTTGAACTGGGGGTCAGTGGACCCTTTAGGTCTGTGGCTTTTAGGGAGCCCTGCACCCCCCCCCCCCCCCCCCCCCCCAAAAAAAAACAAAAAAAAAAAACTTACTGTAGTCTGTTGAACGCACATGATTAGTCGTCCGGTGCCTCCCTAAACTACGTCAGTGTATGATTTCCAGTAAACCCCAAAGCGACTTGATTCATAAAGAGTACTACCTACCTATAATATGAAAATTTGTATCCCACTGAGATAAAATATCCCATAAACGTAAATGTACTATTACCCTCTCCTCAGAAAGATATCACTTGCATTACTTGATCATTCCTACCAGCGCCAAGCTGGTAACAAATCAGTTCCTGATCAAACAGGCCAGCAAGTCCAGGATAACATAAACATTTTCCAGTCCATTACCTGATATCCCTGCCCTCAGGCAAGTACTGCCTGGTGTGTTAATAAGGCGCTGCCCAGCTTTCTGGTGCTGTTCCAGGTAAGGGTATCCCCAGAAGGTAATCCCCCCTGCCTTCCTGTGTTGACTTTGGTAACGTGAAGTTTCTTCGCTTAGACAACATTACTTTCTGCTCGACCTCTCTTCACGATCAACACACACACACGCACACGCACACACACACACACACACACACACACACACTGACACACACAGCGATTATCTCCAAGTATTTAGTTATGTGGATGAGTAATTGTTTTGGACGTACACTTGTGAAACTGATGACGTGTGTATACATGTATTCCATATTTAATGTTTTATGCGTAAATAATTTTCCTCACTTTGTCTGCGTGACACCGTGGCAGACCCGCCATACCTCAGAGGTGACTGCTGGGAAAACGGTCCTGACACGCTTCGGTGAACATTTTGAGCATTACGTCAGGACTGGGAACACTCTACACTCTTGAGCAAGCCTTTCCTCAGTCCCAAGAAATAATTACCGATGATCTGTTTGCAGTGACAAGTCCATTCTTTCGTATTTCTTCACTCAGCTCAAAGTAAGATGTAATCAGTAACCGGCCTTACATCGGCAAGTAACGCACCTCTGTTATTTCCCTTACAGGTCTCCCGTTTGTTTGTTTGTTTTTCCTGCTCCGTCTCGTGATGAAACAATTTATCACAATCCATGTGCGGGGCAATGCACACACAATGTTTGTCGGCTAACATTATTCAAGACCCAGATAAAAGACGAACTTTACGTGACAGAAAACATTTATTCATGAGCACCTGTACGTGTTCTGATTAAGCTGGTCATTCTGCGCTCCTTCCCTCTCTCTCTCTCACACACACACACACACACACACACACACACACACACACACACACACACACACACACAGAGTCTCTGTGAACAGGGGTAATGGAGCGTGACTAAGGTAATCAGGTTATAAATCTCAGAAACGCAAGTCGCCGTTCCGGATCAGTAGTTACCTGTGACCGCGCAAAGGCGCTGAGTTCAGTTTTGACCAGGTTGGATACAATGTACTTGCCGGTACGCGTACAACAACAACAGCCACCGGGACACTACACTGGAGGGAACTGGAGCTGGCGTGAGGCGTTTGTACTACAAATACTGTACAAAGTACTACATGTAGTACGCCTGCAGTCACACCTGTCTACAATGGCCATGCTTAATGATCAACAGTGATGCTTAGAACTGTGTACATGTCTAACGATCAGCCCCCGAGCTCACTAAACCGAATCGTCTGTTTCTTTGAGCGCTGCATCATCGTATTTGGAACTTTGCAGTCAGTCTACTAAATTCTTTGTTTTATGTGAATGTAAAGACTATGATGTATAAAGTAGGAAATGAAAACAATGTTTAAGAACTGCCCCTGAGCCAAGTCTTCGCGAAAGCCTAAAAAGAATAACTGAATCATAATGTGTAAGAGTGATGGCAGTGTTTTCTTCCCATCGAGAAGATAGTCAAAGAGAATTACCCTATTGTCTTGTATGATAATAGTGTAGCATCACAGGTAAGATTCACTAAATAATGAACCATGTGTCACTCAAACTTGACACAGGCGTGACTTTTCACAGTAGTCTGCACTTTAGCATAGACACGTAATCATAGTCATCTATACATGTATGTTTCTGACTTTAAGTTTAAGACAGGCGGTACGCTTTCCTACAGACGGAGAGCCGGTGTCACAGGATATTTCGGAACCGGGACGAATGAGAACCATTCCGATTTATCCTGGCCCTGGTGGCAGGATTTTTCGGAACCATTCCGATTTATCCTGACTCTAGTGACAGGATATTTGAAAACCACCAGCATATTTCGGAACCGTCTAGGTCATTAGCCCACATGAATTTTGTCTGCCAGGTGCGAGATAAATGGGAATGGTTCCGAAATATCCTAGGATTTTTGGGAACCGGTTCCGATTTATCCTGGTTCCGAAATATCCCACGACACGGGGTGGCCGAATGGTAGAGCGTTGGACTTTCAATGTTCAAGTCGTGAGTTCGATTCCCGGCTGGGGCCTAATATTTGTGTTGGCTTTTTTCTCGTTGCCCCGTCTTTGATATCACCCATAGATGGTGAAAAGGACGTTAACTCCCAAACACCCACCGATTCACCTTTCCTACAGACGGGCAACTCTATGCCGTTGTATCCCGACTCCCGGCTAACTGGATCTATCGCTATAACCAAGCAACTGAGCCGACGTGTTTCTGTAATGGAGCATGCAGTCTATTATCCGGTTTCTGTATCTGATACTGTCAATAATCACACCTGCGTAATCTGTGTTGTCATTCCCTAGACCCCTACAAAGCCAACACACGGTTCTGCACACCAAATGTAAATCACTATGGTATTCGGCACGCGCCCGTGCTCATGTCTAACATGCGTGTTCACTGAAGTTAACCCCTACAGAATGCATGCGAAGTAAGATAATGAATTACACGACTTCTGCATCGACTGACTCTCAACCGACACAAGCTTATCTTTGCTGGCGTGAAACTTTGGCATGAAGGGGCTAGGTATTCAGAATGTTTGAAGATAATCTGAGAATATGACGATGTTCTCCTCTGTACTGGAAAAGTCTGTGCAACCGTGTTACTCCACTGCCCTCAATGTACTAAGCAAATTTTCTTTTCCTTCCCAATTCTCAGGTTGTCTGACACACACACACACACACACACACACACACACACACACCTTCTCTCTAAACACAAGCAGGCAGCTGGATTGAAGTTACACTACATCAGACATGTTTATTATGCCGTATACACACACATACATTATATTTGTAAGCCGTCTATGTGAAGCAATACAGCACGGGAACACTGATTCTCCGTCTCGAAGCTGGACAACACTGACACAACTGTCATGTGAGAAACGAGTATGTTTGCTTGTTCGAAGTAAATCACATGTGAACCGAATCTCAGTAGGATTTTCTCTTCTGTATAAACAACACTTCTAAAAAAACACAAACACAATTTCTCAGCCTGAGGTCCGGATGCGGAAATTGTTTGTGAGTGCAATTTTTTTTTCTTCATCAAGCAATCAATATCACATCCGCCAAACCCTGATGACGATAATAAGACACAGCGATCCCTTTACCTAATCATGGACGATCGTGCAGGCACTGACGACCGATCAATTCCCCGTCCACGTGACCCAAATATCTCAGGCAATTACCGGCCTGGGTCAATTTCGACAGCTGTGTTTCCCTCAGTAATTGATTTCGGTCGTCATGCTGGCTGGGTCAGACCATTAGTTTCATTATCCCATAGCTTGTTCTAACAATCGAAACATGAAGGCAAAAGCTTGCTGAATGCAAAAAACAGCCCTCGAACAAGAAGTGCTTTTGCCGCCCACATACGCCGTGGCCGAATAGTATGCATTACAAGAGTAAAGACAGAGTATTGCAGCAAAAACCAGACATAGGCGTGGCACGTCAAACGCTTGACTCACTGCACAACGTGACACTTCCCGGCCCTACAAAGTGAATATTTCCTTTCCCACCACACTAACCATCACAAGGCAACATGGTTCAAGCACACATTTTACTGCTTAAAAAAGTGCAATGTTCATACTACTTTCCAGCAAACTCAGTGGGGTTCACGGGATACAGACTTCTAGCCTTAACGCTCATAATGTCCAAATTATTTTTCTGTTTTGTTTTCAGGGCCGTTAACAGTTTAAGGAGCATCAAGCGTAATAAGACATCTGAACATATGTGTGAATATAATACGCATATCTTTACTTACAAAATCAGTGTAACAGGAAAATCAACCCTAACAGGCCGCTCGTATTACACCTCTCTCTCTCTCTCACATGGACAATGTTCTCAAAAACGCTAGCCATTCAAGTGTTAAACACAGTTACATTTCACACCTGTGCTCTGTGTTCTTGTAGCCTTGCTATCAGACCAAGCAATGATAAATGCGCCGACCATTAGAGCACAAGTAACTGAAGGGAAACAAGACAAACCGGCAATAAAAATTTTAAAAAAAACTTTCACTGAGCAAGCCTAATCTTGTGTCCATTAAAATACAACCAAAGACTGAATCTCTAACCTATCTGTCATGAAATCGAGCGTACGGTTTTACGTGTTTTTCTTCTCTGATTGTTTTAGAGAGAAATTTAGATTCCAGTAAAATGGCTTCCACTTTCCCATAACAGCAATAAGAAAGGCCAGATCTGTACTATCACCCTGCGCATGTACCTGCAACGTAATTCTGTCTGCGAATCGCATTTGCGGGTATGACACGCTCTCTTCAATTACACCCGAACCTAGCGTGTCTAACAGACTTGTCACGGAAAAACTGAGGAACTTTTTTTTTTTTACGTCTAGCAGCCTTTTTTTTGAAACGTTCTCCAAAATTTGAACTGGCTCTGTCCTATGGTTCATTCGGATACTATGCCTGCACTACAAACCAGCTACACGTATAGTTTGGTGAAGATCCGCTCTGTCATTATACATTTACGGTAGACTTAAGCGTTTACCGGTGAAGAGAAACATACTACAGCCGAAACGCTTTTTCCTTCCTGAATAAGGCCGGTCAGCTTCACGTAGCCACTTCACAGAGTGTGGGGTAGACAGACACAAGAGGGTGTAGTATTAGCGGCAAGCCGAGCGGCCACAGTGCGGGATGTATATTTTAGCAATGACAGAGTGCGCCAGATGCAAATGATGGGCCTGTCAGGTCAAATCTATGTTCACATCCATCGTAATTACAGACCGTCTGACCACTGTCTATTGTGTTCACCACGGACATGCATGCGGTATGCTTCACTGGCGCGCCTGGCGAGTTGAGAGGCCGCTACATCACTCACTACATGATCTGTAGCTGATCTACACACAACAGAGCCGACAGAATTTTCCACGTCGACATCAAGTTCAGCAAGCTTGACGTATCCCTCTAATAAACTGGATAATATCAATGCCGAGATCCACCCATACAGCGCAAATACTGTATACGCCGCTTTGCCACTGTTTACTTTCAAAAAGAGAATCAAAGAATCCTTCATAGCCCCCCTATCATTTATCGAACACACACTGCATCGGGAACAGACAAAAAAGAGTACATTCATATTTCTCTGCCACATAATCTCGACGGTCTATTCATAAACCTGCTGGGAGAACTGGAACGAAGACACGTCTCATGTAGATCGTGTCAGTAAGGAGTTTTACTATGACAAGCGCTTGACGCAAGAGTACCGGTATAATACACACGATTATCATTGCACTCGGCAGGTTTCCAAGGTCAGCAAGATATCAACGATATCATACCAGTACTCTTCTGGAGCTGAATACATCTATAGAACTGAGTGACGTATGTCATGTCAGTTCAACCAAACAAAATTTCTGTAATTTTCTCCTTTTTTATTTTTCGATTCTAATTATATCAAATCAAAGATTTTTCCCCCAGCTATTTAGTACCATGTTCAAAGAAATTAACCAGGAACTCCTATTTCTTATTATTACCCTGAAAAGTATAGATGGTGCTCTACCATTCCTTTTTGTGTGATACAAACACTTTCTCTGCATAAAAACAGAGATATTGATGGACAAACAGTCACATCATTGTATCAGTTACTCACAAAATGGAAAAATAATCTCGTAAACTTCAAGTGACATTCTTAAAGCTCAATGAGAAGTACAGTATAACAGTGAACGACTGTTGGGTATATATATCCATATCTATATGATTTTGATCACTGGCACAAAATGTTACATACACACACAACAGTTATACATGATACAGGATTCATACCACCTGACAATTTCAACTAATCAGATGCAGACAAAGACATAATTTGCAAGACAGTACGATTGTGATTTCGTTTACAGAAAACGGCAGATCAAAATGAAATGGTTATTCCTTGATGAACAGTGGCGTGGGACAGCCCTAGAAAACACTGAGAACTAAGTAAATACACGCTGTCTGAGTCTGCATTGTTTAGTTTAAATTATCGGATGGTACAGAGTCGAACTTCAAATATTTACATAACTGCCACTATTTACAGAAGAGAAACAGTATATACTCTGCGCAATCAAGTCTTCCACTGGTAACGTTCCGATCGATTACATTGTCAATATGTGTGCACATAAGCTCACAACTCAATCTTCTTTACAAACACTGTGCTGTCACAGTATATATCACCTCATTATGTCCTTGTCGTTAGCATTTGAAATGAGAGTTGTTCTTGCACCATAGACGGGATAGGCACATGTGTCAATGTGCGGCACGAATCCTGTGTAAACCTCACTGTCACGGGCAAATTTAATTACACCAGAACTGCTGTTGGCTTTCACAGACTCGAGGGGGAAAAAAAACAAACAACTGTCAAAAAAACCCCAAAAAAACCAAGCGACGTAATTAAGTCGACAATGGTGTAATGAGTGGCGAGTCTCCTGTGATGCACACTATCAACAAGAACAACTGTCCCAAGTTTCCACTTCCTGGTTCACACACATGAGGGTGTGTGGGTTACATTTTAATCCACTACTAAACGAAGTCTCTCGAGACTTGTATATTCACGTCACTGTCAGTTGTGATGTGAACGGCGAGTTGGAACGTAGCTGTAGTGTCCGACACGCAGCCTGTCCAACAAGGCCTGGTCGATCTGGCCCTCACACACGTCAAGCTGGTCAAACACGTCGGACAGTGCTGTTATCTTGTCGGAATCCATGCTGCAGTCAGTCGTGACACTGGACACGTCCCCACGACTGCTGCTGACACTCACCATAGAGTCAAAGTCACTCCAGTGTCGGGACGAGGTGCTGGACAGGGTGGAGTAGGCGCTGTCCGAAAACGATCTCTTGACGTCTTCTTCTGTGAAGACGTCTGACGGAAGGCGTGAATCTGCCAATTTGCTGTGTGACGTCAGCCCCAGCGTACGCTCGTATGGTTTCTGACGCGACCTGCAAAACTCCATCTCGTTTGGTGACGTCACCCCCTCAGGCTGTATGGAGCTTTCTGCAAGTCTGGCCATTTTGTTCAGAATCTTGAACCTCCGCTTGCCCTTAAACTTAGAGCAATGGTTCTTCTTCAGGAAACGTTTGAATCTGAATACAGGCATGATCTGGTCGTCAATGATAGGGCAAACGTGGTTCTGGCGTTTCTCCAAGTCCTCGCGTGTAAACGCTCGGTACAGGTCATCACAGGCATCTGTCTGAGCGTCCATACCGCCCTCACGTTGCTGGGTCTCGAAAGAACAAAGTTCGTCGAACATCACGTGCGTCTGGGGCCGACCTTGCTTTTCTATGTCGGCCAGGAGTCTCTCAAACAGCTCCTGCTTTTCTACAACCCAGTCCAACTCTTTCATCGATTTAAAAGTTGAAGCGAGGTTTCTTCTTACATGCTGAGATTTGGACTCTGAAGATTTTACTTTGGTAGACGAAGTGGTGTCTGCAGTCTTCTTGACCTCAGCGAAGCCGACAGAAGAATACACCGACCCCTCACTGACGTCAGAAGGAGCAGGGCTGCTGCAGTAAGACAGACGTGCAAGAGACGCGTCCAGTTCGCTCATGTGATGGGAGTCTAGCGTGTGTGACAAGTGCTGCTCCACCTCGTATGATGTGTCACTGACAGTCGACATTCTGTCACTGGTGTCATGTACGGTACTGATGCTGGCCAGTCTGTCACTCAGGTCCTGCAAGGGGTTCACGGGAGACTGAGTGGCTGTGTAGTCACCGTCGGAGGGAGAGAGGGTGGTGACATGATGTTCAGCACTCCACAGTTTGATCTGCGGGACGTGGGATGGTGGAGGGGCAGTAGGAGTGGACTGGACCTGTGACACGCTGAAGTGGAGGCTGGTCTTGAAGCTGTTGAGGGTAGTATCAGCCTCATCTGCAGACTCACTCTCATCGTCAGCCTCCAGGATCGTCTCCTGAATGAAGGGGGAACGAAGGTGTCCCGACCGAAAGTCTGTGGAGACGTAGACATCGGGAGCGTGTCGAACAGAAGGCTGATCAGACGTGGACTGTCCATGAAGACCCGACACAAAATCGTGAAAAGAGTGGACGTTATCATAGTCCTCCGGACCCTCACTGGGCGGGAAGTCACTCTCACTGAGCGGGGTGTGGGTTAGCGGGTACTGACCGCTCTCTGTCGTGCTGATGGAGGAGTAGTTGCCGTCACTCTCGTCCAGTTCTGACGAGGACGAGGCCGGACGTCGCCACGCCACCTTGCCGCCGTGATGAGTAGTGGGTGTGGACCTCTTCCACCCTCCGTCTTTAGTTTCACCTTCATCGGAAGAAGGACCCTCTCTCCACGGAGAAGACTGAACAGGTGTGGAGGTTTCCTGTCCGCTCTTATCCAGCGTAATGAAAACGCTCCCCGTTCCGCATACCCGAGTTTTGCTGTCAGCTTCGCTGAGGCTGAGGACTGTCCCGCTTTCAGCTTTGTGCGGCAAGGTAGCTTCCGCGTGATCCCGGTACCCCCACACCTGTCCCTGTCCCCTCCCCGTATCGAAGCTAGTGTTGAGGGTTGCGTCATCAGATGACAGGCGGGACAGCTGCTCCTGCAAACTGTCCAGCAGACTTACATTGGGGCTGGCGGTCATCTTCACCTGTCCCGTAGCACTGGTAGCTGCTGAAACGGTGCTCATGTATTGCTGCCCGTCTTGTCGCTGCCTAAAGTGACGGTGTGCCGTTTCCGTGGCCCAGTGTACAGTGGGTGGGACTGATCCGTGTGTGGGCAGCGAAGCGAGAGATGGGCCGCAGTTCCCTCCACCCGAGGGGACAGGAAAGTGAGCCAGGTGTTGCTGGGTCAGGTAGTGCGTCTCCTCTGTACTGTCACTATCCTCCTCTCGCACCACAGTCGACACGGTTCTGTCAGTCACGATGTCACTGTTCCCACTGGCAAGAGGCGCGCATCTCTCTACGTCAGAGTTGACATAAGAATTATCCAAGCTCTGGGGTGTGTGTTCTCCACTGCCGTGTCGCAGCGTACGGTGCGTGGTCACTATTTGCTGTACGGTGGTACGGTGAATATGACGCGTGTGCGTACGCCTGATCTCTCTGATCTTGATACCCGGGTCGTCGTATTGCTCGCTTCTATCAACAAAACACGCCTCTGGCTCCCTGGTTGATGCATCATCTGCTCGCTGCGGCAAAAAGTCCTGATTTCGTCTGCTTGACATGTCGACAGACAGCGTACGGTCGCCCTCGGGCGGCGTCACAACTTGCTGGTGAGGGAAGGAGGTGGAAGAAGAAGATGGAGGGAGGGTTTTGGGTGTTGCGCTGTCACAGCTGCTATTGTTTTTGTCGTGTGGAGACGAATGAGCCGCCCGCTTTACGTCAGCCTCTTCTGCCTGTAGATGAGATCGCTCCTCGTACACTTCTCTTCCTGCTGCCGCCTCCTCCCGCCCGCTCAGCGCTCCCCCTTCCACACACGTGGCCTCGGTGTTTGTTTGTGAATCAGCTGTAAACAGGGCGGGGCGATAAACGGTTGTGTGGCCGCCGCCTCCTCTCTCGGTGCTGTAACCCCCATCAACACTATCGCCAACTTTCCCTTCAGTCAGACTAAGCGGCGAGTGTTTCACACCATCGCAAGCAACACTGTGGCCATTAGTACTGACCAGTCCTTCGTTAGACCGTGAAATCCCGCTGTTATCTTCCTCTGCTGTGCCAGCAAGTCTCGATTGCTCTAATTCCCGATCGCTCGTGATGGTAGAACCAGCAAAAGTACTGACTTCTCTTCCTCTGTTTTGCTTCTCCTCCCCTTGACTAACCTTGCCGCTGACTGACGAAGCAGTACTGTGGGGTTCGGTACCGAAATTTCCAATTTCATATCCACCCCCGCCTCTCTCTGAACAACCAATCTGTGACGCAGTTTGGGGGGCTGCCTGCCTCAGCTGGCGGGAGGAAAACAAGGCGGTTCCACTCTCCCCGGTCTCTGCTAGTGGCGCGCTCTTAGCCGCGTCAGTTCCCTTGGTACAAACTCCATCAGTGAGCCCAGCACGCCCGTTTTCCAGTGCTTTGACCCTTTCTCTCACGCTCACACGCGCATCCGCGGGTAAAGACGGCGATGATGTTTGTGGCGGCGAGTGTTGTTGGTTTTGCTGCTGCTGTAGTTGGCGTTGTAGAGTTGAAGGCAGATCGTTAACCCAGTCAGAGACCCCAGGCCGTCTGTGTCCCGTACTAACCCATGTTTGTATTGAATCGCCCGCTGACAACTCGTCCAGCTTTGTGCAGTCTTGAAGGGACGAGAAAAACTTTTCTCTGCTTCTTTTGACTGATTCACGTAGTGAATTTCCGTTGTTAGACCCGAGTTGAGTTGTCTTCTGTTTGTCAGCTGTCTTTCGCGCGGAGCGGGGAGAGGTGGGCTGGGAGGAGGAGGGGGAGTCTATAGAAAGTTGTAGATCGTCATCAGCAGGGAAAATGGACAGGCTGAGGGAACCTTTCTTAGTGGGGGTGCTATGGAAAAACTCGCCGCTCTTGACAGAGGAGGCATCAGAGTCTCCATTATGGGAAGACGTGGTCCGGTCTCCTTTGTTTTTCGACTTGCGGTGTGCTGAAGCTCGATCCGCGCGACGTTCACGTGCAGCGTCTTCATGCAGGACGTCCAGCACCCTCTCGTGCCCGCCCAGGCTTCCCGGCATACTGACACAGTCACTGTCGGGGCGGTCCAGCTCACTGTCACACGTGATCTCGCAGAAGGCGCTGGAGCTGCCAAACGACGACTGTGACACCGCGTCTTCCTCCACCCCGGCATACGACCCATCGTCAGTGTGACTACAGTTCACCGATACCCCGCTCTCTGAGAAGCGGGAAGAATCCAAACCCGTCGACTGAGCCCTGTACACGTCTTCACAACTGGCGGCCCTGCGCTCTGCTCTAGCGTCCCTCATGTCCTCTCTCGACCTATACACACCACTTCGAGAGAGTTCCACCACAGACGAGCTTCTGGTCACCTTCTCGTAACTCCCGTAGGGCGTGCAAAGGATGAGGCGCTGTGGAGGGCGGTGTGAGGGCGAGGTGCCCACCAAACGGGTGGGGCCCACCCCGTTGATGTAAGTGTGGCGGTAGGGTGAGCGTCCGCGGCCCATGTAAGAACGATTCCGTGTGGAGGCATAGGAGAGGGGCAGCATCGGCATGCTGTAACTTAATCTTCTATCCATGTTGGCGAATCTCTTCATCTGGGTCTTTTGATTCTCAAATGTGATAAAGTTACAAAAATATCAACACACTCAGTAGCAGACCGTTGATATCAAAAGTCACACTGACAGCCGTGGCAGTCAGTGCAAAACTGATAGAGGGTTTTTGGTTTAGTCGAAAAAACAGGTGCTTGTGAATCTCAAAGTCAACCACAGGATAAGTACACTATTTTCCTCCGCCACTGATAACTCAGGTAATGCCACTGACAGCCGCTGTGAACGCAATCAACTCATTCAGTAGGCGTGAGACGACCTTTTCGTATGGTGCCACTGGTTTCTCAGTCAAGTTGCTAATCGAGCGTACACTGTGTTGTAATCACGCGCGTAATCAGACGGATAGTTAGCAGCAGCGTCCGATCTCAGCTGGCCACTGTCAAGACAATCAGCTGTTTCCAGACACACAACCACTCAAGCTAACGTAGGAGCGGCTCTCGCCAAACACTGATGTGCTTTCTGGGAAAATCCCTACACCGATGTTCTTCGGTAAACGATGACGTGTCCAGAACAGTTCCTATCGACTCGCGTGTTCATGGAAAGATTGTCCTCTTTCGCTGTGAATTTAAAGTTCATTTCAAGTATACACAGTACACGCACCAACACGTGACTTGCGACTCAGTGAAACTGTCGAAACATACGGTCACTGACCAACAACAGATTTTTTTTGTTCAAGTTCTTACATGTTGCTCAGCCGGCTAGCTCAGTAACGTCAGGCTGGCATACGATATGCATGCGCCACACACACACTGAGCCCAGTCCACGTTATGATGTGCACATACAGCGACAGTAAAATCTGTCAGAGTGAAGCGAAGGGCGGTCAAACCTGACACACACTGAGTCTCGCTGTCGGCTCGGATTACACAACAGTCCGATGCCGAGCAGCGCGTCAGTCCGTCAGTTTTACAAGTATAACTTATCAGTACCCCGAGTCCATATGTACACCGACACTAGTCACTCCATCCCAGTAGTTCATAAATCGTACTTGACCCCGCCGATAGGTCAGCCACCTTTCTGTTTGTTGTGTGCAGGGACTGGGCCGGGGTTTACGTTGGTAAGAGTCTTACACCACATTACAATGGCAGTAAATCTGGCCTGGAATCTGTTGCCGATCGAACATAACAGCCCTCTCCGGTAAAACACATTGTCCACCCAGCACAATATTGGTTCTGGAATTCCTGTGGACAGTAAAACATATATTATGGTCCCGCCGCGAGCTGAGTGAAATGTAATGACCGCGGGTCTAGAAAAAAAAAAAAAAAGAACAGCAGAAAATTCAATAAAGAAACTTCAGCAAGCCTGGCTACAAATGTCAAAATAATTCCTTCAAAGATGTACGTGCCTGCCATTTTTTCGTGGATTCAATTCCTGTTCTCACATACAGAAAGGCTGAACTAACAGGACACACAGATAACACTACAGACGAGAATGATCGCATGGGAAAATAGAAATTTGCCTTATCTAGATATCTACGTCGCAGTCTGTACTACCAGTGTTTGGGATATTGATTAGTTATGGCCACAGCAGCTGTTGCTTCACATCCACGAAGTTATATACCTATACTGGCAATGGATGTATGTGTACTGCTGCCGCTATTTTACGGCACTGAAGTTTACATTACTGCGGTTCACTAACAACTGAGGTACGAAACTTCTGTCCGGTACTTCTCTGATTTGTGTATAAACTGACATTTGATTACTTTCAGAAACTCGATGAACCGAATACAATCAGTGAATGTTTAAACTTCAAGCACGTACCATAAGTGCTAACACACTAAACTGTAATCTTGTTTTTTCGTGTACAGGGACTCTAGCGGAGATCAATGCATTCCAAAGCGGTCTGGCGCCGAGCCTAACTTCATGAAGGAGAGCTGTAGGGGGAGAGTTACGGGAATTTGGCAGGCTAGTCAGTGTAGGGTCTGGTATAATCAGCGCAGCATTATGACGGCAGCGGCATTTAACGGCCGACAGTTTTGTCATAAATACCGCCACATGTACACACAGAGACTGAGGGTTACCTGGCCAACTACCGCCTTCAACTACCGTCTTCAAACCAGGTGTGCAGGCAGGCTATCTAGGTAAGGGTGGGTGGGTGTTTGGGAGTTTAACGTCCTTTTCCATCACATACGAGTGATATAGAAGACGGGGCAACGATGAAAAAGCCAGCACAGATATTTGGCACCAGCCGATATTCGAACTCACGACCCAAGCACTGGAAGTCCAACGCTCTACGATTCGGCCACCCCGGCAACCCGGCTATTTAGGTAAACCGGCTCCATAAAGTGGTTCCTTTCCTAAGTAAATGTCGGCGCTGAGTAGTTATTATGAATCTTCGGAAGTTGTTGTTTGTTATTTTAAATTATCAAATTTCGATTTCGACTGGTGTAATAATGTTGTCCTAGCAGTGCACATCTTTCAGCGGCCAAGCCGGGTGGTTTTAACTTCAAACTTGATTCAAAATACGAAAAAGAATTCCAATCCCGGCCATTTTATGTGCATGAAGTGTGCGCCCGCCGTTTTAAACCATACAGCCACTTCTGATTTATGTCTCTGTTGGGAAAAACGAGTGAAAGTGGCACTAGGTTATTTATGCTTCTTTTACCGTTTTTCTTTCATGCTACGCTAAAGGGTGGCCGGCACGGCTACCTTTACTGATTGCTTCCATACTTTATTTCGGGTTCTTCACTTCGGCTCGCTCTGAAGGTCGTGGGACGGGGCAAGGGGAAAGGATGGGAAGTGAGAATGTTCCTAAGAAAACGGGATGAAAAGTTTTCCGTGTAACCTATTTTCAGTTCAACTGACTTAGACTCAAGACAGGGTGGGATTGCCTGTTCACGTTTGCGCAAGACAGGCAGAAGCCGGGAAGGATCCCTGATTGGGATAAAACTGGATCTCAGCTGAATGAGGTCTGTTTGGACCGTTGCCAATACACAAAACACATCCCACTTCTGAATGGCTTTACTTGTCTTGTCGGCAGCACGTTTCTGGTATGCGACTGCTTGTCTCTGCATGTTACGTCCCCACCTACCCTGAATACTACCCCACTTTACTAAAACACCTCCCTACCCGCTCCCATCAATACACCCAATACAAAAACACGATCAATAGATTTCACACACCCCCCCCCCTCCCCCCTGCAGCCTTCCATGGTTTACTGGATACTCAGGTGTCTCAGTGATGGTCGTGCCCACACGTTCACAAAGAATAGCGACGGATCGGTCGTTAAACTGTGGGCAGCTTGTGGAAACGATCAAATGTCTCATAACTTTGTTACCGACGGCAGGCACCGGATAAAGCTACTGCGTGTTTGCTTTCCTGGCCTTCACACGAGACAACAAACAAAAGATTTGCTGCAGTGAGCGTCGACTGACACCAGCTGTGCTCATGTCGTAGTGATCAATTTGAAAATTACCCATGTGAACATTTTTTGAAAGACAGAATCCATTAAAGTGTTTCACAAGAACCAAGTCTCAGGCACTACAGTAAAAAAAAAAAAAAAAAACCTAAACAAACTAACAAAAGCACCACAAAAATGTTTAGGTTACTATGACTATGACAACCCAAACTTTTTTGTCACCCAAGTACTACATGTCACCCAAGTACTACAAACTTTGCAGACTGCTTTGAAGATAAAAAAAAAAAGTATCTACGTTGTTTGCTGATGCCTTTTCGTGCCTCGGATTACCGGTTAGTTTGCACTTGCTCATTTGCAAATTGCAATACCCATTTCTGTCCACCGGGCTACAGTTACATGACGAAGATACCAATCTTTCCTATTTGTCCGCTTACATGATGCCAGTGTAGGTAGGGCGTCAGTGTTTATGCACACAGCCTAGTGAGGGGGCCGCACGCTTTCTCCTGCGGTCTAGGTACACCCTATAGGTACAGTCTTTGTAAAGAAAGAAGGGATAACTTTTTTCGGTCCATAAACTTCTTTGAGGCGAATGGCTTGAAAAGGTTTTAGCCCACCTGTGAACTTTTTATGACGGTAATGACCACTAACGTAGCAAATGGACGTGACCAGTTGGGCAGGCTAAACGGCACCTGGTGAGCTAGATTATGCTGTGAAAACACTAAGTCAAAGTACAGACTTCTCTTTCAAACCTAACCCTGTTCACTACAACAGTAAACATGAAACGGTAAAATTCGCATATACCTATCCTGTTTACAGAGACTGAGAGTCTCGCAGTTGGATAGAAGTCCCGGCGTATGGCAGCAAAGAAGAGCTGCACAGAAATTTGGCGTCAGTCGTCTTGACCTCTGTCACTCCGCTGATTATGGTGGGCAAATTTCGTCAAATCTGTTTTGCAAAGTTCCACCAAGTGATTGCATTTCGAAAGAACTCTTCACGATCACGATCAATAAAATGTCTTCTTTTTGGCTTCCGAAACAGGCGAAATGTTGACGAAAAGAAGGCTCCAGCTAATCACAGTGGAGTTCTGAATCTTGATGATTGGACAAATAAACCCTTGATTAGGTAGCAGGCCAACTCGCACAATGCCGATATTATTGCCGCTAGTAGAAGCTGGTCACTATGCCCTGGCACGTACTCAACGTGGACACAGACGCTGGGACATCACCGAAAGTACATAAACGTCAAGTCTTTTCCTTGAAGTGACCCGTCTGTACAAGAGAGGAGACACTGACGTAAGTGGGTGGCCAGCCTAGTCCAGCAAAATCCGGACAAGTGTTCCTCACTTCGATATAAATAGAGAAGTTTCCGACTCAGTTCCTTACTGCACCACTACAACTTCCGCAGTTCCTTATCCTAATTCCGTTAAAGTCTACCAGTTCAATCAATGCTGTTTTTACGACCTAGACAGTTCACTCCGTCATCGCCGGTCGGCCGATGATACTGCTTAAGTCACAGCACCCATCATGAATAGTAAGTGCCAGGAACAGCTCTCAAAGTTGGCACGCGAAAGTCAGTACGAAAGTGTATGAGTGGCGATGATGGAAACAGGTGAGGACTGTCTGGACATCCAGCTAACGGTACCCTGGTCCAGCAATACCGTCACATAGCGGCTGTGTTGTCGATCAGTGGCCGGCTGATGTCCTAACGATCTGTAGCCAGGCCGACGTGAGCCGATGACGGCCCGTCCCTGGCGCTAGCACTGTGGTCCCGCACCGTCACACAGCCCTCCTATATTCCGTCGCTCAAAACATAATACGTACAGGTGACTTGGCCAACTGCGTCTGCGCGCGCGACGTTCGTGGGGGGTGGTTGGGATAGCAGCGAGGGGTGGGGGGGGGGAGAGAAAGGGAGGTTGGAGGACTTCAAACTCTCGTAATTCGATTGATTCGCACCACTCACGGCACAACCCACCCGGCCACGCCTTCTGTTTCTGCTGACAGTGGCTAGGCGGGTACAGTACCTCACTCTGGGTGCCTATCGCTACTCTCTTAGCCTCTGTCTGATCAAGTTTGGTGGCCTTCGATCAGGATCTACCACTTCACCACGGAGTTTACTTTTTGTCACCCACTCGCTGCCGATAAGCAGAACAGGCATAAAATAACACGCAGAGAGCCAGTTGGGTGCACGCGTTCTTCACTTGAACTTCTGGGGTCTGTGTTGAGTAGAACACTCTCTCGAATAGAAAAACGAATGTTACGCGTGTTGTCGTGCCTTCAATTTACCACTGTCAGAACAATTTTAATGTGTTCCCTGTAATACAATGCTATTTCGTGTAAGGGCAACCATAAATTTACCAGAGTTCTTTTTGACATCTTGACTTAATCGGTGGCACCATAGTTTATCTTTGTACTACAGGCAATTAAACAGATCTACAGTGGCTTGGCTAAACGTTTTGTTTGGAGGTGTTGCTAATCCTACTATGTCCAGTTCTTCCCACTCCTGCAGCTGGCACCAACCAGTGCCAGGTTTGGTGCAGTGAACTTCTTCCAGTCACAAATCACAGCTGTGGTGGGTTGTACCCTAGTCAAAAGCAATCTACCTGGTAGATGGTCCGTGCATTCCTGTCAGCTAGCAACAAAGCACCACCCTCTCACACACACACAAAAACCACGTGCAAACATACAATATATCTGCTCGGCGCCTTTCAGAAACGCTGTCTCGTCACGCGTATGTCCAATAGAAGTTGTGCGGTCGGAATGTGGGAGCACGAGTTTGTTTTGACGATCCGAGATGGTTACCCGTAATGACGTCGTGTCAGTCACGTTGACCTAAAGAATCTCCAACAGCGATCAATTCACTTAACAACTGAACAACTGAAAGGTGGGGTGTGATATATGGGTTAACACGGTGAACAACTGAAAGAAATCTATCATAACGTCGTCCAGGGCTTTCTGGCGTATTATGCTGGGCTGAAGGAAACCTCTCCAATCTGCAAAATGCGTCGTGTAGGCTTTATCACGGTCGAATGCAATGAAGTGGCGTTCCATAATGTATGACTCTACGGTGGAGGGTAAAAGGTTTAAGCATGGGTATACTACCTAAAACAGTTCTGTAATGGAACAGTTCTCTGTTTGTAACGGTGTGCAACAGGGAGTACAGGATTTCTTAGGGAGTACACCCAGGTGGCAATGCCAAAGGCAAAGGACACGACAATGTTTCCTCTGTCTGAGGCCGAAATTTCAAACTGTTGTAAAAACATGTCCTCCGCCATGTTATGTCAACTGTGCTGGGCAGACGACACATGATGCGAGTAAAGCGGCCAAACAACTTCCTTTCACGGAAAGTGATACTTCAGCGCCACAGGCAACGGCCACCAATAGAGGCCGGGAACTGTCTTCTCTGATGTGTGGGCGGTTTCAGAAAGTACCTCTCGTTATTTCGATCGCGGAGAGCTTTTTTTTCTTTTTCTTGTTCTTTTTTAAACTCCCAGGTCTTCCTGTTTCTGTGTGCACACGTCACGCTATCGTGGCATCTTTCAATTCACAGTTCGCTCCACTTCGTCACGCGACCTGAACACGGCCAGGACAACGGTCGACAATCGCCACAACACCATCGATCCGTGAAAACAACCGGGACATCACGCCACGATTCCATCACCTGAGCACTGTTCTTTAGCGGTAATGGCTGCTTTTGATCAAACGCGCACCTCCCGGGATTGGTGGAGTCAGCGAGCTGGAAAGTGGGACAGGACGGGACGGGGGAGACAGATCCAGCATTGCATCAACTGTCAGACTGGCTGCAGGCACATCTGTCACACGACGACAAGATGTCAAGAGAGCTCGTCCATCACAATATACTACCACACAGACCACGAAATACACACACTGACATCTCCCTGAAGAATACACACCTTTCACCATCAAAAGCTCATAAATTAATAATTCAGACGGCCCAACCGCGTCCTGTCCTTCACATACGCCCTTGTATGAAACAGACTGTGACCTGGGGAGGACAGCCTCCATTTAGCTGCTCCGTGTCATGAAAAGTAAACGTGACGGTAGTTAGCTTATCACTGATCTGTGGACCATACACACGAGGACACTGCTAGCCGATGGACCATAGCCGCAAGGGGGAGCCTGTAATGTATCGTGTTGCGGGTGAAGGACAAGCAAGGGACAGAGGACAGATGAGGTGACGGGACCCTCGGGAACAAATCACAGCCGAGAAAATTGCTCTCGTCATCAATATTACCAACAGGTCTACACCCGCAATACCCGTTAACCGGGCCAAGTCACGTCCTGTAGCCGATTGACTGATCAATGCTGCAGCGGGCATGCGTAAGCGTGTTTTCGTGGTGGGACGCTGTGTGCTAATTTTCTCTGTGAACTGCAAATGCTGACAATCAATCCGATCTGACGAGCCACTTTGTCACGGAGATAGCTGTCAGATCAAGATGCCATACTGACCGCTTATGGCTTTGTCACCGTCTTGAAAACAATTTGTTATGGACAGACCAGACAGAAATGCGAAAGATACAAACAACGCGTTCAGAGAACAGCCACACACCCACACAAAATAGCAGACACGTTTCTCTGCAATGCGATTTGCATAACAAGAAAAACTCACACCCCTGTAGCCATATTAACAAATAAAGGGAAAAAAGTCTGCCCTTTTCTTTCACCTCGAAGAAAACTCACAAGCCACAACATGCAATTTTTTTTTTCACTTCTTGTCCTCTATGATCATATGAAGTATGAACCGACATGAGGAAGAACAAAAAGAGAATTTCCATCGCAGATTAAATTTTTTGGTAATAACCAATTGATATATATATATATATATATATATATATATATATATATATATATATATATATATATATATATATATATATATCAACACACACAAACACCTTCGATATATATATATATATATAACGAAGGTGTTTCCAAAGCCATAAAACTGCCACAAAGCGTAGTCTTGTGATATGATTTTGAGCAAGGCAAATGCCGATATCAAACTAAACTGCCCACATAAAAAAGCGCAATCTGAGCACACTTAACACCCCAGCTTGTCTTGTATTTCCAATACACTTGCTCCTCTCTTTCACAGTATTCTTCAGACATATTGTGTACACACCCTACTCGGTACAACAGCACGTAGGTGTGTCTATGGTACACCTGAAGAACCAAGATTGCCCAGTGTAAGCTGTTACGAAGGCACGTTGTGCACTAAACAATCTAACACAGAAAACACAACCACGTCTCCGCCTTTCTCTACCTGACTAAATTATATGAAAGCGTTCGCCACTGATCAAATACTTCAAAAGCGAAACAGTGTATGTATAAGACACTGCCATGGGTGTCTGTTTACTAAAGGTTTATTTACCTTCGTGCTTGGGCGGGTTTCACTTAGATGATGAATATATCGTGTAAATCATTTATACAAGCAAGGGGAAATCCTTTTTTCAGTCTGAAGCGGTGACCGTTACCTGCAAAGTAAAGTTAAGTAACCTTAAAACAGTTGACCGCCAAGCAAAACAAACAGCTGGTGACATTTCTATTTCGTAACCATTCTTGGCAGACTACCCTGAAACCTGACGTGTTGACGTTTCTATTCTGTAATCCTGACTTTAGTTCAGTTTTTATTTGTTGAAAACGCCGGCTGCTTTTTCCTTGACAG
Source organism: Batillaria attramentaria (assembly GCA_018292915.2). Lineage (NCBI taxonomy): Eukaryota > Metazoa > Mollusca > Gastropoda > Batillariidae > Batillaria > Batillaria attramentaria. The sequence goes on from JACVVK020000088.1 coordinate 1,269,615, forward strand.
TTGGCACACACACACACACACACACACACACACACACACACACACACACACACACACACACACAAAATGTGCATTATTTTGGTTTAGTTTTCATCTCTAATACACCTGCTCATGTTGACCACCGCTGCTGAACGTGAATATGACTTAGGCCTGTACGAGATATGTTTTTACCAATCCTCTGAAACTGAAGCAAATGAACATCACGCAATGATAAAGTAATTTTAAGCTCTAGCTGCATTCGATCAATGAAGCCGTTCATATTTCTGACTGTCAGCCGATACGGTCCACGGCACAGGAGAGCGCCGCTGGGCTCGTCCCTTCAAGAATCAGTTCCACTGTTATTGATCCACGAAGGGCCGGAGGGCTTAAGACTGGTAATGCACAGAAACAACATCGGCTTTATACCGGTACGAGCCATATTGGAAACAAATGCAAAAACGGGGTGTGCGTGCGTGCGTGTGTGCGTGTGTGTGTCAGAGAGAGAGAGAGAGAGAGAGAGAGGGAGGGGGAGAGAGAGAGAGGGAGGGAGGGAGAGAGAGAGAGTGTGTGTTATTGTAAACGACGTTCTGATCATTTTGAGTCGGCAAAGAAAACAACAGAACCAAGGTCTAGGACTGGTCGAAAGAAACATGAATGAAAAGACCTGTGAATATCTGTATACTTTCCATTTGCTTGGACGTCTTCGTCAGTCGTGGAACAACAGTCAACGAGTATTTATTGAGGAAACACAACCGAGAACATGCAAACGATCTCAACCACAGGTGCGTCAATTTGATAAGGTTACCGACCGATGCTCAACACAATGCGGTTAATGCCCCTGCTGGGTCAGTTCGGTTCCAGATGGGCGTGATGGGCGAGTCGTCACCACGTAATTCTGTCGCCATTCTCTACAGTAGGGCCCACCATAATCAGCTTTCCCCCCGGAGACGCTGGTGGAGAGGAGGATTTCCAAAGGCAAGGGCCTGTCACTGGACCCTTCCCTACAGCCTCTCTGCCGCGGTGTGTCGTAAGTCTGCCCGGGGTCAAAATGACACGAACCAACAACACTGTGATTAGACTCTTGTCAAGGTCACAGTCTTTTCTCAGGATTTCACCAACAACAATAGTGTTGATTGTACTGTGTGGAGATTTGGAGACTGTGCCAATTATTACGATTGTGATGAGTGGTGACGCTGTACCAGGTTGCAGAGAAAGTTTTTTTTTTTTTTAAAAAAGAAAAAAAAAGTACTGAGCAAGAAACAAATATCATTCAGCTTTGATGCATTCATCTTGGTATAAAGAAACATGTAAATTTCAAATAATATTTGGTGACGTTGATAAGCCATTTCTAACCAGTATCTAATGCACAGTGTATTCAAGTCATAACTGCCTCAACCAACCTGGAATAATTGTTTCTTGTTATTCTTAGTCCTCTCTCTCTCTCTGGCACACACACACACACACACACACACAAACACACACACACAAACACACACACACACACACACACACAGGAGTGGGGGCATAAAAACAACTGCCAATTTGATAAGGGAAACAACCCCTCACAAGTTGCAGTTTGGGTTACTCCTCAAAGCTCATCCCCATGCCTTCCCCTTCACTCACCGGAGATGAAAGTTACAGGCCCAACACACAACCCAACTTTCCCCTAGGGTACTGCTGCTATGTAATCTAAGGCTATAGTATAATAACGGTCCTATGCATTTCTTGAACATACCTCCAGGCTCATGCTCTTCAGCATGTGCTTCCATATGATGTACGTGTATGTTTGTGAAACAACACAACAGCTTACAGAATACCACAACTGTCTATTTTGTCCGGCAAGTGCATTAAATAACATTAAATGTAATCAATGTAAAGAAGGCCACAGGTAAAAGGAGCAAGCCAGACAGACAGCACCGCTTACAGCAGTTCAGCCCTGAAAGTCTGAATTTTTCCACACCAGCCTTTGGCAGCCAAAATTTTTACTAGCCAAACTAGAAAAGTTACTAGCCAAACTTCAAATCTTGACACAAAATTACAAGTCAAGAGAAAAATTCTTGCCTTCTTTGATTATAATGATTTGCTGACCAGTGAAGGGTTACACCAGCAGTGAGCAGACGGAACAGTTCATATTGTCTGCCTTTTCATCATACTTCAGTTACGAAAATTCTTTCTTCCAACTCAGAAGAAACAAGTGCCGCTCAGCTGATGCTGACTTTGCCTTCTTTGGACCAGGAGGTGTCTCTGCCTCCGATGCATCCAAAATTGATGACTTCTTTGCTTTGATTTGGAAGTTTTTAAAAAACAAAAAAAAAATCAAAATTTAATCAAAAAAATGATTTGCCTAATTCAGACTCAAAGTAGCCAAGGGAACTTACTGTCTTCTCTTCACTTTAATGCTATGACACTGAAAAATCAACTTTGTTTTACAACAATCACATCTGGCAAGTAAGATTTTAATTTCACTCACCAGCATTTTTTTCCACCTGCCATGGTGAGTAAAATACTTGCCACTTTCAGGGCTGAAGTTTACCCCTTGAGCAGGGCTTCACATCTGCAGGAACTATTACAATACAACACGTCCTGGCTAACCGAAAACTTACATGACATGTCCTGTATAAAGCAAAAGAGCACAAAGAATCATATAAAAAACAACATAAAACCCTTTGATATTTTGGCAAACATGTTGCCTTCATCAGAATGCCAGAATGTTGTACATTCTAAAGTAAAACAGCAGAACATTCTTTAACTGACAATACAGAAAACCATGGTGCAGAAATAAATGAAATCTGTCTGCTGTGGTAAGAAAATAATTGGACATTTCAAAACTGAATATATCTATGACAGATGTCCAATGAAGCCCTGCCCTTGAGTACTGCTGCTGACACCGCTTGTCCAAGATGTCAATAAAATTACATGTACGACCTACGACATGCTAAGAGTACAAACATATTTACCGACATTTTGGCGTCTGGTGGCAACAGTCAAGGGGTTAAATTAATAAGTCACAATCTGGTGTAAAAGCTGTCACAAACGCATGTAACAGAGCACACACACACACACATATATATATGCAGCAAAAGTCATATTGCATCTTACCTTGTTGAAGCCGCTGAGCCAACATGCTGGTTCCTTTTGCTGGTGCTGACGAGGTGCTGGTCGCTTTCAGGATGCCACCATTCACGGCTGGCTGCTTGCTCTCAATCTCTCGCAACAGTGCGTCCTTCTGAACACGAGTTCGGCTCTCAATGGCATACAGTTCTTCTCGGGACTGGGCTTTACGCATACCAGTTAGCTGAGAACCCTGTGATGGTTGTCTCATGCCTGTATAGGACTGAATGTCATCACCAAAGTCATTGCTCCGACCAAGCACAATGCTGCTACTGGATTTCTGCCGATCTAAGTTTGTTGTGAATACTGAAGTTTCCCGAACACCATTCGTAGTCACTGAACCAGAGTTGGGAGCTGTGGGTTTATCTGGTAAGGCTGACATAGTTGTCTCCCTTGCTGCACGAAATCTTGCGTGCACCATCTCCAGCTCGGACTGTGACCCAGTGGTGTTGGTGTTGCTGGGTGGTGGTTTGGGTGCTGCATTACGCTTGATGTACTGTCCCTGCAGGCGGCCACCACCCATCACAGGCCCAGGGATGCCATTTACCTTGGATGAAGCAGACGACACATGAATATTGTCCATGGAACGGGTAGCATCTGACGCAGCCATGCTCTGAGCGCGGATGACTGGTCGGTAGTTAGTGGAAGTCTGACCTCCGGCACTACTAGGCTTTGCTCCGAAGTTCTGCGCTAGCTGTCTCACACTAGGCAAACCGGCGTATCCCTCTTGTGTATTGGAGGATGGGGTGGAAGCGGAAGCAGGTGGAGGTTGTGAGGAAGCAGTGGAAGGGGTTACTAGGATCTGGGATTTGCTACGGGTTGTGAGTTCAGTACCCATCACCATCGGCTGGGGTTGGATGTTAAGGGAGGTGGTAGATGAGGAAGAAGCACCAGCGGCCGAAGCCACACTCACCCGGGGAGCTGAGGAAGTGTTACTGTTAGCTACCACACCATTCACACCAGCTACAGATGCCGGACGCTGCTGCTGCTGTACTGAACTTTTGCTGCCCAAGGCACGACTAACACCTCCTCGCAGCACTACCTGTGCGGAAGTGGGTCTGGGGGCAGGGGCGGTGCTGGTTTGGGAATTGGTGGTGCTGGTGGGGTCTACATCAGTGCTGTTGGGCTGGTTGGTGGCGTGAAGGGACCGACTGCGCTGCACACTCGTGGATTTGCTGGGGGACGTGTTGGGGCTGTCAGCACTTTTGGCTGAGTTTCGCCTGCGAAGCTGTACACCCTGACTGGTTTGCTGCACACTTTGCTACAAAAGGGGGAAAAAAGAAACACAACACATACATGTATACATATGTTTACAGAATACATAACACACAAAACCTGTACCAGCTTGTTACCCCATTCCTTAGGATAAAGCATACAAACAAAAGCAGACCTGCCTACCCACCAAACATGACATGAGTAGTGCCAAAAACCAAACGAGTAGTTTCCTGGCCAAATGTAACGTATCCCAACCAAAATGTGCCAGCTTGTTGCTGAAGCTACAAATCAACTATTCTATTCTTTGGCTTGTTTGATTCGACTGGTTACAGTGTACTACCATAGTATCTCAGTATGTGTTTTTTTGTGTGTTTTTTTTTTTGTTTGTTTTTTTAACCCAAATTTCTTTCTACCCGGGTATTTATGCATCGTTAAACTTTGAATGAGGCTCCTTCAAAAAGCTGGATCGGCGCAAGCAAAAGTTCAGATCGGATTTGACAAAATGCTAACCGCTAAATTACGGAGATTTAGGAAAAAAAAATGTGTAGTGGGGCAATCAAATGCATAGTTGCATAGTAAGCCCCAAAATTACTTAGTTTTCTATGGTCAATGTGTAGTGTAGGCAGGTCTGCAAAAGAAACGCAACATGACACTACTTAAATTTTCCTTTTCCACATTCATGATGACTTTCCGTTCAGTTTAAGTCTAATACTGCAAAGTAAAACAGGGAGTGAAAAAATGAACTGAAGACATATATGTACAGAACTGAATAACATTAAATTACACAAATAAACAAGAAGAAAAAATGTTGTTTCACTTTCAGGCTAAACTTTTAAGCATATTCAATGAAATCTGCAAAAGGTGTTACAGACACTCAGTTTCTATTTGCGCACTTTTGGACTAAACCCCCTAACTGATCAGCATCAAACTGATTGACAATACTGCTGTATTATCAAATTCAAACACATGAAGTGTCTCTCAAACAAGCTAACATTGTTACAGATATGATGATGGTGGTATATTTTGTCATAATCATACCATTAAACAATACAAATGCTTCACATACTGGGAATCAATCAGGTTTGATAAGACAGAAATCTACAGTTTAAAGATCAACTGTCCATGCAAAGTTTGTTATAATAGTTAATACACATGAAACGATACCCGCACACCATATACACTTACAGGGTAACTCAAATACAGGAGGAGGGAGGTGGAAGGAGAGGGGGGGGGGGGGGGAAGCATGAGCATGATTATCAACAGAGCAGAAATACACTCCTAGACCCTATAACAAAAGAAAAGAAAAAAGAAAAGAAAAAAAACTAGTTTATTTCTCCCATTCCGACAAACAAAGCAAATTAAAATATCTTTAACATTTCAGAAGCCAGCATTAATACAACAGATGTTTAGCTGTAAACAGCGTTTTGTCTTCTTGTGATTCAAGACAGAGAAATACAAGACCTGAATGAACGATGAAAACAGAATTAGCTGCAAACGTGAAAGCTCCGTGCTTTGGGCATGCCAGAAAGCACAGAAAAAAAAACCCTGAGAATTAGACATACAGTTCAGTAAGACATTCAACCTGATCTGTACACTAAGTCTAAGATTTCAACAAAAATGAAAAAGGAAATTTAAAACAAAATTAAACGAGCTTCCAAGCAACAAACTGAAAAAGAAAAAGATGAAGTCATGTAAAAATGGGATGCATGTCACAAGCTAGAGTATGGACCTTTAAGTTGAAGTCCTGATGCTTCAGCTGAAAACACAACAGAGATGTCTTACAGATCCAGACAGACAGACTGAACAAACCAGTCTTCTACAGTTTTAGCCATTCAATCACCTGAACACATTATTAACAACAAAATTATGTACATGCCTGCTGAGCACACAGAAACCTTGCTAGCTTTGTGGTTGTTGAAACCTGACAGGGTAAAGACAAGGGAGGGAGAAGGTTAAGCAAGAAAATGACTGAAAGTGAAACAAATTCACGGAAGTGATAAGAGGTGTGTGCCTGTAGTTATTAAGGTGACCAGTCAAGCCTAATGTGATGAACTACACTGTACCAGAAGCTGAAAAATGTCATATTGTAAGAAATCATGGAAAGCAGATAGATGTTAGCTACTTATTTTTTTAAGGTACCTGTGAAAAACACTTCATGCTACGGTTCATGAGGGTAGTGAGCCGTGTCTGTGAGGCCATCATGTCTCGGTTGATGGTCTTGTACTGACGTGAGTTGCGGTCCTTAAGACCATGAAGACTGGATGTCAGTCCATTGAAGTTTTCCTGTTCCCTTGCCATTTCTTTCTGCAGGGACGAGATCAGCTCCATCAGACCCTGCACAGCAAGACAGACTGATGAAGTTACTGTGCTAGAATGTATACCACCCTAATCTCTTTCTTCAGACTGCCAAGCACAGAATTCAGAAATGCAGAAACCTTCCTGATGTTTTTAAATGGTCAAGTGCAAAATGGCACACTCAAAAATTTGAAAAAAAAAAAACAAAAAAAAACTTTCCTCCTTGATCTTTGATAATGATATGCCTCTGTGGTAACTATGAAACACTGGACCCTGAACACACACACCTACACGCAGTCTTCACTAACAGCCATGACAGTCTGATTTTTTCCACCATAATGGCCCTGGGCTGGTGACTCCAAATTTCTACTAGTAGTAGTACTACTAGCCAAACTTCAAAGTTAAAAAAGTTACAAGTCAACCAAAAAGTTGGACCCAATGTCCCTGCCTCCGATTCATCCAACTTTCAAGTTGACGGCCTGTTTGCTTTCGATTTGGCGTGCTCCCTGAGTGGCAGCTTCCAACAATGATTCACCGAATTCAGACTTGGAAGTAGCCAAGGGAACTCTAATTCTTTGGGTGACAAATCCAGCTCTCAGATTTATGATTCTGGCTGGGTGGACTGGAAAACTCACGAAATGTCTTTATGCTTAGGTGACACTGTAAAACCTACTTCGTTTTACCGCACTCACATCTGGTGAGCAAATTTAATTTTACTCGCTAGCATGTTTTCCACCAACCATGGCAAGTAAAATACCGGTTCCTGCCACTTTCAGGGCTGAAGAAGTAGACAAACAAACAGTTTCTTTCAATTTTAACCTTTCTGGAGGTTATGGGGTAGGTGTTCAGTTGGGGAAAACGGGTGTTTTCATACTGAAATAATAGATTTGCAGGTACATGTGTAATTATATATATGAATCAATTGCCTTGCAAGGGGAAAAAAATCTGCAAAGCACATCCTTCACTGTTCATTCAAATTCACAAGTGTGCTGTATAATGCAGTAAAATTCAAGCATTATAAATTGTACTGGCTGTTGAGTGATGTAATATACATGTATACATGTACATGTACATCATATTGCCAAAACACAGAATTTAAGCATGAACCTGTCGTCTCTTTACACCCTCACCCTACCCTACCAACCTTCCAAGCAGCAAGGCCCTACATGCGCATAGACTATTTATCCTCAGGCTGTAGCATCCATATTGATCATTCAGTGGCACATTGCTGGATTCATCATTCATACTATGGGTGGCACCCTGCAGTACACCCAAGATTATCAGAGTGTCAGTTTGCTCAGGACTTCCAGGACAGTTCATTAATATTTAATTGTGTGTGTGCATTACCAGTATGACCTGCTTGAACACCACCAGGAACAAGTCTACTTACTTCTACCTCGGTCTGTGAAACAATCTATGATTGATTAGGAGTAGGAAGGACAGTTAGTGCCCGAGGCAACTTTATGCCTCTCCAGCAATAAAATTTTCCAGTGAGAGGACAAATTGTTGAGCTAGTTAAGGAGAAAATGCAGTAGTTTACTGACCTCTGAAGGTCATGTATTGGGAAAAGAAGCAAGTACATGTACTAGTACCACACAAAAACTTAGAAATGTTTAGTAATGATGCTACTATTACTGAGTACTATTCGTCAAATGTGGGTGACAAACTGCAAGGGCTGTCACCTTACACTGTATTGGAGAAAGATGAAGGTACCTAACATTAACAGTTGTCCATAAGGTTTGCTTTACAAGGATACTCCCCTGTCACCTATTACCCAAACCAGACCCTAGCATACCAGTCATTGCATTTCTGGTAACACAATCAGTGCACTGGAGTGGAAAAGATTGAGTGTAAGTCACAAGCCCCGACCTATCCCTTACAGTAACACTAACAGTCAGATGTAAGGGTGAAAGCCCCATATTACACTAGCCAAATAATTTCTTTTTCAGGCCAGTTGACCGGCAAAACCCTCACAAGAAAGGCCTGCAGTACATGCAACTGCACTGCAGCAGTAGACTACATGCCAGCTCCTCCTGATACTTCAACAGGTGCTTCTGGTTGACACTTATTGTTATGAAACAAACCTTGACAGACATGTTCCTGATATTGTTATCGAAGTCAGCATCACTGCAGGTCAGCAGCTGAGCTGAGGACAGTGCTTTGGTTGCCATCTGCAATCAGAAACACAGTCAGTCGTATGAGTGAAATGGTAGGTGTTACAATATTGTGCTGCATCACAATCACACAACCCAGTAAACTATTACAATCACAGAAATGCTTAAAAGTTTAAAGAAACATAGTCACACACACAAAATACTCAACCTGCCTTGTCTCCTTGTCACAACTTGTAAATCAATCTATTTCCTCCTGTCCTAATCTTGGCTTCCCTGTACAGCCTACATGTGGGCATCTAATTCTCAAACACGAACTTGAAACTGACAGATGTCACAGTCCAGTTTTAGATCCATACTGCATCTTGACACTTGCAAGCAGACACATACACATTATCCACCTTACTGACAAAGCTTGTGGTGTATAATTTGCAGCAAGCTGACCACTAGTTTGGCAAGGCACTACAGGTGTTCATCTGCTTCACACAGTTATCCACTGTGCAGTAATCAGTACTGTGTGAGACAAAACAGCAAAACCCTTCATCTCTGTTCATACACACCAACTGACCAAGTAATATTGTTCCCTCTCATGCCACTTTTCTGGTGCAAACATACACTACATGTATAAATTACAAACTGTGCAGATGCTTGCAGACATTGCAGACAATAATAAACCTGACAATAATGTACTCCCCCCCCCCCCCCCTCCCAAAAAAAAAAAAAAAAAAAAGCACAAGTAATTTAGCCAATAGTTGTGCTGTGTGCAAGTCTGTAACTAGTTTAAGTGATTTCCGCAAACAGGACGGACTCAATAAAGTGCAGCACGCTGTGAATGCCTGCCACTTTTTATAGTGACATATGGTGTGTAACACATGCAGTGATGCACAGTGCTGAAAACATTTTGTTCATGACTCTCTCAGTCTATCCCCCTATCTAACTTTTACAACACATACACAGTATGTATGTATACATGTGTGTATGCACACACACATACACACACGCACACAAATGGCAACAGAAACACTTTTTCGATCTGCCATCTCTTTGAACAGAAAGACTGCATTCCGGTGGGAAGGGTTTCACTGAATGAATGATGACAGACAAATGAAATCTCTCAGCCTGAGAAGTTGTGGGAATTCCTCCTGGATCATGTCCTGAACTTGTCTCTCCAAAATCTCGCCCGCCTGTACAATGTGTCATGGCTCTTACAACACCAGCTAGATGATGACTGTTACAGCTAACTACAGCTGCCTTCAAAGGTCAGAGAAAAGTGCTCCAAGACCAATGTATCCTAGTGTAAACATTTAACCTAGGTGTGTGAGGTGTGTTTGTGTGAAGGGCAAGTTTACTGATACCGTGTTAAAGTGCTTTACTGTACCCTGTCACATCTGACACTTAGTCACTCACACACAGTATCATGCATGCAAGTATCTCTGTACAGCAGCTGCACGATATGTCTTCAAAGCAGACATGCGTTAACCAAAACCACATTACTTCTAGTGCACAAGTAGCAAAGCAGTAAAACCTGTAAAGTGCATTCAACACAAACCATCATCCATGAATCAAAATGCCTCTACTCTCCTCCAGTTTCAAAGGTAACCCACATCAGGCTATCAGGACGTCATCAGTACACTACTTAGCAAGCTAGACAAGAATTTCCAGTTTACTGTACAAGATCTTGCCTCAAGGAACTTAACTGAAATGAATGATGTGTTATTCGCTAACCGAAAATTCTGGCTTTGGGCACATTTGCAGGAGGAATCATCAACCCACTAAATCACAATTACTAAATGACAATCTTGTTATTTATCATATGAACAGCTGTCGCTAGTGTCAGGTTGCATCTGCAACTGGAGCACATCAAAAGTAATACTTATTAATACATGCAAGTGATATCACCTGGTGCATGGTATTGTTAATGTTAGTAACAACACACACACACACACACACACACACACACACACGCACACACGCATACATCAAGTACTTCAGCTGCATGTTTAGCAACTGCCAAAAGGAGGTGTGTCTCAAGACCAGTCCAGTTACTTGTTGAATCCCGCTGAACTAGTAACAGCTACCTACCTTACCAACAGGTTGACTCTGATTCCAAAACTGCGCAAAATGTCTTACGAATTCAGTATTCAGTTTAACAAGCAGCACACTTTGACTGAAATCAACTGCTCTCCTCTACATGAAGTTACTGTATTACATTTCTTCAATGAGGACAAACACATTTGTTGACTGAAGGCTTATCACAGAACATGACATCTGATAACGTTAGATCTATCACAAATAAAATTAGATGCCGTCAGCTGTTGTCAGTGAATTTAAAATGAAAATCCTCAATAATGTCTCGGACTGAAACTACAGTACTATAAAACTATGCACAGGAGATTCCCACATTCTTCTTGCTATGTCAGCAAAGTGCTAAGCAGTTGGGCATACCGTGTTGTGCTACAGCCCCTCGGCCAAACTTCCAAGTGGTCCAGCAACAACCGTTCCGGCGACGACCAGTATATCAGATACCACAGTGTATGTTTTGCAGCTCACAGAAGAATGCCGCTTCCTGAAAAATCGTTATCTTCAAGCTGAATCATGAAGATTCCTTGGGCGCGACAAACCGAGCTGTCAAGTGACATCACTACCTGCCCTATCCGCAGGTGGGCTGCTGTCGTGCGCCCCCCACCTGGGAATAGTGGTGTAACCTAGTGACTGAAAACGTACCGGAACAAAGCAAAACTGCAGACAGTTACGCACCTGGTTGTCAATGGATCGCTTGCAGTTAAAATACGGCCTTCTTGCGGTTCTGTGGCACAAGCAATAGACGTAGACTCCGGTTAAACTTTTCGCCTCTAACCCTTCTGCCGCGCCATATTTACAAAACTATGTTCTAATATTAGATTGGAAGTCGCCTCAATGGACGAGTTCAATTTTACACGCAGGAAAATGGCTTTAAGTTTCACTGTATTCATCTCCGAGCAAAAACACATTATTCCCATATATTTGTGAAAACACTAATGATAATATTTAGAATAATTCTGAGTCATTGATTTTCACTGAAAATGAACATTGCGTCAAGTACAGTTGAAATCTTTAACCCTTCACCCCCATGCGGTCGCGTCCAATCAGAAGTTTCGTCACTTCCTCTACGCCATTTTCGACCTTGATGGTGCGAGTTGCTGGTCAAACTCCAACAATGGACAACAGAGAAGACCTTCTAGACGCTCTAAATGGTTGGTATAGAAACAATCAGACGTTTACAAGTATTACATACATTTTATTATTGTTATTGAAATTGTCTTTTACTTCCTCTGTTGCAGATTTTACGCGAAAACAGCCTAAAGAAATCCCGCCTTTGCTGGAGCAGTATTTGAAGCAAGTGGCTAAAACAGGAGAAACTCTGTGAGTTCAACGCTCTAGACACTGATAAGCACACTGACACGAGGCAGCGTTTAGCTCCCTTACTGTCTTTGTTTCAATTTGTTTGTTTTCTTTCAGTCAAAATGAAACAGATGAAAAAGTCTAACAAATCAGACCGTCTGTAACGCCAAAAATTTTATGAAGATCGAGATTAGGGTATCAGATGTTAAAGATACATGTATACTGCAGCTTGTTTAAGCTCAGAGATCGACCTAATCATATTCTGGTGACAAGAATATATATATAGTCTCATTTAGATGTGAGCAAAATCTGAGCCCATTCCGGGCTGTCGTTCCACAGATATATATGAGCCACAATGTGGGTCTATTGGCTGCTACGCGTTGCAGTGAAAAGTATAGAGCCATAAACGGTCATTGCTATCACGATTCATGTGACACCTAATTACCCTACAACTGTAAACACATAGAAGCCATAGGTCAGCAACCACTATGCATTTAGTGTGCCTCTTGGAACACCCGTCAACAATTTTGTTAACACCGATTTTCTCACCTAGCACACGTGTGAAGTACTGATACAGCTAACGCAGAAGCAGTACTAGACATGGTGAAATCCACTGTTGACGGGCACATCCGGGTGACCGTCTGAAGGGACGTCACCAGTTTGTGTGGAGCAGATGAATCTGTAATGGCCGAGGGAGTACAGTTCACATGGGGTCGATGGCAACTTTACAAGTTTACCAAGCTCTAGATACCCTTTGTGAAGACCACTGGCCCAACAGTGACGGTGTTTGTGCGAAACACTTTTTTCACACAGTGGGAGTTGATCAACCTGCAGAAAGAATCTACATTGATTGAGGGTTCTGTTTCAGTGTGTGTGTTTGAAATTAGTCGTTTTTTGGTGAGAGGACCATGGTATCTACCTGATTTATTTTTTTTTAATAAATAATTTTTGCACCACATTACCAGAGGTTATCCCAGTATTAAAGAAGTCTTCAAATCACGGTGGTTACCGCCCATCACTGACACATAAATATGTACCACAGTGGCACAGTAATTTATGCATGTACACAGTGTGTCTTTTAGTGCCTAATAAAACACTTGTGCATTTGGCACCTGCAAATTGGCTATAAGTACAACTGAAAAATTGTGTATTCATACTATTTGTGTGTCCATATATATATTGATTTTGCAAATTTACTCTACCTTCAGGTTTCCCTGGTCACTGCTGAAAGGATTATTTGTTGCCAAACTGGAGCAGGTGATGCAACAGTTCAGTGATGAATTTGGATCTGATCACATTCCGCCATGCCCAAATGTGGAAAATGCACGATTTGAGGTTTACAGGCAACGGATCATGGAAGCAGTCCAGAGATTCCATGGGTAAGTTTCTGTCCAACAGGCATCAGTTTTTTCCTACCATTCTATAGAATTCCACCACTACTAAACCAGTTTCCACCGTTGAGACAAAAATAAAAGTACAGAGTGGAACAAGCAGGACGTTTTACCAGTATCACGTATCAACTATCATTCAGGCATGATTTTTTTCTTGGCCCCCAGGTCAATTTTCGCCCTCTTTTTTTTTTTTTTTTTTTTGGTCAATATATGTGTTTGTTGTTTTTCTGCTGGTTCGTGAGGAAAATTGGAAAAAAAAAGTTGGACCTCGGTTGACCCCAGTAGTGTTTCAGAAAAATAGTTTGCTAGTTCCGTTGTTTTACATGCCTTTGTTTATTTGTGTCAGATTTGTGGTTTTTTTTGTTTTTTTTTTGTTATTGTTGTTTTTGGGTTTTTTTGTTTTTTTTTTGCATTGGCTGTACGTGTAACTGAATGGTGCCAAACATTGATTTTTGTTATTGTTGTTTTTCTGCTGGTTTGTGAGGAAAATTGGAAAAAAAGTTGAACCTCGGTTGACCCCAGCAGTGTTTCAGAAGAGTTGTTTGCTAGTTCCGTTGTTTTACACGCCTTTGTTTATTTGTGTCGGGGTTTGTTTTTGTTTTTTTGTTATTGGGGGTTTTTTTTTTTTTTTTTTGCATTGGTTGTAACTGAATAGTGCCATACATTGATTCTTCTTCTTGTTGTTGTTTCTTAGGGCTCCTTTTACTGTTCAGCGCCTTTGTGAGCTGCTTACAGATCCAAAACGGCATTACAAAAGATGCGACAAATTCATGCGCGGGTTGGAAAAGGTAGGTTGATGTTGCAGTTCATTCTCATGTAGAATTTAACATTAACCGTGGTAGTGCTGATGTGCGTTGCCTTACTATGGTTATTGCACAGATTTCTGCTTGACTTTAGATGCGTCCAATGCAGGCTGAAGGCTGAATTCAGTTGGGAACTTTTATCCTATTATGAGAAATTTGTTTGAGTAGATAATGACATCATGAAACAGTGCGTGTTGTATTATAAACTAACATCACAAATATAACAACAAACAGGGGGGGGGGGGGGGGGGGGGGGGGGGGATCACTTAAGCATGATAAGATGAACTAAGCTTATGTCATAGTCATAGGCTCATAATTATTTGCTTCAGTGTCATACTTTGTGTCATTTTTGTTAAATACTCCGGTCCTTACATTGTTGCAGAACATTCTGGTGGTGAGCACAGTTGATCCCTTTGGCAAGTGAGTAGTATTTTATCACTTGGTCACCAGTGGTGTCTTCATCACATAACTTCAGATTCAGAACCAGAAGACTATGGATGGTGGTTCACGCATCACTTGCAAAGAGGCCACGTTTTTTTTTCTTTCTTTCTTTCTTTCGTTTTCTTGTCATCAGATTAGGATTTGTGATACGGAATGTGATACACTGTGTAGATCTATCTGTATAAATTTTCTGTCTAGAGCTGCATAACTTTGCACCATTCAGGTTAATCTTGTCTGATACTACTATTATTAGTGATATTGATAACAAATAAACCATGCTTTTGGATACATACAATACACACTATAGAAGCCTGTGTTGACTTGTAGGATAGAATTGAGAAGTAGAGTAATGTATGATAAGACTGGTTCACTTTGTGGTTTATTGAAAAGTTTTGTTACGATATAACTTTATTTTTGTATTGTGTCTTGACAGGAAAGTTGTGTCTGAGGGAAAGACTATGGTGAATGGAATGGACACCAACAACAGTGCCTCGCCAACGTTGGAAGAAGCCTCCCCTGCCACAGCAGCAAGCAGCACACCACCTGTGCCTGTTTGGAACACCAGCGGTCCAACAACCATTTGGCCACTGGGCGTCGATGGTGCAGCAACTGACGTCACAACCAGCTCTATGATGTTGGAAGTAAGCGAGACACCAGGTCCCTCCGACGTCAGTCCTGTCATCACTTCTCCTACCTCAGCCACGGATGTGGTCACGGGACCCACAGAGTCAGGTTCCCCATCTGATGTCAGCAGCTCCGGTGCCATTGAGAGTACTGCAGACAACCTCAACTCTACAACACCCACTGTTACTGTTAATGGCATGGACACACTTTCTTCAGAAGCTGCAGCTATGCCGGTTGTTGAGGCAGGCCCCGACAGCTCAGTGCATCAGGTCGCTGCTGAAGAAATGGTGACAGGGGATGGGGTTGCTGTTCCCACTTCACAGGAAGCCCCAGTGGACACTGTGGTTCACGAGTCCGTGGTGGAGACCTCCCCAAATGAAGCTCCCCCAGGGGAGGCAACTGCCCACAGTGCCGACACAGTTTCAGCAGCACACACAGACTGTTTGTGTAAGTCTGACCCTGCTGCTTTTTTTTTTTTTTTGCTTTTTTTTTTTTAATCCTTGTGTTGTAGTAATGTTGTTTTTTTTTGTTTTTTGTTTTTTTTTTTTTTTTGGGGGGGGGGGGGGGGGGTTGCGAGTTCTGTGACAGAGATGTTTGGCAACAGTCCTATCCACTGCTATTTCATAGTGACATTTTGGGGCTAGTTTAAACACAGAAGCTCCTTTATTTTGGGCATAATTTTGCACTAAGATAAAATATAATTATTAGTAAATATTACAGCAAGATAAAATATAATTACAGTATTAGTAAATATTACAGCTGTGTTCAGTTTTGTGTGGGATGGGGAATCCGATAGGAAGTGGATTTTGGGTTCAATTGTTTTGTCATTTTTGTTCTTTTGTTTTTTAACTTGTCGAGCTGAATTTTCTTTTGTTTCCTTGTCTCTCTAACATTAACATTTACCTGTTTTACAGCTACTATCCAGGAGAGAGAGGCAGATGCTGTGCCCTGCAGCACTCCTGAAGAAGGTAGTGAAGTCGATTCCAGTGTTGCCAGTTCTGTTGAGCCACCAGCTGTCAGTGCAAAACACCCTGAGAGCCCGGCAAAGATCCCACCAGCAAGTAATGACAGCAGTACTGAAGTGCAGGCAGCCAGCAGCAGTGAAGCAGTGTTGCCTGAGACAGCCAGTGCCTCTTTCCCCGCCAGTGACGCAGCAGAAGTCTGCAGCATACAGCATCAGGAGCAGACAGCCAGACAGGATGACTCATCTGCAGATGTTCATGCGGTTGGTGAAACTTCGTCAAGTGATGCTTCAGTGTCCACTCCCTCAAACGCTGCAGTATCTTCATCAGAAGATGTGCCAACTGCCACCTCACCTGTCGATGCACCAACCAGCAGCACAACTACCTCCAGTGAAGAACAGACCAGTGATGAGGGTGCCAGTGCTTTTGTGACAATGGACGCGGACAGTGTGGACTCCAGCAACAGTGCATCAGCAGAAAGTGAGGCTGACAAGCCAGTTAGTACTGAAGACAGTATGCAGATCACGTCAGAACCTGTGTCAGATTCCAGTCTTGAAGCGATGGAGCAAGACTGAGCAACTTCCTAAACCAGTCGGTATCAGTACCAGATCAAGTCGAGAATCCTTAAAATGTATTTAAATTTGTATGGTAGTGGCATTGTGGATACAAGTTGGTGCAAAGTCGGGAAGTTCCAAGGTGTTCAAAGTGGTGAGAGACGCTAGTTGTAAAACATCTGGATCATGAAATCTGGTACCATGGTTTCGGGTATGTGGACAAATAGGCTTAACCAAAGTGACAGTATATGCCTATGGGTGCGACTTACAGCATTTTGCGAGTGCATCATTGAAGGTGAATTTCTGCAGCCATTGCTTAACCTCCTGTTGACTCTGTGTACGAATTATTGAATAATAATATGTTTTATTCAATCGTAAGTTTCATGTGGTCAATCAGCAAATGGAAAGCTATGTAAGATGTGTCATTGTGAATCCGAAGGTGTAGATTGGTGTAAGAATGTTTCATTTTACCAGATAATATGTAGTGCTCGGTGCTAGTCAGAAAAGTGTGTGTAGCTGCCCCCCCCCCCCCCCCCCCCCCCACCAAAAAAAAAAAAAAAAAAAAAATTCACCTCATGTTTATCGCCTTCTGTTGAAAACAATGAGTGTAGATAGGAGTGATCCACAAGAACATTGTGCTAATTAAGTGACTCTCTGCCTGCACCAAGTATTACATTTTATCTTGTTCATTTATTACCATCCTCATCACTAGTCTGTATTACAAGGCTGTCCCATCACTTCATGTTGTCTCCTGTTGAGTTGTGAATAATTTTACTGGGTCATTCGTTTTAAGAAAGTACTCCACAAATATGGAGTAAACACCAGAATAAAGTAATATAAACCAGAATACTTTCCTCTTTTTTTTAAAGATTTCAATGTAATGTTCCCAAGCGAGAGAGTGTGTGTGTGTTGCTTTCACTAGTGTTTGTTTCACAAGTAAGGCCCAGTTGCCGTCTTTCATCACTGACTACCCGTCCCATGCCTAATAACATAGCCATACAGGTGGTTCACTCTTCTATCGGTAGTGTTTAAATGTAAACTTTGTGGAATGGGGCAGATCTCACTGTGTGCGGAAGCAAGTTTCAGCAATAAAAAACAAGACTGACATTTCTCAGGCAATACATAGTTTTCATGTACACAGTGACTCGACGAAATCAAATGTGTCGTGGACACTTTGTGTGCACTTTGTGCTGCCGTGTTCTTTTTACACCACCTCACTGAAGGGCTTGGTACTTTGAGATGAGATAAGCAGTTATACTCTCCAGGGGTACTTTTCACGATTTTTCTCTTGCTGCATTTTTAGGAGAGTTGTCACACATATAAAAGAAATCAGATGTGACATGTTTTCGGAATGAAAGTTTTTCAAAAACCTTCATTTCTAGAATTTGGAGGTTCATCCAATTATATTCGACAGGTTCTTCGCACAGCTCTGTCGCTGTGACAGATTTTGTGAAAAAAAATTATTTCTTAAATAGAAGTGATTTGCAAAAACAGCCCAATATCTATGAAAAGACTCCGAATTACTCATCCCAGCATTTTTGTCAAGCGTAACAACTGCACATGATGTGAACTGCTGCACTGTTATAGCTTTGGTATTAAAAATAACAGAGCTTTTAGCTTAACATATTTTTTCAAGTTTCTGTGAGAAGCACCAGTCCAAAGAGTTCATCTTGAGATTTGTATGTAAAATCTAAGTCCAGATTTTACCTGCCCTCCAGATCTTCCAGATTTTTTGTAAAAATTTATGTAGTCAGGGAAGTCACAATGCTAACAGGGAAATCACAAGATGTGAACAAGCATCGTATGTTAGATAAGCTTATGGGATGGGTCTATTCCTCCTCCTTGTCAGTCCAGTGTCTTTTCAAATGCACAACAGTGCCTTTCATGTTCTCTTGAACATTTCATCATGCAGTCACACAGTCTCAGAGTCACAACACAGTCAAATCAATTCAAAAAGAAATTCACCAAAGGCACAAGAGGGTTTATTTCAACACTGATGGCAGGCCGATCAAGATTAAAAAAAAAATGGAATTGATATAAAATTAAATTTACTGTTGGTGTACCTTTTCTGACATTTACAGTTTATGTACTTTGACACATGATGAGACTATGCGTGAGTGTGAATATATGGATATTAATGGTGCCAGCCATCACAATTCTTGTTTTGCTGTTTTATCTTCACTTCCATCTTCCTTTTCTTCTTGATTCTGGTCAGTGGACTCTCCTGCAAAGATTTCCAAGTCAACTTTCAGGTCAACATTTGTTTCACTAAGCACAAAAATAAATTCAACAGGTACATGTACAATATTGAACACATGATATGCTCAGATTCAGACACAAAATACCCATAAATATCACATTAGAGAATTTGCAAAGATGCATAAATAAAAATGAAATGGTGAAAATGTGACAACACAGTGCTCATCCATAAAACTATAACCACCACACTCTCACGTACACCACAAATACTCTGTTCTCCTAACACTGCACAGTGCCAAGATGATGAACTACATTGTACATACTACCACTGAAAGCAATGAAATACCAGTAAGCAGCATTCAAGCTGGAGAGCATAATACATGTGTTCACAGTACTGGTACTTTGTGTGACTTCTTAAGGATAGAATGAAACCTGTACCAGCTACCAGTATTTTGTATTTTCTCGGGAACAATATACCCGATAAGAACTTCTATAAAATAAATGATAGACCGAAGTTTGAGAGACGTTTGTTCTTTTCTTTTCTTCTTTCCAGGAGAGACATAGGTTATTAGGTACCACACTCAGTTTCTAAAACATTGCTATTAACATGAATGCTCTTCAGAAACTGGCCTTGAAGAAACTAAAATTGAACCTTACTTGGTTTGTTTTTAAACATACCAGGGTATTTTCTTTTTTTGTGACAGAAAATTTCAAACATACTGGGACCAAAGATTAAGTTTAGCTTATTTCTCACATGACAACTGATTGTGCTTGAAGTGTGGAAAGTTACTTCATCAAAATAAAATTGACCCAGCAGCACAAAAAACCAAAGCTGAAATTATTATAAACAGAATGGAAATCCATTTCTCCAAGTACCAGTACCCTACAAGTTTGCCCTGCCACAAATGAATACACCTGAGACACAATCAGATGCCACTTCATAAAGTAAAAGAGAAACAGCTGGGAAGGTATCGCATGTGAAACTTCAGTATTTTGGACATGGTTTCTTAAGCAGCACTGCATGACGTACACAACAGACTTCCAGGTTTTACATACAGCACAGAAAGAAATACGCTTCGATTTCAAAAGCATATATATTAATCCTTTCAGTGAAAAACTTTTTTTTTCCTCCTATTTGCAAACACATGCACAAATTGCCTACATTTAAGTGGAAAGAACTCACAATAACTATGGATAGCGCTGAACTTTATTTTCATCTTCAAACTACTGTAACGAACAATGACAGGATAAACTGTTGAAAAACACTCAATTTTGAACCTGCCTCACTATACTTATATCACTTCCAAGAACAATTATGTCAGTTTAATTGCAAAACTTTACCCACAAAATATTCTACCTAAAATTACTAAGCCAAAATGAACTCACTCCTTATGCTACTGGGAGCCAGATTATGTTTCTATGCCGAAAGCAAAATAGGTTAACATGTAAACATGGCTCTCAGAGTCACTATTTCTGTCTTCAGAAAGTTCACCACAGTCTAAACATTTACAGGTGCTAATCATACTGTGAAGCCAGCAAGTACACAAAGCCAGCTAGTGCCACAACAGGTATGCTTATTAAAAATGGGCTGATGTGGTACAACACTTTGGACACCACAGAAAACATGATTATAATAGCCATGAGGAAAAAAATTGTTATCAGGATCTCAGCTTCTTTTCTGTTTAACTTGGAATCCTTCCCAGCTTTCTTCTCTTTCTTCACTGCAAGAAAAGGAAACCTATGTCACAATCTCAGTCTCAGGGAGACATCAAGATTTTATCTAGACAGACAGAAGAGAGTTCAAATTCTGTAAACAGTGAAGGCGGTTTGTGATGTTGCAAGCATCTTACAATGTCATGCACCTAGCAGTGATCACTACATGCCAAGATAACCGCAACTGCAAAGCAGCACATATATCCTGCATATCTTCTCCGGCATTACTTTGCTGGTTGTTTCCCATACAAAAACCCAACACAACCTTTATCATTAATTGTACAGAACCTGCAATTTTAAAGCACAGGATATTCCGCAAGCTTGTACAAAAGTCTGCACAATTTACGTTCATATCATCAAAACCAAATGATATGTTAGTAAATCCTGCAGAGAAAGAATTAAGGTGCCAAATCAGTGCACCTTGGTAAACTTACCTTTTTGTATTTTTTCACATCCTGATCCTTTCCTTTCAAATCCACTTGGGCAGACACACTTGTAGGAGCCAGGTATATTCTGGCAAGTTTCATTTGCCTCTTTACACAGAATGGCACCTGCCTCACCTTCACACTCATTCACATCTGTGATAAATTGATTTGCATTTTTAAATTGAAGCATCTTCCTCCAACTACCGGTAGTGTGTAGCACAACTAATAATAGAGACAAATTACAGGCACAACATACAAATATCTTTATGATTATAGAAATGCTATGCAGCTGAAGTTTAAACATTTAGTAATGACCACCAGAGAAAAAACAAACAAACTGCCCATCACAAAACAGGAAGAATCATCTACCATACAACTTTCATCTGCAGTCAGTTTCCAAACAAAAGATGAAAAAATATACACCTTTAATTTTTAGCTGGAAATACAATCAAAAGCACATCAAGACATAAAAGCTAGACTAATCTCTCACCTACGCAGGTGGTTCCATTTAGCTCATAGCCCTCATTACAGGTTGTGCATTTGTCTGGCCCATGCCCTGAGCAGCCAGTGCAGGCAGAATTACAACCTGTAACAGACTCAACAACGTCAATCCAGAATGGGTGCATCCAATAATTTCTTCACAGTTGAAACACATGGGTGGTACACAGAAGTCTCTGATGCAAACAACCTCTGAGCTATAGCAACGGGGTTGGAGTGTACCCGTAACAGGTAACAGTGGACTTCATAGGATGCCTCATGGAGGGAAAAACATGTACAGCAGCAACACTGACACACGAGTATGTAAGATGGCCTGGACAATGAGGTAAGAGAATACAGTGAACAGCATATTTAATGCAAAACAAACATAACATGGTGGGAAGCTTTGAGCCAGTACTAGCAGGTCAAAGCCAAGGGCAAGTGCAGTGTGAAAATCAAACGGCAAATGGGCAGGGGAATGCACTGTACTTCTGTTTGTTTTTTTAAGACACAAATATAGTGAAACAACCTGCCATTCATAGCTGTACTTACTTAGACATGTGTATGACCCTAGAGTATTTGTGCAGTATTGATCTTCCTTGCACTGCTGCTGCTGCTCACACTCATTTATATCTGAAATCACACACACACACACACACACACACACACACACACACACACACACACACACACACACAACACACACACCCAATTACATTCTCATGCTTAAAGCCATAAATATGATCACAAAGCTTGAATGGAATAATACACAAATCTCTGGTTCTTCTAACGTTCACTACTGTTCGGGGAAAAAAACCCTAAACAAGAGCTATGCTGGTCACTGCCAGTAATCTGCCGTCACTTTGAAAAAAACTTTTAAGCTGTTGCAGGAAATATTTGAAAATTTATTTTGAAAAACTGTTACAAATGCCACCTTTTCAACTTTGCACACCGATCAGGTACCTTGACATCCAAGCTCTTCATCCTCTCTCCAGCCCTCCTTACACTCGTCACAGCCCTTGGGTCCATCTTCACTGCAGCTATTTTTACACGAAATGTGGCAAACTGAAACAGAATAATCAGAAGATTAATGCAGTAAGCATTTGAGCAATACACCTACCTGTTTCTTTTCAGTAGCAGTAGAAGGAGTGGTCACTTGAAAAAGGTTTACTATATTAAACAGTACGTATGCCCTCGCAAGTATATTCAACTTGTTTCCACTGCTACTAGTGCTAGCACCAAATGATCGAGTTATGTGTGGAACTAGTGTCTGTGTCTAGCATTAAACCTGCTGGTTTTCATAAAACTATCCAGTACCTTTGCATACAGTGTGGGTGTCATTTCTCATGTCTTCGAAATATCCTGGCGCACATTCATCACACAGCTTCCCCTGGTAGCCAACATGACACTTGCATTTGCCAGTGCCCTCCCGCGTTCCACCTCCCTGCAGACAAACATGTGCAGTTTTCTTGAATACAAACTGTTTGAAGTGAACAAATACCAAGTGCTATCCTACCAGTCTCAATGTAGCTGCAGATTAGGTACGTTTCAATGATTTTCATATGCATGGACATATACACTGTATATATATATATATATATGTCCTTGGGTGCCTCTTACATTGGTAAAACAGATGATGCAGGGTTGACAGGCAAATCTCACATGGTCTTACACACAGTGAACACTGACTGGATGAGTGTCCAGGTAGTTTCCTTGGCACATTACAAACAAAACTTGTCAGAGAAGTTAATTAATAACTTTACTAATAACGCTTGGTTATACTCACATCACATACTCCATTCCCCTTGCATGGCCTTTCTGTGCCACCTGTGCACTGTTTACAGTCTGATCCAAATGTGTTGTTGGGACAGCAAGCTACAAACAGCATAACAATCATCATACTCGTGTCGCTATTCTCAAAGAACTGCTAAATGAATATACATGTAATTGTTGAGAGACAGCCATGCAGATGGAAAAAAAAATGTGCATCATCCCATAGCACACTTTCAGGTTGACTGGGGATTTTTTTTTTTTTTTTTTTTGGGGGGGGGGGGGGGGGGAGGAGTGCAAATAGACATGAGGTATCACTCACACTCACACACACACACTGGTGAAACTAGGCCTTTTTCAGTCCTACTTTTATAAAAGTTAATAAAACTAACCTTTCACTTGTTCAATACAGAAATAGTTGAAGAATGGCTCTTTCTGCTTTTCCAATCCTGATTTGAACCAGAATTCCTCAACTAATTCCTCATGTTCTTCCAGTAAAAGATGACACTGAAACAAAAGATGGGACAGATGACACGTACATGCATGTAAATGGACAATTCTATTTATTTATAATTATATTTTATTTATAAAATTATATTATTACCCTGCACATCTACTAAAGATGCATGTTGTTGCTATATATATCCAACTCAAATACAATGAGAAAGGAAACAGCTATCTTGAGAGACATAAACCTGCCTGTACCTCAGTACTGGGTTTACTGTAAGTACACTGAATTATTTGTTTGATCAAGCTGACCTGGACACAGGTAGTTAAACATGACGGAACTTTACTAGTCAGACATGTATGTTATCAAGCTTGCTCTAGTAGTCCAATGAATTGCCAACCAACCAAGGCATCAAGACACCTAAAAGAAACATAGTTTTACACAAAATGGTTCCAACGTGTCAGATGGATGAGTGGAACCATGTGTTGAACTCACTAAACCCAGTTGTTGGCCATCGTTAACCAGCCTTGCTAGTGCAAAAGCCGAAAGCATGTACTGCACTGTTTCTTTAGCACTCAAAAACGCATCACACACAATCAGGGTATGGCATACACACACTGCAAGTTGAAAATTGTGTATGATATACTGATAGACTCATAATTTCTCTTTGACACTAAAATTTCATTTACTTTCTGTCATATATTTGTACCAGATCTCAAACAACAGAACTTCATATACATGTATATATGTATTTTCAGAACAGTAAATCCATCAGTATACCATATAACAAAAACATGTACCTGTAAATTTGAAGAAGAAAAAAAAGGCAGATGTTACAAAAAATCTTGAACAGACTTTGGAAACAAAAAAACAAAAAAAAAGAACAGCAAAAACAAAAAAAAACAAAACAAAAAAACAAGGGCTCGCATTACCACTGACCAGAAAAAAGGTGTCATCCTTGATTGAAAACATTGACAGGAAATCAGTCCAAAAAAAAAAAAAAAATGTAAATGGATAGTCAAAAGCTTTCAGCTCTAGTGGTGTTGGGCACTGAAGAATTATGGAATGAACTGTTTCTTTCTGAAAGCAGATTCAACTTCTTCATTTTCAGATAAGCTGGAGTTAGCTTGGGGGTGAGAGATTCTGATAAGAGCATGGTGTTTCGTAGCCACAATCCACAATCTCCATACCCCCCTACCCCCCTTTTCCCCCTTCACCTATACTGAAAGCAAACATGAACAGTTTCTATCTACAATAAAATCATACCTCCTTAGTCTCTCCGAGGCACAAGGTTTCAACAATTTCCACCAGACGGACCTCACTGAAAGTGAAACAGTATTTGGTTAGACTGCTGTAGAAATACACCTCATTTTTCACATATCTAAGGGATGAATAATTATACATATTACACTGTACATGTAATGCAAACTCTGAAACAATCTTTGTTTGTACAGTATAAGAAAATGTATGTTTCTGTTTAAAGTGACACACATTACACCTGTGTGTGAAACACCTGTTAGTCATCATAGTAAAACTTAAACAAAGAGCTATTGTGACACATTACCTGTTAGCATATTGCCCTAGACTTTTCTCCTCCCAGTCTGTGTTCCCTCCACCATAACCTGATTTCTTTGTGCGTTCAATGCCCTGTGAAACGTAAGAATACAGAACATTACTTCTCAATGCTAACACTAAAGGCCAGTCTCTCGGAACCACACACCTTATTTTCTGCCTCCTCCTTTACACTTACTATACCCACATTACACTTACTATACCCACAGAAACTGTCATCATTCTGACTGCATGTGTAAAATGCGTGTCTTTTTGGCCAAAATGCAGTGATTACTCAATGACAGGAAACCATGTCACTTTACATGAGGATATTGGAAAGTTTGGTATGTTACTATTAAAATAATACTGAAACCAGCTGAATTCTTTGATTTGTTCATCACTTCATGGACAGCACACCTGCTTCTTTCAGTTACTGTTGCAACATGTTCATATACTTGCCTTGTGAAAATTGTCTGCAATTTCTTTACATACTGAGCACTGTGGTCCCCGTTTCTTTTTGGCATCAGCAACTGACGCGAGAAGCAAGAAAATGACCAGTGTCACACATAGTGATAGGACTTTCATCTTCATTTTTCTTTTGGTGGGAATGTGCTTTTGGTTCAACAGTCTCAGTTCTAAATCTAAACACGTCATTTCATCAGAATTTTCTGCCTTTCTGCTGTCTTCGTGCATCATGTCGTCAGGTTTCACAATGACTTGAACTGTAATAAATGTCAAATTGCATTCCACACAAATGCCAGCTAAAAGATGAGATTCAGCAGACGACAGACTAGATCCTGTCGTCTGCAAGCCGGCGGTCTCCACGTACCCTCCTCAGCCACGTGATTAGGTCCTTCTTATAGCCGAACAAGTATCGTTTGTGAATATTTCGTCACATTCACGTTACAAGAGGACCACAGTAAGTATCAGACCATTCACTGGCACCTCAAAAGCAACGTTTCTCTGTGGAACCGTTCAGCAAGCGTGTGGAAAGAAGACGTGTGTCTATTTACAACCAATCAGGTGAGGCCACGAACTCTTTTCTCGGACCTTCGGTTTTTAGCATAAAAGTCACAAAATCGATGAGCTTCAGGAAAAGTTTACTTCATGTTTATTTGTTGTCCGATAAACAGATATTCCACAAAAGGTACGCTGGAATACTGACAAGAAGGAGGCTACAAAAAAGTTCGAAAATATTGAACACGTCACATTAGAGCAATGCCAGCTTTTCTTCTCGTTGGGAATTCCGTCCAACTTCCGGTGATCCTGGCAAGGTTGACTTTAGTGACAGACAAGTCGAGTTGTTGACTTTTTGGTAGAGATCTGTGTGAATACTACCTAAATACGTGTGGCCAGTTCTGTTGCTTGGTTTGTGTTTCCTGCCTGTTCAGTCTGCGACATCTCTGTTGTTGCCGCGAAAAAGCAAAAAACTTGTTGTTTTTCGAAAATGGGCAGGGAGATATAGCTAGCACAGATTTCACCAGTTGCAGCAATGGATGTGAATGAGATGCAAAGGTGCATGAGGCGGTACAAGTTCCTTTCTCCTCGCCTTACTACGCAGGGTTTCTCGCATACGCCTCCAAGAACTCATTGCCATCTGTCGCAGCCAACAGTTCCTCCACCACAGTGTGACAACACCTTCCCAAAGAGTGTCTTTGCACGATGGTGGAAGTCGCTCCCCTCGCGTAAAGTTTCGTGTGAAGGGGATAGCTCGCTTCCCACTGCCACTGACAGAATGGAGCGTGCACATAGCAGTGTTGAACAGCGAAATTCGAACATTGTCAGTGAGGTTGAAATACAAAACTATTTGGCCCAGGAGTCGGGAGAAGACAGACTGAGAAAAATGTTTTCAAAGAAGTAAGTCATAACAATGACATTACATTACCAAGATGTTCCACTCACGACGTTTTTGCGGGACCGCTGACGGAGTGACGTCCCTTTGCTTGATCAGGGATAACGCCACTCGTCACAATGGCCACAAGCAAGAAATTGCACAGGGGTGGTGACGCCTGCAGCGCGACTGTTCGAATGTGCGATAGATCTACAAGAGCGATTGTCAAGGAATGTCATTTTTTCGTTTCCCAAGAGATGAAGAAAGGTAAGTTTCTGTCCATTATTTCAGCATTTTTTAGGGTAGAAATTGAAGACTGAAGTAGCCTGGTTTCTTTCCTCTAGATCTAAAGTGATCGGCAGGGAAAAGAAACAGCTGCCTTCTTCATTAAATTATCCAAATGATGTACTTACATTTGTGGATTGAAATGGGGTTGGACTTTAAAGGGTGATTTCTTTTTTCCATCTTTATTTTTTTTGTGTGTGAGTGCTATCCGACGATAATTATACAGTATACAGCAAACACTTCTAAAGTGAATCACTTTTCGAACCGTCACTAGATCCAGTTTGATTTCGTCGTGCGGAATAGTGTGTGAATCACCAGGAAACACGTCAGGTGCTATTCGGCACTCCATCCTGTGATGGTTGATCATCATAGTCCAACAGACAGACAGATATTATATAGTATGGACTGATAGATCGTCAATCAGGACGCGCTCTCTCTCTCTCTCTCGTTCTCTCTCTCTCAGTAGTGTGTGTGTGTGTGTGTGTGTGTGTGTGTGTGTGTGTGTGTGTTCGCGCACTCGTGCGTACGGGCACGTGTCTGCACGTGCACGCACACGAGAGAGATACTTAAGAAAAGAAATCCCAGAGGACATTTTTTTAACAGGGCATTTTCTCCCGTGTGTCTTCAGAATCTCATCCAACTGCAGATGAAAATCATCTTCCCACTGTTGAAGCTGTCTCAGCACCAAAGCCTGAACCATCTACTTCAGCAAAAGAGGCTGATCTCAGCTAAGAGCAAGTTAAGGGCCTCACGGAACAGGGTGTATCGTTTGAAGAAGAAAAATGAAAAACTCTCTGCAGTCAAAAAAACTCAACAGGCAGGACAGGAAAGCAGCAGTGCTCAAAGAACTGGCTAACTTTCTAACGCGGCCAAGAAAGACTGTTCAGTTTTGCATACTTGCACAATTGCATACTGTTGATAAGAAGAAGAAGGGGGACAGGTGGACTGAAAAAGACAAGACTGTTGCCCTGTCGTTGTTCCACAGTAGTCCAAAGGCCTATCGGAGACTAAAGAAAATTTTTCTCTTGCCCTCTGTGAGTACACTGCGGCGTTCTTTGCAGAACATTGAACTGTACCCAGGTTTCAACAGTAACATACTTTCAGCCCTGTCCATCGAAGTGAAGTAACTGCCACCTGGCAATGAACTTTGCGCTCTGATATTTGGCCATAAAAGCAGATGAGGTTTTCTGCTGTTTTGAAATGGTTCTGTCGGAGATTTCATGACATCATTAAAGTAGATTGTATCCACTCTTGTTTCAGTTTTACTGTTTTATGTATCCCTCACCTTCTTTGTCTTTCTGTCACTCTCCCCATGTCAGTGTACGTACTGCACGTAATGTTTGTGAGTCCCTGTGTGTGAATTTGGGCACATGTTCAAGTATACTCATGTAGACAGGGAATATCAAAACAAAAACAAAGAATACCCGCATTATTTGTCAGATGTGGGACACACTTGGTGAAATAATTTTTATAACCTGTCAAACAGGGTAAGACGGAAACAACCTTGATACAAATTCACCGCCACATCACAACAGCACAAAACGATGTTGATCAGTCACAGATCAGTAACATCCAAGAGACAAAAGACAATGATAAAGAAAGCACATGAACTAAAACCTGAAAATGCACCCCACCCCACCCCCAGAACCCTAGTGAACAAATTTACACCGATTATATCGGCTGCAATTGCGCCACAGCGAGCGACAACACATGTACGGCGCTATTGCAAAGACAAATTATTACCCGCGGTATCCCTGACATACCAAAGGGACGCAACCCACTTGGCGAACGTCACTCCTTATATAGTGAGTGGCGCATCTTGGTAATGTAATGTCTTTGGTCATAATTAGCTTCTGCCTGTGTTTGTTGAGAGAAGGATAAACTTCAGACAGCATGGCAATGTTACAGAAGCACATTTATATACTTTTGTCTTTAAGGACCATCTCCGAACATATCAAGACTCACAGATTATTCTTAGCTGTTTTCGTAGTGTCGAATGGCACTGACACAGTTATGCAGTTATTGACTCTCACGGAATGGCATTATTATTATAACTATTATTTATTATTATTTATATTATTAGTATGTCAATCTATCTATGTATCTGATACACAGTTACCTGGGTCAGTGGAGTCCAGAGCTGCAGTTCATTTACCATGTGACCCTCCAGACATCAGGGATGACATTCCTGTGTATGTTTGTCCTGGCAGGACGACAAGCCAAAAATGAATTTATCGAGCGCAACAGGGTCACTGTTTTCAAGACACGCTTCCAAGCTGCTGTAAGTATTGGCTTGGAGTAGTCAAAGGAATTGACTTGTCTTTTACGTCTACCATGTTTACGACCAGATTTGATGACATTTTGTAAAAAAATGAAATAAAAAATATAAATTCGAGTCATTAAAGCTGGCTGTTGTGAATTTCAGTATACCGTTTTTGGAGAAACTACATATATATACTAGAGGCTTCAAACTTGGCATAATGACAGACATTGATGAGATTTCATTTGAATGACCTTGACCCAAGGTCAAGGCCATACAAACAGTTCCGGAGAAGACTGTAATATTGCCAGGAACCGAGAAACACCAGAGACACCTTACTTGGCTTGATGATAGATATTGATAAGATTTTTTTACAAACATACTCTTTTGAATGACCTTGACCCATGTCACAAGGGAGCCATGGAGGCTGCTGCCTCTATAGTTTGTAACACACTCAGACTGTATATATAGCGCCTGCTGTATGTTGTCTGTGTAGCGGCGTTTACAAGACACTGTGTTCCTGTTTGGCATGAAGGAGGGTTTCAAATGGGCAGTCCGAGTCAGTCTCTTCACCATGTCATTTCTGTGAGTGGAGCTCTTATCAGTAGACATGGCATAAGTAAAATGACCCTGTGTATATTGTATAATTTGATATCAGAATAAGTCAATTTTCACTGTGACAAAATCATGCCTAAACCAAATGAAATTTTTTTTTAAATGCTCATGAGCTGATACAGAAATTGTCAGGAATTGTGTTTGTAGAAATTTTCTTTTTTTTCTTTCTTTCTTTCTGCCATTACCAGTACATGTACTCATCAAATTTCTTTATTCAACTGAATTCATGTAGAAGCAAGACATCATGTCAGACTAAATAAAATAAATGAACTGATTGGTACTGAAAGTGAAACAGAAATTGTCTGCCTATATTTAGTTACATTTTAGAATGAGAGTTACAGGTTAAAATGTGTATTTTTCATGTGCAGCCTGATCTCACAGTCCATAGCTGTGTATCGAAATAAAAGCTCTGTCTGGGAGTACAGTTTTGCATCTGGTAGGTCTACAGTATTTTTCTATTGTAGTAAGAGTGTACCATGCAGGCTAAACGTTTGTTTTCTGTCTCTGTTGCTTTTTTTTTTTTCTTTTTCTTTTTTTTAATTTCTTGACTTGTAAGAAAAAAGTATCTGACCATATTTTGTTAGTGTTTCCGATTACACAAAAATACCCACAGAAATCCGAAAACGACACAGAACATTTAAGTCACTGCATCACAGGGTCACACATTCAAACGATCTTTGCTCAGAGCAGATGACAGAATAGCTGTAGCCAGAGTTGCGTTCGGTGGCTAATGCTGATGACTCGGACGTTATCATTGAGAATGGGTGGGCACCACAGACTAGTGATGATTCGACATGCAGTTCAATGACTGGCCAGAAGAAGAAACCGTTAAGTCAGACTGTGATGGAAGACGCGAACCCACCGCCAGACAGCAACAGATAGACATGGTACATAGTTGAAGTTGCACAAATTAACAGCGTTATGCCAATTATGTGGTTTTTTTTCTGCTGGGTAAGGGACTTGCAGAAATTGCAAAAGGAAATAGGGTTGATGGGACCCTTTTGTCTGAAAGCTATGGGAAGCAGTTTTGTTGATATAAATTATGTGCTAATGATACTACATGATGACCTTAAACTACCTTTTGTCTTTCAAGTAAAGTTTGTGTCTCTTGACAGCTGTGACCATTGGGGCTATGAAGGCAAGTCTGGGTCTACGTGGGTTTTTGGTAGGCACAGGATTTGGAGCTTTGATGGGGTGAGTATCACTAAATTTTTGTCATGGTTAATTTTTAATGTCAGGTCTGTGTCACCAAGTGTGTGTGTGTGTGTGTGTGTGTGTGTGTGTGTGTGTGCGTGTGTAATGCATCAAGGATATCTCCATTCATTGCATTAAACAAAAGGTGCAAGCCAGGGGATGCAATGTTTCTTGATGTATAATATAATGTGGTTGTAGCGTAAGAGTGTAACAAGGTACTGCTTGTAGTGATGTAATAACAAGTTACTGTAACACTGAAAATGCTTGACTTGAAATACATGTTATGTTTATGTAATTGCAGTTATACTGCTTTTTTTGGCTCCCTTGTGTAACAATGGGAGTCTATGTATTAACCCTCTGTCGTCTGTCTATGTGTGTGTGTGTGTGTGTGTGTGTGTGTGTGTGTGTGTGTGTGTGTGTGTGTGTGTGTGTGTCCAGAAAACTTTAACATTGTCATTTTCTCAGAATCTACAAACAGCAGAGGCACCAAACTTGGCATGCTGATAGACAACCACAAGACCTTTCAAAACATATCATTTTGAATGGCCTTGATTCAAGGTCAAGGTCACTAAAGCTCTCTGTTTCAAAATTTTACATTGGCATTTTCTCGTAATCTACAAACACAAGAGGTTTTAAACTTTGCATGATGATAGACATTGATAAGAACTTTACAGATATACATGTAGTCGTTGACCTTGTGTCAAGGTCAAGGCCGTACAAGCTATTTTTGTGAAACCTTAACATTGGCATTTTCTCAGAAACAACAAAAAGCAGAGGCGCCAAACCTGGCGTGCTGATAGACAGTGATAAGACCTATGCACACATACCACCTTAAATGACCTTGACTCAATGTCAAGATCACTAAAACAGTCTGTTGGGAAAATTTACATTTGCATTGTCTCAGAATCCAGAAGAATCAGAAGCATCAAACTATATGTGCAATGATTGACATTAGCAGCACCTTTACAGACATACCTGTGTTCAGTGACTTTTAGTCAAGGTCAAGGTCATGCAAGCGGGGGTTTTTTGGGGGGAAACTTTAACCTTGGCATTTTCTCCAAAACAACAAACAGTAGAGGCACCAAATGAGGTATGATGATAGACAGCAATGAGACCTACCTTTCTGAATGACCTTGACTGAAGGTCAAGGTCATTAAAGCTGTCTGTTGGGAATTTTAACATTACTGTTTTCGGAGAAACTACAAATACTACAGGCATCAAACTTGGCATAATGATAGACATTGATGAGGTCTCATTTGAATGACCTTGACCAAAGGTCAAGGCCATGCAAGCTGTTTCGGGGAAAATTGTAATATTGCCATGAACTCAGAGCGCCAGAGACACTTTACTTGGCATGATAATGGATAGTGATAAGAACTTTACAAACATACTCTTGTGAATGACATTGACCTGTGTTACAAGGGAGCCATGGAGGCTTTTGCCTCTCTAGTTGGCTCCCTTGTTTTTCTTTTTTATACACCCACAGCACCAGGATTAGTGTTTTCAGTGCATCTACTTGTGCTTCGTTTTCCATACATGAGCAGTCAGTGTGCTTTTTGTGATTTTGTGTTCAGATCACTGGCTGGCCTACTGGCGATGGGGGCGATGAAACTGGCCAATGAGACCCAAGAGCAGCGTCACTACTGGCAGATCCAAAAGGAACTGGAGACAGAGAAGTATGATTGTCGCTGAATTCACTTGCCTTTGTGATCAGACTGTTATCTTGTTTACGGTGCTGATACCTTCCTGTCACTTTGTCTGAGTTCTAACAGCAGTCATTTCAAACGTTTGCTCGCAGTTTATGTTAGCTCACTTTTTTGTGTTTTTTTGTATTAGAACTAAAAATCATTATCCTGTTTGCCTACATGTGTCATTATCTTCTCTTTCATTTTTCATCCGTCCGTTTGTCATTTATGGATCTGCAGCAGTCTGACTAGAGAAATCGCTGCGTTTACTTGGAATTACCAGGAAAGCTGATTGTCTTCCACCCCTCCCCACCCCTGAACATTAACATGAAGGTTCTTCTGAGAATGATTCAGGCTGGGGAATTTTCAGTCATTTGGCAATTTTCAGCGAAATTTCCTATTCTTTCAGCAAAAAAAAATCTAAGTTTCAGCCAAAGAAAAGGAAGGAGGAAAAAGGCAGTACACACTTTCATGATACATGTAATGCCATATGGAACAGTCTAACTTCATTTTTGAAGACTAGCTTGTTAGTAGCAAGGCAGTAGTTTATGTTTGGGTGCCAGTAGAGGCTACTAAATGCCTTTAAAAATGCTAAAATGTGTTCTCTTATGTGGGGCATTGCTCCTGTGTTCCTTCAGCAGGGTGCTGCCTCTGCACCCCAGCCTAGGTTTCAGTCTTTTTTTCCCTCAGGAATTTCCCAGCCTGATGATTACAAACCAGTGTACCTCACTTGATGATTTTAATCCCTCTCAAAACTTAGAAATTCCACAGAAAACGATGCTTCCCTACTGTGGCAAATACTGCCTGCTAGCCCCCTGTCCACAAGGTGAACACTTTCTGCTCTCCTGCGCTAGAGAGCGCACCTGATTGATCACACAGCATCCAAATTTATTATCCATGTATTTTGAAACGCATGAAACTGATTAGACTCCACACTGACAATGGTCCATGCCAGCCTTGAGTACCCTGTACTTTGCCTTGGATTAACTTCCATACACTGGCATGAAATCATGTTTGTTTCTTTGTTTTTGTTACAGAATAACCAGGGGAGAAATGCCAGCAGAAATAATTTCAGAGACAGCCAGGAGTGCTCTCTGATCCAGTGTGAAGCGCTATAATGTTACAGTGTGGATGGAACAGTTGTACATAGTAGACTTATGTCCAGGTGTCTTATGCATAAGCATGTCAGTTTTTAACATATAGCAAATTCTAAATAAATTTGTGTAAGCTCATGTGTTGTGCTCTCTCTCTCACTCTCTCTCTCACTCTCTCTCTCTCTCTCTGTTGGTGGGGGGGGGGGGGGGGGGGCTAGCAGAATGGTAGAGCATTGGACTTTCAGTGGTCGGGTGGTGAGTTTGAATCCCAGCAGGGGCCAAATATTTGTGCTGGCCTTTTTCTGGTTGCCCCGTCTTTGATATCACTCATTCGTGATGGAATAGGACGTTATACTCACACACACACACACACACACACACACACACACACACACACACACACCCTCTCTGGTGGAGGGGGGTGGGGGGGACTGAGAATGGGAGGTGATCAAGAATGATTTCAGTGCTAGGAGATCCGTCGAGAAGTATGAGGTTACTTCCCCTACTCCTTGCTCGGTGAACGTGCCCACAAAATGCGCACGGGCAGTACCGCTCTATATACTCTGGGGCACTTCCCGCCCAGACTAGTGATTTGTTTCAATAATATAGTGGAGTGTTTCCAGCTTGGGGGTAAATCTGGCGTGTGAGGTTGAAGTATGCTTAGTTCACACTAGAGGCAACACAACGCAGAAAGTGCCCCGGATAGGACTGTATAGCGGATTATAGGGCTGGGGGGTACGTCCCACGTGTTACACCAGTTTATAACCAACACCCATGGTCACAACATTCACTTTTTTTTTTGGGGGGGGGTGGTAAAAATTGTCAATACTTGATGTATGGTGGGAAGCCCAAACAAAACATCCACCCTAATGAACAATTATTGCATTTCAAGATTTACTGTTGTCATTTTGTTTAACTACTAGATGGAGGAAAGTGTAAGAAACACACAGCAGATTTGGTCTTGAAGAAATATTTGGTTGCTCATGTGGGAACTGCAGTGGCCTGAGCTACAGCAGGCGGACCGGCTGATTTACACTTTATATGTCTGCCATTTAGGCCGACCAGTGTTCAAGTGTGTTTAACATTATCTCATTCGTCAAAGAAAACTTCACTACGTTTGAGGAAACGCTGTTAAATTTACTGCCACAAACACCACTAATGCTACACGCGCGCACGCACACTCACTCACTTCCTTTTTCAATATTAGCTACATAAATTTATGCATGGAATTTAATCTTCCACGCCACTTTTCACCGCCTTGCGTGCCGTTGGCCGAAAACACAAGACAGCTTTGTGAGTTTTATGAAACCAACCTATGATTCAGCCAACGACCTATGGTATGTGTCAATATCATTGCAGAAGAGTGCTGCATAAGTCTCCCCACTCATAAATTTCCCTGCCGTGATAACCTCACAGTTTTCACCCGCCAACAGTTCATAAAACTGAGAGCGCACGTCGAAAGACATCACCGCTGGTGGTTGGTGACAAATACAGTGAAGAATAAAGTCTGTATCCAAGCGATGACAGTGTGGTTGTAGAAAACCCGAAATCGTGGCGCCAATACAAGCTGTCAGCCTGTCACCCCAACCGACACCTACCTTTCACGTGAGTTACAAAGAAGACGCACGGGGACGTGGCGAGAGAAAGACACCTTCAGTCTATTTGCGCGATAGTGTATGTCAAATCGATATGTCACGGCTGTCTTTGCTTAAGGATTTCCCCGGCCCCAACAACAAGCACGAACAGCTAATCCAGAGGATTTCCCATCTTGACAATTTCAGCCACACTAGCGGGGGACCCTGTGCCCTGCACTTGATCCGAAAATTCAATATCTCACCGCAGCTGTGAAATGTCGCTGTGTATGATTTGAATGTTGAAAAGATGTGGGAAATATTCATAACTCAGCCCTTGACGTTAATATGAAAGTTTCACACAGAGCGAGACACGGAAATGAAAGACATTTATAATTGATTGCAGAACTCTCTCTCTAGTCTCTCTCTCTCTCTCTCTCTCTCTCTCTCTCTCTCTAGGCTCTCTCTCTTTCGCACACATCTTTATGAAGTACTACTGTGACATTTCAA
The DNA here is from genome assembly GCA_018292915.2 of Batillaria attramentaria. NCBI lineage: Eukaryota > Metazoa > Mollusca > Gastropoda > Batillariidae > Batillaria > Batillaria attramentaria. The sequence goes on from JACVVK020000088.1 coordinate 1,306,110, forward strand.
GAACACTATGATTTTCTCGACTGGAAGCCTGAGCATAGTCTGACTGTGAAATCTCACCAGTCCGGCATAAGTGTGCTTCCCGTCAGTACACACCATGCATTTGAAATTTGAAGTATCCAACACAATTCACAAATAATTATTATGACTGAGGTAGGCACTCGTGGAGGATAGGAAACATCGATTAACAGTTGAAACCGTCGCCTAACTGGAGTACAAAAGTGACTACAAAATGTACATGCGAACTCAGTAAGGACTAATTAATGTACTGTAGGGGCCAAATGTCAAATGAGCGAGGAATTGATTAAATAACGGCAGTTCCGTGAAAAGGTTACTAGTCAGTATTCTCGGCCACTTCGAGTCCTTTTTTCTTTTATTTTCCTTTTTTTCTTTTTTTTTCTTTTAATTACTTTATTCTCCTTTCGGGAAATTCGGGCTGTTCCCTCCCCCCCCCCCCCCCCCCCCCGGGGAATCGCGTCGCCGCGGTGCAAGTCCACCAAACCTACCTTTTTTTTTTCTTTTTTTTTACAATTTTGCTGGGGACGAAAGCCGGAGGACCCGGAGGAGAAACCCCCTATGAGCAGCCCGGTATCCATTCCAGGAGAAAGCGGTATTACAACTCGACCCGAGCTCGAACCCACTCTTCACCATGACGGAGGTGTCGTAAGTCATTCGCGCCACCTACGTATTACTTTCCACGATGGTACATGTATAAACGATAGTGAGACTGGTATGTATCAATAATTTCGTTCGGGACGGTAAAATGAGCAGCTTTCTACTGATGACGACCTATTTACTCCAGAAGTTTCTTGGAATCTTCACGGCAAGCTTTCGCGTGACTGCAGTTTCCCTCATCAGCGGATTTGGCTGAGTGGTTAACTGAGCCGGGCGTCCGCATGTGGAATCTGAGGCTCCGCGTTCAAATTCCCTGGCGCACAGGAACTTGTCAGTTGTATTAATCCCTAACCAAATCAACTTAAAATTCACGTGCAGACTCGTTTACGATTCCGACCCGGCTGTCTCGCCTTCGTGGACACGCGCACACATGCATAAATACCACTGACTGACATGTGCACTGTAAACACTGGGATCCCATTCAGTCCGGGCTGGAGAATAGAAAACTTACACACCATGCATGTGGGGGGGGGGGGTAGGGGGGCTACATAAATGGCGCCGACCAAATTCCTCTACGTGTGTGTGTGTGTGTGCGGGGGGGGGGGGGGGGGTCGGAGTAGCCCGAATTTACCATGGTGATTGGACAAAGAGATTAACATGTATACCGATGTATACCGATAGCAATTTCAACATGGCTGGCACGGGAAGTTGATTTTTTTTTTTTTAACTTAAAAAAAAACACCCAAACCCTCGCTTCAGCTCTTTAATTTATTTCAAGACAGAGCGATAGCAGGCGCCGTTATCGGCAATATCCTGATAACTTCTTCAAAGTAGTCCTTCAAAGAGAACTTTATGATCAGGAGGCGAAGTATTCGAACTTTCGGCGGTGCGCGGATTTGAACCTTTGATCAGATAATACCTTGCTCGGCCGCTGGAAGGAGTCCTTCAAAGGGATGTTTATGAGACAAAATATTCAAACATATTGGGCTTGAGATTTGTCCTCGCTAATCCCGTCCGCTTTGAGGGGCGACCGCAAGTGGTAGCGGGGGACACGGCCAGACAGCAGCTTCATGCTCTATCAGTACCCGGGGTGGCGGGCCGCGGGTACCCTGGCAGATAGCGGGTGTGAATAAGGCAATATATCGCCGTTCGCGCGGCACGCCAACCCTGCGGCTGTCACAGGCACCCCTGCTTGCCTTGCTTGCAGCTTGCAGGCCGCGTCTACCCGTTTATCAGTTTCCTGATAAAGGACCTCTTTTTGGGGTGGGCCTGGCCCTGGTAGAGCATGGTCGATGGTTGTGGTAGACGAAGTCGTCCACATGGAGAGGAGACACCTGTAGGCTGTATAGTTTAATAAGCGACTCAGGTTAAACAGCGTCGCAATTTGTAACTCTTGGTCTGTGTGTGTGTGTGTGTGTGTGTGTGCCACGGTGTGTGTGTGTGATAATTTATGGGGTGTTTGTTCCAACGCTGACGACCACTGATCATGGAGGGCAAATGCCAGAGTGTTTTCAGTGGCTGACGGTTGTACCTAGAATTTTATCCACACTTCACAGGGGCCAGTATTGTGTCAGAGATTTGAACACCTTACCTATGCCCTTATCCATGTGACCTCCCTATCCTCTACCCTCACCTCGCTATCCCCTACCCTCCCCTCCCGCTTCTACACCCTCGCGAACTGGCTCAGCCCTTGAACCGACATTGACAGATCAAATCCGAGTGTCTCCATACCCGATCAAACACGTGTGCTGTCCCCGGAAAGTCGACAGAGGATCCGACCTCTGACCCCTACAGGGTTTCGTAGCGTCACGCTGCTGCCCCCACAAGGGCCCACCTTATAAATCATCCACAGGCAATAGAAACCCAGGGCCACTGTTACTTTTGCTGACAAGTGCTTTGCGCACACACCGGCCTGAGAAAGGTGGGCATGACCAACAGAAAGAAGCGTGAAGAAGGAATGAATGCCGCTCACGCCGACAACCATGGCCTACCCCGTTTAATAACCCCCGCCTCTGTCATGTTCCGCGCGTGTGAATCGTAAATTGAATCTATTTCCGATGAATTTATAAGGTGGTGGAGGGGGGAAAAGCCTCCCTCTTGACTGGTTATATTGCCAGCGTGCCTCTGTCTGTCCGGCGACACTCAATACATTCTTCAAAGTAAGCTCTGGCATTGGAACGCCTTTAATCCAAGACTGTGCCGGGATTTCCGTTATGTACTATTGGCGTGCCTGCCCACAACAATACGCCCGTTTAGTATGAGTGTTCACGTGTGAAAATGATCAGTTTCCCTTGAGTTGACGTCTGGGGATATTTTTCCACAGTAAGCGTCTTAATAAACCACGCAGGTGCGAAGCAGAAGGAACTTGATATTTTGCAGCATACCGCATAAAATAGAAGTACGTGTGAGGTGGGTGGGGGGGAAGGAGATTCCACAGAGCTTTCAAGCCGCATGTCAATACAATACATATACACATTCACATGCGGGGACACGTATGGTCAGGTTGTCCGTCATAGCGTTTGCTTGTCTTGATCCGACACAGGAGACTGGAAAAGCTATTGTAACGGCCAGACACTAGAAGATCAGTGGCCGCTATGTACCCCCGGCCTGTATCTGAAAATGCTCCTTCGCCTACACCAGAAGTTTCCACGTGACAGACGACATCATGTTATGGCATTGTGCCGCAAGAAAAAGAGTTTTTCAGTTTTTATATGTTCATAAATGTCGACAGCAATATTCTTCAATACCAGATATGTCTGTGTTGTCGCATGCAACCACTTCAGTCGGACCGCTTCCACACCGAGCCTTTTCCACGATCAAGTGTTTCAGTTGTAGGATCAAGAGTAAATGTTTTTCATTGTAAACTGAACGTGCTTGCATCATACATCGTTAGGTACGGCGAGTCAGTCAGTTTGGTCCCGTTAAAAAAAAAAAAGGTTTGCGGAAGGGCAAAAACATGTTTTCACCTTTACCTACGTGGGTATCACAGGTACATACACACCAAAGTCAGTAACGCGGGTATTTGTGTGCACGGTTGTGTGGGTAAACACGCATTATTACTGGTAAACTCTCATCCCCTGCATCCTGTACAATGGGCTTGTAACGAGGTTCACTGGGGGTATGTTTATTACGCCGCCATCACAATGTGGGGTGGGCTGCTGTCAGTCAGTGCAAGTCGCGGGCATCAACAACAGCTTATAGTTCACTCATATACATGCAGCACGTGCTTACTGTATGTTGGTCAGCATGTGCTCGATTCTCAAAAACATCAACACCTCCACTGAGTGACTTACTCGGCAATGTAAGCAATGTAATCTACACTTATTTATTCATTTTGTATTGATTTTTTAATTTATTTTTTAAAATTATTTGGCGTAAATTGCCAGAGTAAATAATTGTCTATTACAGAGACCGCTAGCTGTCACTGAGTTGGCAAGCTGTGTTAAAGGTGTAGAAGCGGGTTTAAGACTCATTTAAAGAATTCAAGATTTTCTGCCGAACGCCGAGCAATGTCTGTAACGAACTCTCATCGACTTTTTAGACGCCGAAAATAACATCATAGAAATCAAAATATATTATTAACATACAACATGGTGAAAGAGGCCTACTCCTGCCCCATAGCCCCCTCACCACTAACAAGCCACTCACCCTATAATGATCATCGGTACGAAAGCCACATAAAATTTAATCCGTATTTGATCGTTTTCAAACAAAGATTCTGAACGGACACTCTTGGTTTAAATCATTTCTAACAATATCAGATCTGTCGGTCTCAGTGAATCATACGCATGTGCAGAAAGTCGAATGGCAGTGGGCACAGCCCGAACAGTTCTGCTAAAACTGGAACGGCGTACGTCTGCTGTGTGGATGTTCTAGGTGACCAACAGGCCACTGACCATCGTGAATCGCGACCAGGCGTAAATTGAAAACGATCGTGATCACTTCCTGCTTCGCAAGCGTTTATTTCCACACATGCCACTCTTCATAGCGGAGGCGGAGCTTTGTCAAACTGACGAATTCTGTCTTTTTACCCATTTACACGGTCATTATTCCAATCTTCTGTCGCCGTCAATACTGAATAAAAGAAAATATACCAATACCAAAAAAGCCGAACGGAGATAGGCTTTTAGCAACATCCGGCAACAGAGAATACAGGTATTCATCATGTTCACACGGACGGCTGCCAGTGTGGACACAGGGGATTTGAGACTCGTCATTACTCTCTCCTTAGTCCAGACGAGTGGCGGCAGGAGATGGGCCAGTCGCCGGGCTTCATTGCCGTCAGTTTTGGCAAACTACCCAGACATAGCATCCCTTCGGTATTCTGTCTGATGGCAGGTTTTTTGGGGTGTGTGTGTGTGTGTGTGTGTGTGTGTGTGTGTGTGTGTGTGTGTGTGTGTGTGTGTGTGTGTGTGTGATGGCTATTAGCGTCTGTCTGGTTTACTCGTTGTAATTTGTTTATATCCCTCCTTTTGTCCTGCCGTTCAGTTTACCATCAAGCTGGACTAGAGAGTGGTGCTAGGATGCTGCAACAACTGTCCAGTACAGAACTTGCAGTGCTTGTGGCCGTATAGGATCGTTCAGTGCTTTTCCGCATTTTGTCATTATTTTATGATGTTATTTTTGTTGTTTATTCGTTTTTTGGTTTGTGTTGTAATTTTTGCTTGCTTGATTGATTGTTTGCTTGTTTGTTTGTTGTTTTGTGTTACTTTGCTTTGGGGGTGGGGTGGGGGTGGTGGTGAATCAGTCGATGCTGAAACTGACTGACTACATGACCTGCATGAATGACTGAGTGGATGGGTGAATGGTTGGTTTGCTAGCTGGTTTGTTGGTAGGCCGATGTGTAACTGATTTACTGATGCATACGATACAGAGTGAATGAACAGTGGCAAGGAGCATCACAAAGCGAGTGAAGAAAACCTATATAAGGACCAGTCTCCGCCGCAGACGAATTCTTCTCCAGGCCGGCTCTTTACGGTTATGCGGGTCGACACAGCAGGAAGTCGAGGTCGTACACACGTAGGAGTAGGAGACAGGAAGTGCAACCACACACCACAGACCGCAATGATGTAGTCGGATTTCTCTGTCTGGTCAAAACATGAAAAAGTTATTGCATTGACATTAGTCGTGTATTGATACACACAAGTCTGTGATCCAGTAATGTCTGTTTCAGAAGCAGTACTTTACCAACAGCCCTCGCCTTGAACTGGCTGGATTTTCGGCTTGTTTCTTCAAAGTCGTTTTCCCGTCATACCTCACGGGTACTGTTGCCGATATTGTTGCAGTCTGGCAGTAAGCAGCACGCCTCCCTCCAGCCTCTTCCTGACCCCCTCCCTCCTCGGCTTGCCGTGCATAATGTGTCTCCCAGATCTGGTCCCCCGCTGCTGGAGGCGCCCGGTCGCTGCCTACACCTTTTTCCCAGTTTTCAAACTTTTCACTTTTTGGGTGTAAGATGGCGTTTGGCTGCTTTTTGCGTCAGAACGTGAGTCTGCGCACTGAGAGGAATATTTTCTGTCCAAACACCGTTGGCCGCCGCTCTGGGCTGGCGTGCGATATTTTGATACGATGCTAAGAATGTTATTGCCGCGTGTTTGTATGAAGAGCCCGTCTTGAGATGACTGGTGACTGTGGCTGATAATTATGTAACATGGGGGTCCGGTGTCAGTCTCTCACACTCAGTCGCTGCCTGGGAGGACGTGCATGTGTCAGTGCTGGCTTGCTCCGTCCAGGTCATCCAGTCACTGTGAGTGACGCCGGCAAATGGATTACGATCGGAAGCTGCAGCTTCGCGTGAAACCGAGGCTGAACAGTGAAAGGAAAATCAGTCTATAGATAAGCCGGAATGCCACACAGTACCAGCCTTAAAACCCGTTGTGAAACTCAGTAAACCTTCAAATAAATTCTCTGTTTGTCGCAATCTTCTTCTTCAGCTCTCAGTCACGGTCAAGATAGCCTATGACGGTACCCCCGAAAACCCGAGCTGACCCGAAGCCAAGAAAAAAAAATCCTTCATTTAATTCATATTTACAGCGATATTTACGCCTGCGTGGGGTAGTTATGTTCGTGGAGACTCGATGGACAGCTTGCCCGTGGCAAAAAGGCAGCGCTGAGACGTTGTTGAAGAAAGTTCCAGCATGACACAGAGCCACTGAGTTTCCGTCCAAATAACCCTGACAGGTTACGTAAAGCTATGGTTTCTTTTTCAATGGTGTCAAACTATAACCCTTTTCACCTAGATCCTCTAGTCTGTGTGATATGTCTCAGTTTCGCGCGCGCGCGCGCGCACACACACACACACACACACACACTGACCGTGGCACACACACCCGGCACACACTCGTGTGTCAAACTTTATTTGCATCTCGCCGTTTGGAATCTTACGCAAAAAGAGGTTTTCACTGATAGCAACATTCACAGCTCCACAAAGCCTGCAAACAAGCTTGCAAGTGAAAGTCCAATAGAAGGCACTTGAAACCGAGCTAGAGAGCCGAAGCGGCAATAACAGTAAAATACAGTGTCGTCCCATCAAAGCTTGGGTGCTCGCTGTTTGCTTGGATCCGGCGTTTTATGTGTCACGGGGATTCAACAATAGCGCACAAGGTGCAAAGACGTATTGCTCGCATTCAAGCCCCTTTCACAGAAAGAAAGGAAAACTGTCATAACTTTTTGACAGTTAAAAAGAGCTTGAGTCATATTTTCCTGCTATAGAAGAGATCCTTTCAGTTGCTTCTCGAACGCTTTCATTTTCGTTAGAAATTGGTTTGCGTCAATTGTAAAGTTGCCAGTTCGGCACACGGCCCGTCTGACTTTCACAATAATATTACATTATGAGGTCTGCGCAGGAGGAGATGAATAGATCAGTTTTTTTTAATCTGAATTTGTGCACACTGTCTGAACTTATTGAGGAAAGGACGAGAAGGAGGTGTTCAATTTATTTCTCATGTCTTATGGACTCTCTCTCTCTCTCTCTCTCTCTTGATAAAATCAGTGAAAAATCTTGGTATACTTCCTCTTCAACAACAGCTCATATACAATAAATGTGTCCTAATGCACAAAATCCTTTATGATTCAGCTCCACGTGCCGTACTTGTCATCTCTCTTTACATCACAGATTGAGTGTAGTCGGACCCCAGTCGAGGAACGGTATTCTGACTTTACCCCTTCCTCGTATTGATTTCTACAAAACCAGTCTCACTTTTGCGGGAGCATCGCTGTGGAACTCACTTCCGGTGCCTATAAAATAATAGTTTTAGTTAGTTTAATCCTCTTTATTCCCTGGGGAACATAGGGCTGCAACCACACTCCGCCAGCGCACTCGGTTCTGGGACGCCCTCTTTAGTTCGGCCCTCGTCGTTCCGGCGGCCTTGGCTTCAGCGTCCGTACTCCTCCGCCAGGTCTGCTTCGGTCGGCCCACTTTGCGCTTTCCCTGGGGGTTCCAATCAAGGGACTGCCTGGTGACATTTGATGTTGACTTTCGCAGAGTGTGTCCGATCCATCCCCATTTCCTTTTCTTGATCTCCTGCTCGATGGGGACCTGTCTTGTTCTCTCCCAGAGGTCTTGGTTGGTGATCACCAGTGGGTATCTGATGTTGAGAATGTTGCGGAGGCATCTGTTGATGAAGGTTTGCAGCTTGTGGGAGCTTGTCTTGGTGGTGCGCCATGTCTCCGAGCCATAGAGTAGGACCGACTTCACATTTGAGTTGAAGATCCGGATCTTGTTTCGCAGGGATAGGGCTGTGGATCTCCAGATGGGGCGTAGAGTGCGAAAGGCATGTCTGGCGTTGTTGGTGCGGCTCTTGATGTCCTCGTCCGTTCCTCCATCCTTGCTGACAACGCTGCCGAGGTAGACGAACTTGTCCACCTCTTTGATGTCTTCCTGGTGCAGCCGGATGGGGTCGTGCTGTTTGTGGTTGACTCTCATGACTTCGGTCTTGCTGATGTTGATCTTGAGGCCGGTCTCCTCAGCTTCTTTGGCGACTCTGTTCAGCTTCTCCTGCGCATCTTGTTGTTTGTGGGAGAGGAGGGCGATGTCATCCGCGAAATCCAGGTCCTCGAGCTGTTTGCTGAAGGTCCACTGGATCCCTGTCCTCTTGCCGTCGGTGGCTTGCCTCATGACCCTGTCGACCACCATCAGCAGCAGAGAGGAAAGGTATCAGTGAAGGACAGGAGGCAGTGATGCAGTTATACTTATAGCATATAGTGGCCACTTTGTACTGAATTCTTGCTCTGACAGGAAGCCAGTGCAGTTCTCTGAGGAGGGTGTGAATGCTCAGATATCCTCACTCTAAACACACGCCTTGCCGCAGAGTTTTGGACTTTTTGTAGCTTGTCTAGCAGATATTTCGGACACCCAGCATACAAAGAGTTGCATTAGTCTATTAAATCTTGACAGAGCAAAAAAAAAAAAATTATCCACTTCTTTTAAAAGGTTTAAAGCATTATTACGGCGGCATTTCTTTGGCAGTCTATAGTGTTTTGATTAGTCAGTTGCTCTATAGCCGGACTGGACTCGTAACTTCTGTGGCGCGCGCGCGTGTCACAGTGTGTGTGTGTGTCAGTGTGTGTGTGTGTGTCAGTGTGTGTGTGTGTGTGTGTGTGTGTGTGTGTGTGTGTGTGTGTGTGTGTGTGTGTGTGTGTGTGTGTGTGTGTGTGTGTGTGAACGAGAGAGAGAGAGAGAGAGCATTTGAGGGGAAAGGGCCGGGGGGGGGGGGGCATGTGTATCTGTACATGCGCTTTTCTTTTTTCCCGTAGGATGTAGGTTCCCTTTTCTGATTGCTGTTTAACTTTTGCCTTTTATTTTTTTTTTTTTACTGTTAGTTTGCTTTGCAGTTTGTTTGAGTTAACAACGGCAAGTTTGTAAGCTCTCTCTCTCTCTCACACACACACACACACACACACACACACACACACACACACACACACACTGCTATGCTACTGTTCAGTCTTGGGAACGCGTCTGTGGATTGTGTTTGGTACAATGATGGTGATCATCGTGTGATTTCCCTGTAGATCGGTTTTCAAGCTTCATCATGTATTTGTCCTTGTTAGGCCCATGTCAACGGGAGACGTTTCAGTCCGAACAAACATACAGCACGACCGTGTTCCTCGTGTGACATAGGGCCGCAACACGCCTTTGCTCTAACGTTTCCGGCTCGTGCTCGGTGTTTGTTCTGACTAAAACGTCTCCCGTGTGACATCAGCCTAACAAGGACAAATACATGATGAAGCTTGAAAACCGATCTACAGGCAAATCACACGATGATCACCAGGAGTAATTCTCTTTAGTCTTGGGATTTACAATACCGCAGTTATCAGCCACTTCATTGACAGCTGTCACAGAGTTCTGACACACACTGAATAACCAGAGCAGCGTTCTCCCATCAGATTAATAATCAGGTCGGTGTAGGACCGTCTGGATGACCGCTGACCGCCGCCCCAGCCCCTTGCAGGGCCTCTCCACAATCTGGAGTGGTCGTCTACACCCAGGACGTGAGTGGTTGGACATTCTCCTCACTGATAATGAAGGCTGTACTGCGGGAGTGAAAGCTGTAGTGGCCGAGCAGGAGCTGTAGTGGCTCACGAGACCATCGCGTCCTGCTTTGCACACCAAATCTGACTGATCGAAGTTGACAGAGTTTTTCAAAAGGACAACGAACGATTCAGCAACTGAATGGTTTAGCACAAACAAACGAAAAGCAAAGCAAAACAAAACAACAACAGCAACTAACGAACAAACAACAAAAACCTGAAGCAAAGAAAAGAAATACAGAGAAAGTACTAGCAGCCCGAGAAGAAAACGTTTATTTTTCATCATGGATTTAGGCTTTACGATCTCGCCTGTCTCATCCCATCTTTTCCTGTTGCTGCAGTTGCTGTGGTAACTGCTGCTTATATTTTTGTAATTTCTGCTTCATTTCTTCTGCTGGAGTTGTCAATTGTTGCTGTTGTTGTCTGTTCTTGTTGTTGACGCATCGACGGTCGTCTAATGTCAGAGTCCGACAGAAAGATATAAAGTATTGTAGACATCTTGTATTTAAAATAAACAAATGTATAAACAAACAAATAAATAAACATGTAAGAACACATAATTAATAAAGTGGCTGCAGAGGGATTTTACTGAATGATGAAGAAAATCACACACACACACACACACACACACACACACACACACACACACACACTGTGACACACACACACACACGCACACACACACACACACACACACACACACACTGTGACACACGCACACGCACACACACACACACACACTGTCACACACACACACACTGTGACACGCACACACACACACACACACTGTGACACGCACACACACACACACACACACACACACACACACACACACACACACACACACACACAGAGGGTGATTTGTAGCTGCTGGGTTGCCCCGTACTCTGTCCAGCCTTGTATCGATGCTGGAGTGGCTGTGAGTGGTGTGACCAATGTGCAAAAAGCAGGATTAATGTCCCCCTACCCCATACCTGACCGCTAGAGGGCCTCTCGAGCCACGGTCCTGACCCCTCTTACCTGCTCCTACTTTTTTCATGGCCATCGGAAGGGGATCCGAGTTACTAACGAGCTCCGAACCTGTAAGAATGCCTTTAGTGTTTGTTACAGTGTAGCAACTCCCTGTCAAACCAGCAAACCTCACTGCTGGTCAATGTGAAGTTAGCACATAAGATCGGGGCTCAGCAAGAGGCACTGAAAGCGTGGCGCCAAGAACCCAGTAGAACTTCCCTGTTTCTTCTGAGATCATGTACAGACTCGTTTGTCTATCATGAACCGTTTGTCGTAGGGTGTTGATCAGAAACACGGTTCCTGTTCCTGCCAGTACTACTGATACATGTTCCTGTAAGTCACGCCGACTAACACTTTTACGTATGATTTAATTTTAAAGATTGATTCTCTTCGTTTGCCAAAGATGGCTGGAGCATAAACCGAGCAACACAATGAAAAATTCCTAAAATAATACGCCGTCAAATTTTAAATGTATAAAGTGTCACTCTCTGTAGTGATTCTCAAACTGTTTTTGCTCTAATCGCTTCACAAAATGTCTTGGAATGCAACAATGATATCACTCAAACGACACGTGCATATTAATTCACAACCACTCAACGACTTTTTCAATTTGCCGAGTCTTGCGGAACACCTGACCATCCACTACACAAAACGTAAGACTGATGAGCATTCAACAAATCAGTACTGAAGAATCATGCATTACTTTTACACTAAATGACCCAAGTTGATTCACACTGTGAAAACCACACTGCAAACCACTGGGACCCAAATGTCGCCTCGAAAACCATTTTCGTCTGAACGTCACCCTCTCCGAGCGTCTTAACGTGAAATTAATGACTGGACTACACTGGCCCATAACGCCAGGCTTCCCGGCTTTCTGATGCCTTCTTGTGAAGCGCTCATTCTTGGCAGGTGCTGGTCAGCGCGAGGTGCTACTGGACAATGGCTCTCCGGCAACCTTTGTTCAGCGCGGCTATCTATTTCCCCGCCACAATGGGACCGGCCAGCGACAGGGGAAAGTTAAAGTAGACACAAGTGGACCCGGTTTGGAAGCACTGGAAATGGGGGAAAGCCCAATCCTCTCTTGTTGTGCCTTCTGTTACGCAAGTCCAATCCTTTACGCCGGCCATTGGTCTGGAACAATAGGTTTTGGTGTGGTCTCCCTTGAACACGGTAGCTGTTGGAAGGGCCTCTCAGTCTCAATACTTTCCTGCCATGCCACCATCATGACAGAAACGACAGCAAAGATTGGGCCTAGTTGTTCTGATTTCTTTGGGTCGTGTGTTTCGTGTGGTCACACAGTCATTGGACTGCAGACTGGACTGGTATGACCTGGCACCTTTGTCGTCACAGTCACTGGACAGGTCTTTGAAGAAGGTGTACAAACACGTGGACAACAGCATTCACATGTTTGAATTGCTCCTTGGTGACTGACAGTTTGTATTTCATCCCCAGCACTGACCAGCCACGACCCCCCCCCCCCAACCCCCACCCCCATGCGACATTGTAATTACGTAAAAAGTATTTTTAAAATGCTGTTTTCTAGTTTCAGAGGACCAAAAAAAACCCAAACAAAGTCAACAACAATTATTAATAATTGATTTAGCTGTTTAGTGAAGCAAGCCCTAGTTTGTTACAATTATTTTAGTCATATTATATTAGTGAAGACTCTTGTGTGCCAAGACTCAGTTTCTTTCTTAGAAATATGTAGCACGATATTGGGTGGATCAGTGAACAGTGCACAAGACAAAGAGGTTGACGTGGACTTGGCTGACCTGTGTATTGTCCTTGGTGACATTCTCTTCTGCTCCACACCACCACCGCAGGCAACCTTCCGCCACGGTGAAGGGCTAATTACCTTTCTATTCTGTCTCTTAATTGGCCATTTCTTGCAATCCCGGATAGTACCGACGAAAACCTTGAGGGTCCAGATAAAAATTCAAGTCGTCACACAAAAAAGCAATTTGGGTTTGAGACTGCACAGCCAACAAAGTGACTTTTTCCGCCTGTGTTTTCTCCGAGCATTAATTGGAAGTTCCGGACAGTACTTCACAACATCCTAAAGACCGGCTTGTGGAATTCAAGTCAGACCCAAAAAACAATTCTGTGGCCAGACCACTCTTCCAACAAGTGACTTTCTGGCTCATTCCATATGCCGACATGGCGGCTCTGAGGAAATGATCCGAACTCCAAAGGGCAAAAAACTGTCCGTCTCCGAGACTAACGACCACGGGGGGTAATCGGGTGAAGATGGCCACTGTGGCTTTTTACGATTGCCGCAAACCAGGCTTTTTCCTGTTTTATAGCGTGTCGCTATGGGCAGCGACGTAATTCAACACTGGCTGTTATTGGCAAATTACGGCCCAATAAAACCGGGGGCCATTTATGAAGAGTTGTCATTGCAAACCCCAGCGACGACTGGAACTTCGTATGAAGGAGCTCATATACAATTGATCAAATTTTAAAGGCCCCCCCGAGAGTTTCTGTTTAGGTCAGTCGTGCTGTTGTCTTGTTTCTGCTGACATGGTTTCTGCTAATTTTGCTCACAGTTCTAGTATAAAATCATATGACGAATTCCGGACTGAAGGGATACGAAAAAGAAAACTGTTGTGACATAGACTGACCTCTACTCTCGTTTGTTTGCCGAAATTGGTTCTGTCAGTGGTTCAGGTGGACCGCCATGCCCATGCTACCAATAAAGCGCTGATCGTCATCAGCTGATCCTGTACCGGCGTCAGTCACACCAGTTTTAGTAGCCGTGGCCATGGCTCACCAGATAACCACGTAAAGGGTTCGGCTGGGACATGCTAGCATTCATGTTGTCCAACTGATTATCATTTAGCCAAGAACTCAGTTGCTCCTGTTTCGGCAACTGAGACTTCAGTGGTTCAGTTCCCAGCTGACTCGAACTAGAGATTTCTACCGTACGCGCCTGTCTTGCAGTGGTTATTTTTCTCTCTTTGCCAATGATATGGGATGGAGCGTGACTGTAGGATAAGCAGCATTTCCTGTTCCACATGACCACACACGTACCAAGAGAGAATATTGACATTGGCGCTCATCCCGCTCAGTCCTCCACTTGTAGTGAACGAGTGGCTCTCTATCTCAGTAATCCTTCAACAAGAGATTCCAGTGGTGAGCACGGCCACCCACATGCTGTTTCATACCGTTCACAGTCACTCTACCACCCTGACTGATAAACACAAGGTCTAACTGTATACGCATCCAGGTGAACATAATTGATTACTGTCGATTTTTGATAGAAACCTTATGGAGAGTGAGTCTTAAGTAACGTACGGTGCAAGACTGAGCCGTATGAGTGTTGGTGCATGTATGTATAAGGGGCCAGGTTAATTGTGTCCTTGCCGCGTTGCCTAGATCCAGTTCTGCTATTCTGTTTACTGTGATGTAGTTAGGTAGTTCCTTAGTTCATGTCCTCGGTTTGTACTGCCCCGTAGACCAGTTTTCATCATTTGTCCAACGTTACATTTTGTTTTGTTTTTTCACGCCGGTAGCCGGTGCAGGCACACTTAGCCGCGAACTGATCTTCAGTTGTGACATGTCCATGAGGACCATTCTATTTTCTTTAAGATTGTATACGAATGATGTGTTCTCGTCAGTTCAATTAAAACGGTACCCGGTTCTGTTTAAACTGTGTGACTGGCTTCATGTTGTGGCATTCAAGACCAGATTCCTTCCAGGTTTCGAGTCGAGTCACGAACTATATAATTTTCTTTATTTTCCGGATTCAGGCTTTTGTTTGTTTGTTTGTTTGTTTGTTTGTTTGTTTGTTTGTTTGTTGGTTGGTTGGTTGGTTTGTTTTGTAAAGCGATACTGCTGAGGACCACTTGTAAAGGCCTGCGAGTAGTTGAACCAATTGTCATATTGAGCATTCGAGGGATCCGTGAAGTCTACAATGTCTTCCTCAGTCTTGTGAAGTTAGTCTTCAAAGATTATCCTCGGATAAAAATCTTCAAGTAGAGGCCAGGAAGAAATCTGTCATGGTAGTGCTTGACTGTGATCACTCTGGAGGACAAGTTACAGGCTGGACGTTAACTTCACGACACGAGCCCCATGCTCGTTCAACTGGCAATGGAGGACAAGTTACAGGCTGGACGTTAACTTCACGACACGAGCCCCATGCTCGTTCAACTGGCAATATTGCCCATTCAGAAACCCGGCAGAGGTCGTATGTTTTCTAAATAAATACGAGTATAGAACCTCCATTTTCATTGAGGTGATCGCTGTTGTTTGTTCAGACGGGTTGAAGAGATACTTTATTGTGTCAGACTGAAGAGAACATGACTCATTAATTAAATGCACTCCTTACATGCAGGTGAAAGAAGTAAATAACCCTGATTTAAATTACGAATTGCAAATGCTTAAACTTGTTTGACATGCCTCTTTGCTCTGCGGGCAGTATATTCTTCACACGAATTCAAGTGTTTTACTTTCTTTTACAACAACTCGCTCCCGGTTCCCGTGAAACGCTAAGTAAGAGTCACCGCAAATAACCCTCTCAGGAAACGGGTTACTGTTAAACAAGCCGCACATTTTTCACCTGTTCAATTTTAATTTTAAGGACAAGACTATCCCGATTCAAGGGATTAGAAAATATGCTTAGGCAAAAGGAGTTGTTGACCGACTCAGTGCATTCCCCAAGAGCAAATTTTCTCGCCTTTCAAATGTCTCGTATGAAACGCAGAATTGAAGCCTACTCACACCTTTCAATAATCTACGCCATTATTTCGGCTTTTCCATACACCAAAGAGGATGCTGTCGACAAGAGGTATTCGGAATAGGAGAGGGAAGCTCCTGTTTGTCTTTCACTCCAAACGGTCACAGTGTAAATATGAAAACACATGGAAGGAGAGAGCCGGAGAGAGAGAGAGAGAGAGAGAGAGAGAGAGAGATGGGGTTTGTTGATGCACAATTTCAAAGGGAAGAGAAATGTGACTGAGGGTCCACCGAGTTGTTGAAGACTCAGTGTTGGAGCCACCCCGGCTTTGCAATAACATCCCCTGTTCTGTTTGGGATGGAAAGAATCCTCTCTCTTTCAAGTAACGACTACAGTTTCACACTTATTGGTGAACCACCTTTCATTATCGGCATAGGAAACCGACATAAACAGCTTAACTGTACGCGGCCAGTGTTCGACATTCTCAGTGGCGAAACTATACAGCGAAGAGAGAAGCTAAAAATCATTTTTCCCCCTGTAAATACGACACTGTGACGTGGTCGTTTCATATTGTGGAGTAGGCGTTTAGACTTCAGCTGTGTGAAAGTACAGATATTTCACTTCACCCCGCGGACTATCTCATCAAATCGGTCAGTATAAACAGCTGTTTCCAGTCGTGAGTTTGGCAAGAAAAAGGAGAGTTGCAGAGAGATAGAGAGGAAGGTTGGAGGTGCGAACAAGTAACACCTGCTGTTTGTTTTTTCAGACTCTGAGAGAGAGAGGTGCAAGGGGGGGGGGGAGAGTTGTGGTGCTGGGGATTGGGAAGGGGATGGCGGGGTTGGGAGGGGTGTCAGGTGAGGAATGAAAGATGCGGATGCTAGTTCTGAGTGGCAGTTGACGTAAAGATATGACAGGGTGATATAAGTGATGACGGTGAATAATACAGACTTTTTACCCTCCTCCCGTTTCGCTTTGAACATTACGACCAGAACAGACTAAACAAATACGTCATTGGCAAACCCAGTCCGGCTCCCGGATTCAGTTCCTTTAAAAAAAAAAATCAATGTTACAGTGTCTCAGTTCCCGGGCCGTGTGTAAAATCACTACATGTACTTGTTTAGTGGTCCACAAAGCCGATTTTCCTGGCCCTTGGCCTTGTGCATGTGACTGATGATTTGCAGTTCAACTGTCTTCACCGCGTACTGAACACTGATCTGCCCTATTTATGTGTTACAGAAGCAAAGGACATATATCTTTCACTGAATATTGTCAGTGGTTCTGAGACCCCGCAGGTGAACATGCCAAATACTGAAACGCACCCGCCATAAGGACTCCGACGTATTTATCGCGTACGCAGGTACGACCGTGGAAAAGTGACCCGAAGCACTCTCTGAGTTCGCAAAAGTGAATCCCAAAGTGGTTTGCGTCAGTGTTCGACGGTCTCATCAGTTCCACAGTCAAGCGAACCTCAGTGACGCTGTTTCTGAAAACTATCCTCAAAATGACACTCTTGCGCCTTCTACACCGGCCCCACTCAGTCCTACCATCATGATACTCAGCCCCCTCCCCACCTAGCCCCCAGCACGGTTCGTCAGTGAACTAAGAACACAAGTGGCCGGAACACGTCCAATAAGAAGAGACAGAAACGGCCGGTATGCATGCGCAATAAAACAGGAAAATGTCAGTAATGTCAATCACACCCACCTGT
Source organism: Batillaria attramentaria (assembly GCA_018292915.2). NCBI lineage: Eukaryota > Metazoa > Mollusca > Gastropoda > Batillariidae > Batillaria > Batillaria attramentaria. Next base: position 1,323,647 of record JACVVK020000088.1, read on the forward strand.
GGTTAGTAACAGTTAAACAATTACCTGACAGCAAATGTGTCATCAGACACCAAACTTAAGTATTTTGTCACGAGGCTGTCATAGTCGAGTCACTCCCACCTCCTCCATCCATACTTTCCTGGTTTGTTGTTGTTGTTGTTGTTGTTTTCCCAAGGGGGAAAAAAACCCACAAAAACTAATGAAACCGGTCGAAAATTGGAACGGAGAACTAAGCAGTGACAGTTTCAGTGTCAAGTGTGTGAGTGAACCAGGCTGAGCGTCGCCCCAAACGTACACGTACTGACAGCGACACCAAGCTGGAAAAAGTGTGGGGGTTGATTGGCAATGGAGCGAGGTTGAGGCCAGGTGCACGTGCAATTAGTACCGCTCTCAAATTTATGATCAGCGCCGCGGGCCATAGACTGGGTAAATAAACAGTCTGTACTGACGGAGTCCAACCACGCAAAATCACGGCTTCTTATTTCAAGCATAGCGCTCGGCTTCAGTGATGATGATGGAAAACGAACTGCTAAGACGGAGGTCAGTGCATGTCAGGGAGTCGGTGTTTGTTTGTTTGTTTGTTTGTTTTGGTGGGGTTTTGTTTGTGTGTTTGTTTGGTTTCATTTGTGTGTGTGTGAGAAGTTCACTGATTTTAACATTTGAACAGCCGTATGTGGTTCACACTGAGAAAGTCGTATGTGCCGGTTGTGGAACTCGTGACTGACAGACTGTTCTGTCGTTGAGACGCATCTCAACTGTGTTACCAACTTGTCATGTTTCATATCACAGATGCCTCTCCCAGTTCGAGTCCTCTGTGTGTGTGTGCAGTCTGCGTGTCTGTCTGTCCGACTGTCTGTGTGTGGGCACGCGCGCGCGCCTGTGTGTGTGTCAGTGTATGTGTGTGTGTGTGTGTGTGTGTGTGCCGGGGCAGAGAGATATGGGGGGGGGGTAATCGGTTTTAATTGTGACCATCTTCTCAGCGGAATGGGAGTATCCGGGTGTTAAGGTAACTTGATACGCCGGGGGTGTTTCACGATCCAACCCGCGCACTGAAAAACTAATATCGCGCCTATCGACTGAGATAATACAATTCTAACACAACAACAACATGACTGAACACTGAGGGTCGTGTACCGGCTTCCTTTTATCAGCGTCAAGTTAACGCACTCGCCCTTCAGGTTCGACTCCCTCAGTTGTTCTACTGTGAACGGGTGTGAAGCTGTAAAGGCCACGTGGCGAATGATGGGGTCATTAAACACAAAAACCCTCACACCACGTGGTCCCTGTTACATAGTTACAGAGGGCGTAAGTAACACGTGCGTGCAGATCGAATGATCAGTCTTTAAGGTCATCAAATTAAACCTCTTCCACGTCTCTACGCGGCAACCCCGGCTCCCCGACCCTCGTTCCTTCATTTTTATCCCCCCCTACCCCCACTCCCCTACCCCCACTCCACCCACTCTCCCCTTATACCGCCCGTTTTACTTTGGTCGTGACAGACCCTACAGTTTCCCGGCTTTTGGCCACGACCGTACTTAACATACATGTGAAGTGTAGCAATGGATGAGAGGGGGGATGGCGGGGAAATGGGTTGAGAATTAGCAGAGGTAGGACATGAGATCAGGCAACAGCACTTACGAAAGAGTTTTGAGCAGATGTTGCACGGCCATAAAATGCCAAACCTTATTAATTCACAGTCGGCCATAAAAAAAGAAACGTATTATTGAAATGGCCTTCTATAAGCTCTGACTCATTATTTTCGAGGGCGTGTTTAGTTCGGGGGCCAGTTTATTGTAATGATTATGGGGATTATCCCACGTAATATATAACTAAACATGCTTAATGAGCTGAGACCGATATGTATTTATGATACAGCAAACCGTAAAATGGCCAGTCCAACACGTGTTGGGTACTCGGCGCTTACGCCACACAAGGGTCAGTGAGGGGTGTTTGAAGCATTAACTGGCTGTGTGGAGTGTGAAACGTTGCGAGTGTGGCTGTGTGGAGTGTGAAACGTTGCGAGTGTGGCTGTGTGGAGTGTGAAACGTTGCGAGTGTGGCTGTGTGGAGTGTGAAACGTTGCGAGTGTGGCTGTGACGAATGGAGACACCTGCGAAACCGATGGCCATTGAATGCGGAAAGCAATCAGCGGTATTTTTCCAACCTGCAGGTGTGTACACACAAATCACTGTGAGCCAGTCATACACCAAATCTCACTTACGGCAACCATTCAATGGAGGTAAGGACCACAGTCCAAACTCAATATGTAAAATGCGGATCGAGGGGGTCTATGTGGTATTGCCGGTTTACTGATATCGTAACTATGACGGTTAAGCTTCAGTGACTTGAATTCAACCACGTTAGACACACATTTCCTTCCGGCGTCCATCACACTTTGTGCACATCCAGTTCCTTGACTTGACTTATTCCTGTAAACTCCCGGAGGAGCATAGGGCCACAACACCACCACGCCAACGGACTCTGTTCTGGGCTGCTCTCTTTAGCTGGGTCCATGTCAATCCGGCAGCCTTCGCTTCACTCTCGACAGATCATGTGGTCTTGGTCGTAAGAAGACTTGTCGGCGAGCTGGCTTTCCGAAGGCTTTCACCAGTCCGCGTCATAGGCCCCTCGGAAGAGGAGTCTTCCCGTTCAGACATTTGTTGGAGTGAAGCAAATCCAGTTACAGATCTGGGAAAATATGGGATGTATAAAAGTGACTGACCAGCGAAACAAAACACTAAAAACAAACAAACAAACAAACAAACAAAAAACAACAATCAAAATGTTCTGATCTATCTTACTAGCAACAGCAGCTTTATCAGTATAAGTTGTTGTATGTATATAATGGCACTGGTAATCAATAGGATTCGTGTCTGGCTCCAGACAATGAAAACTTCAGCCAACGTCCGTTCAGTCAGTTTTTCAGTTTCGCCCATGAATTTTCGGAAATTTCTCCGGAAGTCGCCCCCACTTATCAGTCCTTGACCACAATGATGACCAACCAAGAACGGAGTACAGTATCAACACGCCGTAAAAAAAAGCCTTATATTAGCATGTAGTTGTTGGTTGACTGGTTCTGTAAGCCTGTCAGTGTTTGCGCTGGAAAAAAAAATGGATAGCGGTAAATGGCCGGTGAGGGAATTGTCTGACTACGATGGAGCTGATGCATTGACTGTGACTTGAACATGGGTTACTCGCTTGAGAATAACACCACCACCACCAATAATAATAATTATCTAAATAATAATAATAACAAATGTTTGTGTTTAAAGCGCATATTCATATTAATACTGACACGCTCTTAGCGCTAGAACAAGTTAAAAACACAAAATAATATTAGAAATGAAAAATGATAACCGTGACAAAAGCAAAGCAATAAACGACTCGGATAACGAAAGCTTCATGATAAATTCAGTCTTGCTAGTACTGTAAGCGAGCCATTTAATCCATCAATGGCCATATCTCTCTCTCTCTCTCTCTCTCTCTCTCTCAGCTGACTGACAGGTTGCTTTCTTGACTCATTGATATAATCAAACAAATAATTTGTTTTTGTATATGTGATCGTCTGTTTGGCTGATTTATCTTCTCACTGTCTATCTGATTTATATCTTCTAAGAAACTCAAGTTGCAGTTGGTGGGCCGGTGTAAGCCAGCCGGGTACACTGATCAGAAGGACAGGAAGACTCCCTGTACGGTAAGCATCAAATCACCAACATACGAGCCGAGTGTTTCCCGGCATGACCACATGATTATGCACCGACTGTGTGCATGTTGGCACAGGGGGTAATTATGTGTTGCACGTGCCGAGTGCCTGCTCGAATGAAGACCGTATTTTTTCCTCCAGTCTGCTCTTGTACTGGTGCCCAGCGCTGGCTGCCACATGAGGGCCGCTCCCCCCTCTGTCCAAATAATCACCTTCAAGAGGGAGGGAGGTGTATTATTCTTCCACTCTTCCCTTCTCCCGGCCTCCCCTCTTCTCAGTCTACCTTTCTACTCCTTCAAGCTCCCAGTCTGTCACGTGAACTGCCAGAAAATCTAACCCACGCCTATGAACGGAGTTTCTTTTCTAACTTGATTTACGATACGTATATCGACACATCGAGAGAGAAAACTAACACCCTCGCTGTAAACTTGAACGCATGCATTCTCAGTCTGTGTCAGTGTAGCGCTGTGCAGGCCGGGACCAGGCTGTAAAATGCCACAGACTTGACTGAGTTAACCACCAACACTGAACGACAAAACATGGACGATGTGCTGTCAAGATTAGACATGTCACTAAGTTAGATAGACCATGTAACGTGTTTTACTCCATTTTTGCCAAAGAAAGATCAAATTAGAATTAAGGAGCATCCGTGTGCCAACACGCGCTGTCTGTGACTGCTGCACGTGCAAGAGAGTGTCGTGCACACGCGCTTCAAATAGGCCGTGAAGAATGCTTCCCTCGCGTCTGTTCCCGCCATTACCAAGGGAGCTAACTGGGCCCGCTTCAGCAGGGGGCGGTAACTCGCGCTAATTAACTCGTACCAAACGAGAAATGCTGGGCCTACTAAAATTAGACGGATCAAAACCTCGTTGTACCTGGGTGCGAGGTTGCGTTTATGGCTCAATTTGTTCCTCTGATCAACCTATCCCTCCGGCACACTGCCGTTCCACTCCGAGTCCGCCTCGGCTGTACTAGCGGTATAGGGCGTTTAGACTCCACAACTGAATCCGCAGCACATACAACACATTTGGCGGGACGGTATGCCGCCTGGATGCCGTCAGTGTGTGTGTGTGTGTGTGTGTGTGTGTGTGTAATGAGCTGCACTTAAATAATTAAAGATACCTTGGAAAAACAAAATGCCACCACAGGTCAGAACTCACTCAGTCAGCCCGCCCGAAGAATCCAACTGAACTCAAAACTGAGATGCTCTGCGTGCTGCGCAAACGGAGAGTACATGATTTTAGCCGGGCTGAGTGCTGAACTGACCAACGATTTTGTTGTTGTTGTTTTTTGTTTGGGGGGTGGGCGGGGGGGGGGGTTACTCTGCAAGTGTGCATGACTGCGTCACAGCCGGTAAACACTGTCACAATTAGCTTCAGTCCAGCGTCTCTGAAACTCGAGGTGAGTTTGAAATCATGTCAGTCTGCCGCTGTATTTTCAGTTTCCAAACAGTATTGTTATAGAGTTCAGTCGGTATCAGTAACAGTTCCAACCATGTTTTTGTGTTGTTTGTTTGTTGTTGTGGCAGGTATTCAGTTGCCTCCCGACTGACACTGAGTTTCTGCACAGGGGGGGGGGGGGGGGTCACCAAGTGAACAAACGGTCTGTGTGCTCACATATGTTGATTTATACCATACACATGAACATTTGGTCCCGGCACATGCTAGAGAGAGAGAGAGAGGGTGGGTCGGGTGTTTGGGAGTTTAACGTCCTTTTCCACCACATAAGAGTGATATCAAAGACGGGGCAACGAGAAAAAGGCCAGTACAAATAGTTGGCCCCAGCCGGGATTCGAACTCACGACCCGAGCATTGAAAGTCCAACGCTGTACCATTCGGCCACCCCGGCTCCCCTGAGAGAGAGAGAGAGAGATCGAGAGAGAGTAAAACTTAGTCTTAAGGAAGACATCATGCAACCGGAAGCTCATGTCAAAATTACAAACGTATATAACAGCCTAGTTTGGTACCTGATAGCGCATCGTAAGTTGGCATACACACCGTTACACTGTGTGGCACCAACTCATGTGGGAGGTCTGAAACTATGATGTACTAGATTCTGATAGCACACTGCACGTGCACCTTGTAGATAACGGGAGTGTATGTTTGTCACGCACCACTGCATGTGCTTTCATGCATGACCATCGGCAGATGGTGCACATGGTTACGTCATTTCATGCACGGTAACTTGACAAGAGGTGGGAAAGAAATGACTGATCTAGACGTCACGGTGTTGATGAACACACACACACACACACACACACACACACACACACCGTGCACACCACACACACACACACACACACACACACACACACACACACACACGACACGGATGAATGATACTCAGTGACTGGCATAGCGTTGATCTCCTAATCTGAGGGAGGAATCTTTTCTCTTAGTGCCCTCCCAGGAATAAATCGGCGTAAATAAACCTCCATTACACCGCCCCAAAGCTTCCACAGATTGTATAGCCATTATTTAATCCTTCTTGAAAAATGTGAAATTTTCGCTGCTGGCTACAGATAAGATGGGAATAGCTGACCGGACAAGCTGAATCACATTGATGGCGTGTATCTCCGGTTATCGGTATAGGTCCCTTTCACAAGTTCCAGACTGCATTTCGCAAATTTTGCTCACGTCTGGTAGGTCTGGTATGTAATGAGGATATCAAGATGTCTGACCTCCTGTTCTTGTTGAACTTAAATATGCGATCTGTTCAGTGTTGACGATTGTTTTTCATTCTTTGGTCTTAAATCTTGGTGTGAATTTCCTTTGACTGCCAGCGTATGTGTAGTTGTAATACACCACACTGTCCCTGAAACAGATTTGATTTCCGATTAATCCGCGTTGGAAAAGATAGCCAGTGAGAAGACTGCAAACATGCGGAAACGCTTGGCAAGGCTTTAGCCTGTACAGTAACACACAGAAACGTGCATAAATAATGAAATTGTCAGCGGAATATAGACGGCTTGCTTACACAGAGATCAAGCCACCTCACTCCGGTTAATGCAGACAATCACCTAGACAAATTCACCTGACAAGACAGTGTTGCGGGATGCACCTGGCGGGCCATATAGGTTCACACGCACATACACAAGGTAACTATGTATCAGTTATAGCAGCGACAATCTTCCCAATTAGGCCTGAGATCCCCTTCTTTTGTTCCCAGTGCAGCCTGCAGGCGTCGGGCGACAGCATAAGGTGGTTTATGTGTGGACGCCAAATTGAAATAGTTTCCGCAAGACAGCTCGCCGTGCTCCCAATCTGGCTCTTGTTTCGTCCTGACTCACGCCATATTAATTGGACGAACATAAACATCTCTCTCTCTCTCTCTCTCTCTCTAAGAGACCCTCTTTCTCTGGTATTGTTCTTCTGTTCTCTCAGCACCCGTGGAGAAAGGACAGTGAGCCGTTCCTGAGTCAGTTGGAATTGCGTTTTTGTTGAAAATGGCAGTGTGAACAAAATGTTTTAAACCCTATACACGTACTATCTAATCGGTTTTGTGCAGCTAACGCTTCAGGGAACAACCTCCAACACCACGCTAATAAACTTAAATTGTGCACCGCGGCTTTCAATGTGATACTTGCCAATTTCGTCACTGAAACCGACCGTACCCAATTAGTGCAGACACAACACCGGGAGAGAGGAAAAAATGGGGAAAAAGGTTGTGATGAAAGTCAAGAAAGGCAAAAGCCCCGTGAAACTTATTTATTTTTCAGCTTTCGGTGCAGTTTAATCGCACGATCTGTCGAAGCCGGGTAAATCAGAGGGTATGATTTCCAAACTGTGACCGTGATGTGAGGTACAGCAAATAAATGATTGCGTGCACCTCACACCCTAAAACCCGTGTTCAAAGCGAAGGCCGCGTCAGTGACAGGTGGGAGCAGCCTGTACTTGGGAGCACCTGAGGACGGACATGACGCATCTCGCCTCCCAGAAACTCTTTCATCAACTCGATGCCCCCAAAATCCTAGGTGAACCCCCCCCCCCACCCCCATGCCCCACAAGGTTCTACTGCCGCTGCATGACAAGGACCCCCCCCCCTCCCATCCACCACCACCACCACCACCACCACCACCACCACCACCGCTCCCCCTTACCGAGAAACTCTGCAGACAGAATTATGAATTATAATGAGCAATCGATTTGCCAGTAGCACCATTTCCAGTGTCGCTCGCACCGACTTCATTCAGCTGTACAAACTGCAGATTTTGCACACGATGTGCACTCATAGGATGATCCTTCAAACGGGTTTGTTGTTCTTGTCCTTCTCTCTCTTACAACAGGACATATCACATAGCCATCAGGACTTGACGAACGAACATGGTTAGGGGTCAGTAGAGTCTGAACTCCCGCCAGAATTGTTGCACGTGTTGTTGTTAAACAATAACGCTGTAGAAACCTTTTCATCGATTGTGCATCAGAATCAGTCACTTGGGACACAATGTAGCATCTGAAACCATTGTGGTGACTGTGGTTGTATGTGTTGTATCGCGTACCGAGCACACGACGTTATTTGCTTGCGGACTGAGGTCCACTAGACAGCCGTGATTGGTAGCTATTTTTTGCGACTTTGTCCATCGACGGTTGGTACAGGTATGGAAGCGTCAGGCCAAAGAAAGTCCTATTTCTCTACTGTTAGAAGCGGCAAAGTCACAGTGGCCAAAAGGAACGTCTAGTCATTTGGCACTAAACAGCCTTAGAGCTTTGTAAACGGCAGTTAGTTTTTCTCTTAGAACTCATTACGAACACTTTAAACTTTAAAGTGAGACTAAACTCATGAACAATGCAATTTTAAGCACCGACCTAACTCACTGAGTTGGTCCAACAGCACGAACTGACTGACTGGTATTAATGAACTTTAGAAGCACCAACCCGCCGAAAGAACTGCTAACTTCAGAAGCACCGACTGAAAGAAGTGCGTTTCGTTCCGTTTCGTCAGTTCCGGTTCACTAAAGTTCCGCGACTGTGAATGGCAGTTCTACCAACGAATTAAATAACAGTGGAAAAGGAAACGGTAATGACCGCGAAGTGGTTACAAGTTAAACAAATAAAAGCGACATAAAAGGGACAGAAACCACTTAACTTTCACAAAGGACGGCACAGGTCAACGTTTCGGCTTCCGCCTTCTTCAGGACATAAACAAATTGGTTTTTTTTTGGTTTATGTCCTGAAGAAGGCGGAAGCCGAAACGTTGACCTGTGCCGTCCTTTGTGAAAGTTAAGTGGTTTCTGTCCCTTTTATGTCGCTTTTATTTGAATAACAGTGGTTATGATGAGTCCATTGATTACAGTTATTTCGTCCTTGCCGCAAACTGAACTCTAACGAAATGAGGTGACACGCCATTCATAGCTGCCGGGGCATGTAGTCCGTGACAATTCCGGTAAATATATAACTGATACACATCTTTTGTCCCTTTTTAAATTTGTGTGCAGAGTAAAATAAAAAAATAAAAAAAAAAACAACAAACAAAAAAAAACCCCGGCAATCTGAGGCTGTTTGTTGGTTTTGTAAATGAGTTTCATGCCCGGTTATAGTGCAAACAGTGAAAAATGAGCCTCGGATTAGGACTATTATTTTGTAATTTCTGGTCATGCGCGGCTGACACAAGAGGTAGCGGACGACAGAGTCCCGAGTGCTGGGGTAGGTCGTCCCTGCTAGCAACGCTAAAAAGAAGGAATACACGAGTCTTTGGATGCTGCATTGTTGTTGTTTTTTTATTATTTAAAGCACTTCTAGGGTGTCACGTGCAGTGTTATGTTTAATAGAAATATGTAGCGTTTTCTTTGTTATCGCTATTTGTGCCGTGTAGCTTGAGATGAAAGGAGAGCGAAATCAAATTCGTCACTGGTTTTAAAGGTTACCTCTACTGCCTGAATACATCGGCATTGGGCGGAGGGGGGGGGGATGTCTCCCTCCACGTAAAATCCACTAGGAAACTGGTGATGCGTGATAAATGATGTTTTGCACCGTGTGGCCTGCATGTCTGTCATCCCGTATGTCTTTTATCTTGCATGTCTGTTGTAATGAACGTATGTTGTTCGCCAATGTGGTATCTTAGACAAGATGGTATTCGTTGGTGACCCGAGGACCCTCCGCCCATGGTCGGTCATTCTTCAAACCTTAATCCGGAAGTGTATCACAAAATTATCGCAGGATTAACTTGAGCTCTAAGCTTATCAACATTACCCGATATCTCATTTGATACAAGGCTGTATACATAAGGCTGTAGCCTGCAGACTTAGAGATCTTCAAGAGTCAAGTGCGCGTACAAATAGAATCATTTACCAATAGCGATTATGAGACCGGTCCTACTCAGTGAATTATCTGATCATTTATATAATTATGTTCACGAGCAGATTCAGTCGAAACGTGTGAAGAGAATATATCAACAACACAGCCGACAAAAATGACAGCAGAGCTGAAAGGGGTGTGACAGAAAGAAGGTGGTGGTGGTGAGAGTGGATGTCGGGGGGGGGGGGAGAGGGGGAGGGGCTGCTGGAGATGGGGTGTGGCAGGGTTAACTACAGAAATTGAAGAGGAATGATGTACCATGTACAGAAACACCCACAGTTTGGGCAGCAGTAATCGGAGAAGATGCAGTCCCTCGTGTATTTGTGATACGGTTGAAACGAGGTGGTAACATGAAGGATAATAATTATGTGCATCGGAACTAACAAGGTTCACACGGCCACACTGGTGCCGGAACTCCCTTCAACAGAAAAAAATAACGAACAGAAATAATCATAGCGGTCAGGGTCACGGCTGCTGTTTGCAATGAACATCAAAGGAGCCGGCTTTCAAATATGCCCCGAGAGTTTTATTTGTTGCTTTCTGTGTAATTAAAACTGTAATCGTGGGTGGGCTCGTTATTGCACGCCAGTTGTCCAAACACAAGCTGCATCATTTCATGGGCATAGTGGCCCACTTTCTCTTCTCGGCGCTGAGCGGTTCCACCCTAGTCTCAGATGACGCAATTAGCATGATGTCAGGAGCGGTGACGCTGGGAGTCACGGGGTCACAGCACGTGCAACACGAAGAGTGTGGTGTCATAAACAGGGGCGACCAGTTTATGGGCATACAGAGCCAAAGGGCGTGGTGTTCCCAGCTCAGTCACCGGATCGTCTTTCCCATTACACCCCCCCCCCTTCTCTCTCTCTCTCTCTCTCTCTCTCTCTCTCTCGCGTCGTAAGACCAAAAACTTCTACCGTTTCCAAATAAAAGTTATGTCATTTTCAATTTATCTGGAAATTAGGCAATGTGTAAATTAAAGGAAAAGTGAAAAATATTCGACAGTCTTTCTTGGCATCACGTATCAGTCCCACCCTATACTAGTTGTCGATTCGAGTGCACTAGTTTCACTTCCTCCACACTCTGCGACGTTAAAACATATTTCAACACATATTTTAACATTCAGGCATGCTGATCAGTCGAATTGTTTGGAAAGTGTCTGGAAACTAAGACGCATTTAAATCTGGTGGAAATGCGTAATCAGTTTTCTGCGCAACATGAACTGATGATACAGGAGAGGCGAGGCGGACCGTTAAGGCGTGATCATGCGGCCTCAGTAAGCAGAACTCAGTGATGTCATGCAGTTTGAACTCAACAAACTGTACCCCAGGAAATAAACTGCGCACTGAATTTGTGTCGTCTATAGTACTCTATACCTTTTAGACGCTTCCTTGAACAAGAACAGTACGGGCTCACTAGGCCTATCGCCCGAGCGGTCTTTCGCTCAAACCTTCAGTTGTCACACACTCGTTTGCTTTAGCTGTTGCGGAATCTCCAGCCCCGGCGATTATGACATGACGGAAATTTGACTTTAGCCCTGAATGCATTAGTTGGAGTCGAATTTTACAATTATGCACCAAATACCTGAAGAACTGGGGACGGCGATACAGCTTGCACAGCACAGGCCATACGATTAGCTCATCTTTCCGAGGAATGGTGTTGGGCGGCGGATACTTGTTTATCAAGTTACAGCAATAAAACAAGAACAATAGCTGGCAGGTTTCAAGACACGCTGTTTGTCTCATTTGATATTACATGTGCAAATAAATGTCTGTAATCAACCTGCGCACACCTGTTAAATACCCCCTTCCTCCACACCCCGCTACCTTACAGCATGCTACACTGAAGGCCGGCTCACAAGAGAAAAGAAGAGAGAGAGGGAGAGGGGAAAAAACGAGGAACAAAGAAAGAAAAAAAAAAAAAAGAAGAAAGACACGAAAAGACGACTGCGTGCTACAAACTTTCGTACAAAGCCAATGTGAATGTCCATGTCTGACAGTACGATCTGAAGTTTCCAAGCGGACTGTCGGGTAATGCAGTCAGAAACTCTACACCAGGGTCCCGTCGTTTTCCAGTCAATCAGTTCTGGGGACACTGCATCAGTAGTCAAGTTGTTTATTGAATGGCCAACGGCCTACATCAAGGGGCTGAGAATAACCTTCAAAATGAAATTAAAAACGATCATGATATGACACGTACTCAATCACATTTCACTCAATACAGTATAAAGATTGAACAGAACGAACTAAATGGGATTTCCCTTATACGGAGGGCGTGAAGCACAAATAGAGCCAAATTTCTCAACGTCATAGAATTCCGGCTAGACATTACTAGTGTTACTTTAAATGCTGTAGGGTTGTTCCCGTACTTTCTTGGAATATACCGTGACCGTAATTCATTGTAAACAGAACAAACCAAAGAAAGTCAACTAGTAAAGGGAATTAGATACAACGGTATAAATTATGTGATATTACTGTGGGTGCATCTGCATCGTGCTTTGGGGTGGACTGATATGTGGGTTGTGGCCATTTTCAAATCCGATGTGCAGTTTTCCGGATGTTGTCACATTTGAAAAATGGGAACGGGGACAACCGTTCTAAAAACAAACTAAACAATGTACTACCTTCAAACCTTAGTGATAGCTAGTGCGCCAGCACCTAATGCTTGAAATCACATGTAACACGCCCTGACTGATGTCTTCTCTTTCGGACATCCAAGTCGTGTGCAGGGTGCACGGTTGCACGAGCGGTAATCTAGCCGTATTGTGGCCCCGTGTTGGTTCACACTTGGGGTGGTCTGGGGGATTACTGGCTGTTCACCGTATGACGGGGATTCACAACGATAGCCACCAATTACCTGGCCCCACGAGATCCCGTGACGACACGCTATCATACAAGCTGCCCCCGATCACAAGCTTAGCCTACTGCAACATATCCTGCAGGCGGGGAGCGAGATTCGTGCTTTCACCGATACAGATTTAGTTCTTGGTGTGACAACGATGTTGGGTTTCCCCACTGAGTCAGTCAGTGTCATGAAATGCATCTGTGCGTTTATTCTGAGTAAGCCGGTGTCTGAGTATCCACGTTCGTCATCTCGAACTTGAAAGTCGAGTCAGTAGAGATTATCCGCTTTCACTGATGACGAACTTGAAAAGTGGTAGGTTTATGATCATCAAAGCGACTGAAAGGAAATAGGTGTGAACTGAAATGCAGTTTCACTAAAAAGCGGGAAAAGGCGAGTATAGAAATGCGGCCGACTCTGTTCAAATTCTCGTGACGTTAAACCCCCAAACACCCACCCACCCTCAAATTCTCGTGTCAGTCTAGCACGGTTGAAATTGAGCAGCTGAGCCACCCGGCTCTCCTAAGGGACTGTGATAGCCAAGATCGCGTGCTCAGTTCAGTGTCGGCTTGGAACCAAGCATATTTACTAGCTTATTCTTCCTGCCCTGTCCTTGAAATCCCAAGCAACCAACAAACCAGTCAGCCACTGAATCCCATAATCCAACGGAACAAAAGGGAAATGAAAAAAACATTTGACTGAATCACACCAAACTGAATGAGCCGGCGGGCACAATACAGCTTGTGAACATGGGTGTCAGGGCGGCAGCCGGTCTCAGTATGTCATCACCCATGTCAAGTCACTGTCTCAGTAGTGACTCAGGGACTGACAATTTCAGTTGGGGTCACCTTTGTTTTGTTTTTTTGGTTTTTTGTTGTTGTTGTTTTTTGGTTTTGTTTTTTTTTTTTGGGGGGGGGGTGTTTTGTTTTGTTTTGTTTTATTTCTTGTGAAAGACTCAGTTCAAACGTCAGACTCCGAGCCTATGCTAGTAACTTCTCAGAGTTCTCGTAAGCACTGTCGGTATAATCTACACCCGGGAGCAGCTGCCCACACTGTCACTGATCTTCGTGGTCAACCAGTCTGTATCAAGTTCCGCTTCCTACGGCGATGGATCGAGTGCGGGGATCACGGGTTTCACGTGCAGGTCACGTACTGCTGGTCCGTCAGTGCTGCTGTCACTTCACACGTCCTCTCCGGGATCCCCTGCTGGCCTAGCTCGTCAAAGATCTCAACTGAGTGGACGTTTCACTGGCAAAAAAAAAAAAAAAAAAGGAGAAAAGGAAGACTGGCTAGAGAACTGGTGGATTCCGTTTCTAATTTCACAGAGAGAGAGAGAGTCACAGTCTCGGTCCCGGCTGGGAGACATCTGCGCACCGCAAACAAACATCGTCAGAACTCCCCTCCCCGGAGAAAAAATGCCGCGAACTCGTTATCCTCATCTTGTGGGCCCGTTAATAAGTAAAGCAGAAGAAGCGTGTGGTCAGCGCTGTTTCTGTGGCAGGAAAACGATGCGCTCGCCAGGTGGGAAGTGTTTTTACAGTTGGCGGGATCAGGCAGATTCGAACCGGCTTCACCCAGCGTCGTAACATGCTTCGTCAATGTTTAAAATACCTGGATGGCTTTCGGTAAGAACTTTCGCCAAAAAGGGAGAGTAGGTTTTTTTTACCCCCCCCCCCTCTTGGCGTTTGTCTGCTGCTGCCAGAAATGTAAAATGGTGGAGCATCGTTATGCCATTAATCATAACCCAAGATGTTCTTTTGGCACGGGAGCAATATTACTGGGACGCGTCCCAAACTTGAAAACAGGTAGTGTTTGGGACTGATGACATTTATGTTTGGACGTTTTTACTCAAAATTCGCAGGGGCGCCGGCCGGGATAGCCGAATGGTAGAGCGTCACTGTTGGACTTTCACTGAATGCTCGGGTCGCCGGAAAGCCGGTTTGAATCACTAAGCCGGTCCGGGCTGGGCCTATACATATTCATTTTCAGTCTGGCCCGCCTTTTTCGTTTTTGGTTTTTTTTTTTTCCTCGCTGCCCGGACGTCTTTGATATCACCCGTACGTGGTAAAAAAAAAAAAGAAAAAAAAAAAAAGGACGTCAACTTAAACTAAAAAACACCCCAAAAAAATAAACACCCACCCCATTCAAACTTCGCAGACACTGACACGAAACCGGCTTTAACGACTGTACGTTGTGTTGTCGCAGATAGTTTGCAACATTATGCTAAAGATCTTTTAATAAGTGATAATGCAGATCAAATATCATCCGCTGAAAACGAGCTGCCGTCAGTGCATTCATACGGCACCCTTTCCCCCGTAATTTATTCATTTATTTTGCCGGGCTTTGATTGTTACATGCAAATAAACCTTTCACTGACGAATTCTAGGAACTTTTTGCTGGCGTCTCAATGCAAAGAGATCGAGGGATGGGCTGGGAGGGAACACTATGACTGATGAGAGTCCGTGAAGGGGTGAACTGACGGGGCCTGGGGGAGGAGGGAGGCTCAGTTTCATTAACCATATCCCACACAGACTACACTCAGTTTTAAAGTATACCCTCCATTACAGCAGTTGACCTAGGCTACCTGCCCACACCAATCCAAACTGACGCGACCACGCTCATCTCCATCAAAGACGAGCTTTCAAGACGGCAACAACTTTTTCATGACAGGGGTAGAGAACTGTGAGAGCATATCGCTGCCATTACCCCCCTTGCTTGTGGCTAATCTGACTCGATTAATGGCGGGTCGTTGGAAACGATAATATTGACGCAAGGTGTGCAGGGAAAACACCGCCAGACTCTCACCCACGGCTGCTCTCCATCCCCCAAAACCCGGGGACGGAGAAAATATACTTTCAGACGAACTAAGGGGAGCTTTGCTCTTCTAAGTGGCATCAAAATCTAATGAGGGCATTTTGATCGGATCCATTTGGAGAGAACGATGCCAGGCGGTGAGGTGTGCTCCTCATTACTGCCTCAGGCCTACCATGATGTTCCTTGCTAAATGAGGAAATCGTTTGCTCAGTACACACACCGGAATTAGACAATGCTGTCAGATGAAACCGATTTTGCTTCCTCGGCGTTGACCGTTAAAATCAGGTCTGGAAAAGTCTGAAATAGATCCGCTCTGTCTTCGTAACTTTCACCCCGTTCTGGTGTGGCTAGTCAGTTTCGCAGGGGTCTCGTTAAGTCGAATGGTGGAAGTCGAGTGAAGCCGATTTTGACAGACTGTGTGGTACTTATAAATGAACTCATGTCAGAAAACTGAATACTGTACTGGCACACACACACACACACACACACACACACACACAGAGGCATACACACACAGAGGCACACACACACACACACACACACACACACACACACACACACCACCACCACCACCACCACCACCAACAACAACAACAACACAAACAAACAAACTAAAATGAAAATGTGCATTGGCATTTCAACCATAGGGAGACTGCACTCACGGTTACGGAATTAGACACTGAGACTGGACATAAGAGTTTTAATTTGACCCCAGAAAAAGGGAAATTACAGCGTCTGCTCCTTCACACCATACAAACAACACAAGGCGGAAACAGGGTCGCCACGAGCGCAGCGCCAACAAGCGCCAGTGAAATTCACCATAAACATATTACAGCAATAATTAGACAGGACAAATAAATATGATCGGACTCAGGATTGACACGTATGACTATCCACACGCACTCACTTGATACCTGTAATCCTGTTGGCGTCACCTACTACTACTGGCTTCTACCACATACATGTACATGTACTAACCCTAACTTTTTCTGTAACTATCACTTGTTTTGTCTCGTTTCCATGATTGTTGTTGCTTTTAGTTTGTTTTAACTTTGTTCGCAGCTGTTGCGAGTAGATACTAAAGGGGGGAGGGGGGGGGAGACAGCCGAGTTTGTAGAGCGTTGGACTTTCAATGTTCGGGTCGTGCGTTCGAATCCCGACTGGGGCCAAACATTTGTGGGTCTCTCTCCCCCCCCCCCCCCCCCGTTATCCTGTCTTTCCTATCACCCGTACCAGTTAAGCACCCAGCCCGACGAATAATCGCGTGCTCTCCGTTTGCGCAGCACGCAGGGCATCTCAGTTTTGAGTTGGATTATTCAGGCTGAGCTCTGACCTGGTATGTGAAACAACCAACCAACTGACCAACAAAAAGGCAGGTGCTTAGAAAGCTGGTCTGCGGTACGCCGGTCACACTATTTTACCCCCCTCCCTTCCCCCCCCCCCCCCCCCCCCCCCCGACAGCGAGTGCAATTTTTCAGTCGTGCGTGTTTCGCCGCAAAGTGGTTTCTCCGTTTACACATTACTGTAACTGTTACGCTAAACATACCAATACGGTGCCAATATCGAACAGCATGGTAATCACACAAGCTGAGTACACGAACATGGCCTCACGTTCACCCCAGTTCAGGTCAGGCAGGTAAACGAGTCTCAGTTCAGCTGCAGGTCCAAGCTGCAGTGTTCGATCTCAGTCCATTACCCACACATACACTCGGACTACATTCTCAAGTGTTGATTGTCATTATAGGGTTTATTCCCTGCCCGAGTCGGGCCTTTGTCAACAAGGGTTGTGAAAAGAGAGGCGAGGGCAGTTGACGGAGCAGCAGAGAGAGCAATTTGCTGGTTTCCTGCCGCTGTGATTGATACATTTGTCGCTAGTGTTAAAATTCGGGTACAAGTGACGTCACGGATAGCCGCTGGTCACTGACCGCCCTGCACTGTAGAAACTCCGGTATACCGAAAGTGAAAATCGTTTTCACCTTCGACGCCCAGTTTCAAGTATCGTAACTTCTATCCAGTGAATAATGCCAAACACGCACTTGTTTTCTTAGAAATGCTTGACTCATATCAATGTTTGTAAAACAAAAAGGAAATGGGCGGGGGGGGGGGGACGGAGATGGGGGGGGGGGAGAACAAAGTATGTAATGGTGTCCTTTCGTAACTAGCCTAAAACTCACACACAAACGTTGGGAGTGTAACAATTTTTTTTTCTAGTCACAGTAAAACTTTACCTACAAACGTCACCTCATTCTTTCCAGACTGATCCAGTTCAGTCCTGTATGCATGCACAATTCCACATATTCTCGGTAAGACAGATCTCCCTCGGTCTTCACGCTGTCAATGTCAGTACTACATGCCAATGAGCTGCGCACACCGTAGAGGCCGGGGAGAAATGTGAGACATTTCCTCTCAAGACAAAACAAAACCAGATTTCAGATTTTAAAATAGAAAGGTGTCACCACTCTTTGTATACGTGTGACACTTCAGCAAGGGTGGTTTGGTAAAGCGGCGACTTCCTTTGTCCAGACCGCCCTGGTGGAAAGTCCCCAATGCTTCTAGACCGGAAGAACAGAATACAAGTTTCAAAAATTACTTCTCTCGCCCGCCTCAGTTGTGCCATTGTAAAGGTCTACCGTAAACCTATGAACTAAAGACCAAACTCATTACATACGGACCGACCAACAACTGTACAGTAAACGCCAGCGCTACTATCGGTCCTTCCTGTATCAAAGAAAAGGTGCCGTGTCCACCATGGTACCAAGAAAGGTGGAGTTCACGCAAACAGCTATTTTCTGCCTGCATGCACAACAACATCAAACGGTGGCCGAATCGTGCAAAATCAAACCCTGTTACGGCGAACACACATGAAAGGTGTGGACTTTACATCATAAGACCGCGGCCATGTTTACTCCAAGTGCTCCTCACAGAGAGGAGAACGGAGAGGCGACGGTCCGCGATGTCTCATTGGCTGTCCAAGAGGACTCTCACCACTGGACTCAATAGTTCAAATGACGCGTCATCCCCGAGGTAAATATTTGAGCAGGCTAAGCATGGTCTTTGCGATTTTCTCGCCTCTTTTTCCCGCCCTCTCATGTGTTTTGAGGGCCGGGTGGGAGAGAGAGAGGGTGTGAGGGTGGGGGAAGGGGATGAGGGGGGGGGTGGAGAGAGAGGTTCTGCATACTCCATCACTATTTTTTAAATTATATTTCTGTCACAGCAGGTGGCGGCAGCATAATTCTTAATAAATTGAGATAATGAATTTTGAAGGTGCGACGTAAGCTAATGTTTGCATTCCTCGAGAATATGGACAAATCATCTTCATCTCAGTGGAGACGAAGGTGAAGGCAACAGCACTTGTTGTGTCTGGGAAGCCAAATGTGCTGAGATTCTTCTCAAAGACGTCTCACTTTTTGTACATGTCCCTAACGAGCAACTTTCCAGCTTTCCATATACTGACGAAGTTTGTGCACAGTCGTCATTACATGGCCAATATTACATATATATATATATATATATATATATATATAGAATAGGAACAAAGGCGTTACTAAAGCCGAAAACATGCGCTCAATCAGGTCAATTTGAAAGTAGGGGAAGTAAGTAAAGTATATATAATGTCGCTGTTCATCGTGTTTTTGTGCGAAAGCAGTTTGATGAGCCGAAGACGAAGACTGAGTCCTGTCGCCGACTCTCACTGATTCGTATTCTTCAGGTCAGACTATCAAGGCGTATCGCCGCTGCTGTACATGAACAGATCAAGAGAAGTAGCGACGTCCGTTGTATTTGTTTGTTTCGACAGCTCGACACTCGGCCGACAATTTGGAAATTAAATTTGCGCGTCTGTTGTTCTCTTAGCCGCGTATTTTAAACCTTTTGGTATTTTTATCATTTTGAAGCACGGTGGCAGTCGTTTTCTGCATTTTCCAGGGTTTCTTTGCTGCTCTAACGGGGAGCCGGGACAGTCAAGCGATAGAGCATTTGGACTTTTAATGGTCTGGTCGTGACTGAGTTCGATTATCGCCTGGGGACAAATATTTGTGCTGACCTTTTTCTCGTTGCCCCGTTTTTATATCACCATATTTGGTGGGAAAAGACGCTAAATCATTAAAAACCCACCAACCCCCACCCTTGCTGCACTGACGATCATAACCTCATCTTTCAAAAGAGACGTAAGGAGCCCAAAAAGAAGGAAGTCTGTGTTTCACGGATGCTGTTTTCTCCGATTTTTCCCCCTACGTTTCTGTTGCAGTCGAAGTGAGAAGGTTCGTCCAGAGAAGATCTGGCAGGGCTGAAACCTAAATTGTTCACGTCTGTGTTGTGCACTGCATCCCTCCAGGTCATTCTAGTCGTCTTTCTCGTGTAAACCTTCGTCCTGTTTTCCGAGCGTTGCGTTTATTCAGGCGGCCAGTCCAACAATACGTGATGATGAAGATTCTGCTCCAGCTACCAGGAGCAGCCACCCTACAGCTGCCCCCCACACCCGGGCTGCCACAGAGCTGCCTGAGGCTATCCTCCATACTGGGCATAGTGCGGGATTCCTCACTCTGCAACCCACGGGACTGTGTCAGGGATGGTCGTAGGCGATCAGCTGCTTGACAAGCTTGCTTCCGCTGTTTATAGTGTTCACGTGTTTACCGCGATGAAAATAGGCTGGTAACAGACCTGGTTATAACATGGTATGGACAGTTTGGCCTCAGGGGCCTTCAGTTTCAGATCATGATCAGAACTGAACGTGTGGGAAGTTTTCGGGTGTCTGAAATTCACTGGTTATCTTGTTATGATGTCAGGCAGTTGAAACTCCCCTGCCTGCGCCCACTCCACCCCCTTCTCCCACCCTGCGTTGCTGGCTTTAGAGTTGGTCCATTCCCAGTCACAAGCAACCGTTCACCTCAAGCCGGACTGATTTCGCTTCACTTTCCTTTTCGTCGAGGTCCCTAGGTTGGCACCTGGTCAAGTAGTCTTACAGACGTCCGTATATTTTTACCTCTAGCCGGAAACAGGTCTCTCGGAGGAGAACGCATCACTGGAAATCTCAGTTGAGGTCTACCAGTTCAAACACATGGGACGGTATTAATTTGTAAAAGTACTACGCCTTATACTGTACGTAGTCAGTTTCTGGTTCGGCTCAGAAACATATCACTGACCTCAAGTGATGTGAGTGGACGGTCAGTGATCAAGTTTTTCTCTTTTAATTGGTGTGTGTGTGGGGGGGGGGGGGAAGAGGGGGGGTTTCAAACATGTTTTATGAACGATGTATATATGATATGACATGTGCATTTTCAGTTTCAACTACAGGGTCTGCTGAAATCCGGACGTATTGAGGTTACAAGGTGAGTGAACTTGACGTGCACCACGTGTAAACGTCCATCCAGGCTGGAGCGGCACACATCCACAGCCTTGTCTCCCCTCTGGGCCTGTGATCTGTATTTTTGACTCTCAGATCCCTCCAGCAGGGCTTCCAGCCGCCAACTGAAGGGAAGGGACTGATAAGAGAGCCGGTCTGTCCCACCACGTGTGGCGCATGTGCTTTTTTCCGGAAAAAAAAAAACCTCGATTGAAGAGAAGCTCCTAAGGGCAGGGGAGATACTGGCGAAATTCCTGCGACTGCCTTCAGTTTACCAGCTGTTTTGACGTCAGTCATCACACATGTTTGTGCACCTGCAGATCGGGCGTTGCTGTCCAATTGCCTAATTATGTGCAGTTGTGAAGGTTTATGGTACACGCTCCGACGGCGGTTGCGATCTATCTCGTCTGGCCATTGTTTTCCCTCCCTGTCTGTGGCCCGAGTCACGCACACAGAACTGTGTCCCCACTGTGAGCCTGCTCGGCTAATCACCTCACAAGACTCAAGCAAACCCTAATACCTAGTATGACAAGATAAATAGGATCTCTCCTGTCAACCTCCTGTATTTCTCCCCGCGCTGGTCTGCGTGCAAAGGATTAGGATTTTTGCCTTGTTGACTTCAGTGTTTCGAAGCAAAAATCACAATTTTGAAAAGACGATGCGTATTTTGCAGGTTAAACCCAACAAGTACACGACGCACGAAACTTGAATGGTAAGATGTGATAGAATTTTTTTTTTTAAAAAAAACGTTATAATTTTTATCTATTTTTATTTTATACTCTTTACTGTCCCATTGCCAGGAAATTCGGTAGCTCCCCATGCTCCCGTCACCATAATACAGCGCCACCCATTGTTTCTCCTTTTTTCCCCAGCGTGCATGGTGTGTGATTGTTTTCCATTCCCGGGTGGGGATTCTCCCGCTTGCAGTGGGATCTTTTGCGTGCACACTCGATATCGTGCGTGCGTGTGTACGCGAGGGCGACTGAGCCGGACAGGCACCGACGGTGAACGAATCTGCACGTGGTTTCGACACGATTTAGAAAGGAAAAATCCAACCAGATTCCTGCCCACCAGGGATTCGAGCCAGGCAGCCGAGGATCCCAATTCGGGTACCTTAGGCTCTACTTGAAGAGCAAATCCCCTGTCGTTCATCGTTTAAACATACCTTTGTAATTGTTACGACTGACTGTGACAGTCAAACTCGTCGAAGTCAACTGGTTTAGTTGATTTTTTTAAAATGTGTTTAGCGGTTCTTTTCAGTTTCAGAGCCGGATGTGCGCAGTTTCGGCAAAAAAAAAAAAAAAAAAAAAGCAGCCGGAAGTTGCACAGAAATAACCTCCCTTCCAGTTATGTTCCCGCCATTAGCATGCGGCTTCCAGATCCAAGTGCACGCTTGTTGTGTCCTCGTCTTCCTCACGCCGACATGTTCAGCCAGTTTAGCGATAGTTTGCGAGATAAAGCTGAGAATAACGATCATCATTCTGTCATAACATCGTGCTCGTCATTGTCCTGAAAGTGCTTTTGATCATGACAAATCGTCATATGCCTTGCGGCTGAGATGATTTCATGCGGAGCGTGCAGTGCATTTATGAATAACTACAATTGATTTCCCTCGTACCTTAAGCGCTTAACCAGTCTCACAACAATGTCTTCTTAATACACTGGCGGTGCACAAGATACACGCTTTAAACCGCGTGCTGCCAACCGTCGAACTCACGCAACTTTGACTGAGATGACCGAAGCTGTGGTGAGGACCACGATTATTCATGTTTGCGACGGATTTTTTTTTTTTTTTTATATTCCCCATCAGTAACCCTGTAATGACGCCCCTTTTGATGTGTTAGACCTAACGCGCGCAACCACCTCAAACGCAAATACCGTCTCGTTTAAAGGGGCTAGTGCTTCCACTTTTATGTTCACATGTCGTCACGTTTCTCAGCTGTTGTCGTGGTATCTATCAGCAGACCGCTTTGACACCTGGACAGTGACAGCGTCTGTTATACTGGCACTGAGCCAATAGAAGCGTACTCGATGACGCGCCGACCACACTGAACGCTTCAGTAGCGTAACAACTGTCGTAGAACTTGAATGATCGACTGACAGCTCGCGCAAAGTGTCACAGTAAACAACATTGTATCGCATTAAGAGCTGTACTAATCATCAAGATAAGAGTATTTCCAGCGTCAGTACAGGCGCACTCACGAGGGAAACTGTTCCAAAATATAAGTTGGATTAGCAAAGCTGGAATTAGCTCGTTTAAGTTTCCACCAATCACACCGCCTTTTACTGCCACGCCAACCGCGACTATCGCCCCATGCCATTTTGAGAAACATGACGATGGGTAATGGTTTTTATCGGCAAGATTGCTTGACGCGTCTAATGGATGAAGACAGAAATTACAGCAGAATATTATGACCTCTAACAAGCGATCATACAATTATCATGCACTTTCCCTCGCCTGTGCTGATGCAAATTTCGTGCAGGTGGCTAATGCGTGGAGTGGTTGCGTACACGAGTTTACGAAGCTCAGTCAGTGTAGGTGGGGGTAGAGAGAACGGGAGGTGGGGTGAGGCGGGGGAGGGGGGGGTGTAGAGCGAGCATGGAGCAGAAAACGACTTCACTATTGACGTGCTGTGAGTTAAGTGAATACATGCACCGAATGTGAATGACCAAATCAGCGAAGCGATTCAGAATAACTGAATTAAACTGATTCATATTGACTGAGCCGTAAAGTATTCAAGTTGGGTGTGTGTGTGAGGGGGGGGGGGGGGCGTCGTTCGGAATATCCGAGCTGGCAGAGCGTTGTACTTAGTGCTCGGGTCGTGAGTTCGAATCCCGACTTGAGCCAGATATTTGGGCTGGTTTCCCCTCAAACAACCAACAAACGAACTTTAGTGGGTGTTGTTTGTTTGTTTGCGTGTTTGTGTTTGTTTTAAGTTTTCACTGAATTTGGCAGTCGAATTCGGAACCTTACTTAAGGGTCACACACACACACACACACACACACACACACACACACACACACACACTGACACACACACACACACACACACACACACACACACACACACACAATTATATGCATGTGTGATTGAACGACATGGAACTTTAGACAGGTTTATCGCTGCACACAATGCGTGCGTATGTAAGTACGGCACCATCACGTAATATCATCGTCTAGTTGCCAGTCACGGTGATCACAGAAGGCTGCACAACCATGTGCCATGCAGTCCCCTGCCAAACAAGCACAGTATTTTCTGTAGTTCTTCTTTTCACTCAGACAGAGAGGGATGGAACCCCCCGAAAGCTGTACGCCACCCTGGCTCGTAACGTGCATGTAAATACACATGTTGCCGTTGTCTTGATGTCGTTTCCGCATGCCTGCCCGCTCGGCCATCTGTGTTTTTCGTTTTCCGCAAGACACGCCATGTTAAATCATCGCCTCTCATATCAATGTGGGAGAGAGCAGACAGGCAAAATAACATGCAACAGAAATCTCAGTGGTAATCAGGTTTTTAACAAGCACCCTTCCCACAAACCTTCGCTTCCAAACGGCTGAAAACTGTGAACTTCAAACAACATAAGGACGCCATCTGCGGGTCGCCATCATGTTTTCCATCTCAATCTGTGAAGATCAAAAACGGTGGGATAAGACTGCTCTCGGCGAGATACATATCGTTAGCAAGTTTTTTAATGTCAACTGTAACCACACGCCGCTGAGCCATGGGAGAAACCCTGCACCCTGGAATCGCACGCGACACTCAGTGAGGTCGGGGTCAGTTAACGAGATGGTCAGGTAACGTCAGTCGTAAGTCTTTCATTTTTTGCGAGCTTCCTCTGTGAAAGATGACTTTGCAGCAATTGTCTAAACTCAGTTAAGCAGGGGGGCGACGCGTCTCCACATTTCACATTTCAAAACACAGCACCGTAACCCTTTAGACCACCCGGTGACTTTTCCGCTGCTTCAGCTTCAGCTGGCTGGAGGGTGTGCTTGAACTGAAAAAAGTAACAAAATTGATAGGATGGAATCGGAAAAGGGTGAGGTCTAATAGGTAACGCGTCGGATTTGGCCGCTGCTACTGAACGGCCGTCACCAGTGTCAGTGGCGATGAAGCGGCGTGGGTTCGAGCCCAGGTCGAGCTTGTGATATGTGATACCGGTTTTTCCTGGCTGCCGGGCTATCGGGGGTTTCTCTCCGGGTTATCCGGCTTTCCTCCCTCAGCAGAATTGCAAAAAATTGTTAAAAAAATAAAAAAAAGGATAGGTATTGGGTGGCGCTGCACCGCGGCGACGTGCTTCCCCCGGCGGAAGCAGACCGAGTTTACCGAAAGGGACAATAAAGTATCAAAAAAAAAAAAAAAAAAAGCTGTGACCAATCCACTGTAAGTTTCATTATCACCAATCTCCATATCCACCTACTTTTAATGCTCGGGTCGTGAGTTTGAATCCCGGCCGGGGACGAATATTTGTGCTTTCCTTTCTTCGTTGCCCCGTTTTTGATATCACTCAATGGCCATACGTGGTGGAAAAGGACATTAAATTCCCAAACACCCATCCACCCACTCTCTTTATTCATCTTATATTCCCTGATGACGAAACGCTTATAGCCGTACACATGGAGTACATACAACTTGTCAGTCACGACTGGCCTGCTTAGTCTTGCAGTGAGTAAGATTCCCGACTGGACGCCAAAACATCGTGCTGCATCCTTCCTTGTTGCCCCGTCCAGTCTACTAATCACCCTTAGAATAATGGTGGATTAGGAATTAAACCCCGAACAACCAACCGGCAACCAGTCCAAGGTAACTAACAGTCGTGATTCGTCACAGTGACACTGAGAAAGCCAGTGAGAATACCGGATCCTTGTTAGATCAGTTCATGGCCGGCAGAGTCTTAATTCTTTGTCAACTAATCCTAATGGAAATGCCGGGGACAGGTGACGAGTATTACTGAAAAAAGGGACAATTTTTGCTATTAAAAAAAAAATTGCATGCCCAAGAAAGCCATTCTCATATCACGTGGACGATTTTGTTATCGGGCCTTGGGCTGTATGCTTCTCGGTGTAAATTACTTCTAATTAAGTATGGGTCTTCTGGTGACCACGCATGGACAACAAACAGCCGTCGTTTAAATTTTGCGGGGAAGGCGCTGAAAGTATTCGAGGCCACTTCAGAACAGTTGTTTATCTTTATCATTCTAGGGCCAGGTCTTAAATTTAGCAGCTTTAGCTGTTTCATTTTCTTCCACTCTGGGAAAACAGCGCTACCTGAGGAGCGACTGACTTACGCAAGAAGTAATTGGAGCAGAAGCACCAGTCCTGCCCACAACCCGGCGAGGACTGAATGTCCGCTACGTTGGTCAGTGTAGACTTTTTGGTGACGCTGCCGGTTATCAGCCCTCCAAGTTATACTCTCTGTATCGATGATGACAGCCTCAGTCTCAGTTCCCCCTCAAGTTTCACGAGTCAGTCATTCAGTCAGTCAGTGCAGACGGTATCTAATGGTGGCAGGCGAGGGTATGGCGGCAAGCGACTCCACCAAGCAACTTCCCGCCTTATTTGTTTTCCTTACAGAGCGGCCTCAGACGAGTGGCAAATAAACAATCATTACCGAACGGTGCAGCGACCTGCATATGCAATCACAACCTTTGCACGTGCGGTCCGGGCGATTGATAAGTCGTCAGTTGTTCTGTATCGACGCCTCATGCGGTCTGCACTAATTACCACTGGTTCCTGCTTTTTGGGCAACGACATTGATCATCAGCACACGTGCTCAGTTTTTATTAGACGCAGCTTTTGCTCTGGAAGTTCGTTCTATTCGTGTCGGGGAAGAGGGAAAATGAGAGATCAGACGCTGGAGTAACTAGTTCGACTGAAACAACAGATAGGCAGGTGAGGGGTGTGGGTGACGGGGGAGATATGCGGGGGAAGGGGGAGGGAGGAGTATGAAAGTAGAGCAGAGAGCCCCCGCCGTTCAGTTCCCAATCAGTCAGAGACTGACTGGCATGATGTTTCATTGTCCACCAACTCAGTGACGTGCAAAAACTGACGGTGCGACTGATGAAGCTGGAAAGAAGGCCCGATTTGCACTGTATTACCATGTCACATCCTCCCTCCCTCATCAAGTTAAACGTGTAAACCACACATTATGCAAAACCACCCCGACCTACGTGGACGAAAACGTTTCTCGAGTAGTCTGTCGGCTCAGATTGCCTGCCCCTGCAAGTGGCTGATAATTGGTTCTCTCCCCTCGCAATGTTGACCTGCTCATTAATTCAGTCTCCCATCCTTTGGTAAGTGTTCTCCCCCCCCCCCCCTTTTTTTTTCTCTCTCTCTCCCTCCCCCACCCCCTCTTTCTTTTGTACGTACTTATGTGTAGCGAGAGCCGAGGCAGGAGCCCATAGCCAGCGGAACGTTTACACATCTCCTTCACCAGCCTCCTCCACCGTGTTACAATGAGCTGTCATCTCCACACGTTGTGCAGTCTAGCCGCCAGGGGAGACAAATCGACCTTTGATGAGATTCGTGAATGAGAAAAGCTATCGTGGTAAAATTAGTGTAGATCCTGTACGGTGAGCATGCATGGGTGGAGCAGACACTGACTCAGTCACAGCGAATTCACGTCAAATCTCAGCTGGGAATTAACGTTGAGTCAAGTCCATACTGCGCACGGCCCGACTAGTAGGCTTACCTGTACCCGAAGACTAACATCCATCATTTCGTGCCGATTTGTTTCATTCTGAGACAGCTAATTCTCCGTGACATTGCATTTGCCGTTTGCTTCTAAACGTGTCTATTTTGTGTTCTCCGAATTTCTTTTCTCTACGGTCGTGAAAAGAGAAGCCGGACTGAAGATTTCCAGACATAAGAAAGGCGGAGTCAGTCAGCGGCACGCCACAGACATTAAGACAGAGTGTACCGTGTATATTCACCGTCTCTGTCTGCAGTGACGGAGGCCCTGTAATTTCGAAGACAGGAACATACTGAAAAAGTGCCAGTACTCGCTTCAGATTCAAACCGCGACCTTCTCAGTCGACCGAGTCCGCAGCTCTAGTACGGTTAGCACTGATCGAGTAGCCCCTCTTCCTTTCAGTAAGAACATTGAGCCAGGACAATGATCGATAATGACTGAAGAACCACTTGTAATGGACGTTGGCAGAGCGACGCTATTATCTTCCGTCTGGCAAATTAACAACAACAAGAAGAACAACAACAACATCAACTTAACATTCAAACATGAGCTCGGGCACACACATGCACAGCCTGAAGCAGACAGTGGTCAGCAAAAACTAACTAGACTGCATTGAATCATTTCTTACGACAGCATGTTTGAAGCAGACACATGCAGTGCACCACACCAACTAGCTTTTTTTACCTGCAGGTAAAAAAAAAAAACTGGCTGCCAGAAAACAAATGTGGCAGACCTTACGTCGCCAGTTGACGTCTCTAACCCCAAAGTTTGCTCGTGCGATGCGCGGAGTTGTCACGTGAGAGAGGCAGGCCAGGCGCAACATTCTTTGCCTTCAGCTTTACACAGAGGGCCCGGGCTAATCCCTAAGACAGCAGATTGGGTGTCCGCTCAAACTTCGCCCCAAATCCTTCCATGGCCGGAAATAATTACTGAGGTGTGAGTGTAGATCCCAAAACTCACGAACACTTCCGCCATGTCAAAAATTCATATAGGTACACCTTGACAATGGCCGTTGGGTCACGTGATGTTAACGACCTGCGGCTGGTGTGGCAAAGTGTGCCGCTGCATCTGTGAGTAACGTTGCATACGGTGGACTGCCATTGTTAGAACTGAGTCAGCAATGCCGGACCTGGTCCACACTATAGTGCGTTACTCATACACAACATCGTCAGATCCAGAACTCTTCGATCGTCATGTCTTAAGATCATCCATATACCTTAGCAAACGGTTGCAAGACAATATGAGTTCCAGCGCTAACTACAGCCACAGTGAACCTAAAGATCCGATACCAAGAACATACCAAAGGCATCCACAGCAAGAACACGCTAAAGGCATCCACATGTAGAACAAACCAAAGACACCCACAGTGAGAACAAGCCAAAGACATCCACACTAAGAACAAGTCAAAGACATCCACACTAAGAACAAGCCAAAGACATCCACACTAAGAACAAGCCAAAGACATTCACATTAAGACCAAGCCAAAGACATCCACACTAGGACAAGCCAAAGACGTTCACATTAAGACCAAGCCAAAGACATCCACACTAGGACAAGCCAAAGACATCCACACTAGGACAAGCCAAAGACATCCACACTAAGAACAAGCCAAAGACATTCACATTAAGACCAAGCGAAAGACATCCACACTAGGACAAGCCAAAGACATTCACATTAAGAACAAACCAAAGACATCCACACTAGGACAAGCCAAAGACATCCACACTAGGACAAGCCAAAGACATCCACATGTAGAACAAACCAAAAATATCCACAGTGAGAACAAGCCAAAGACACCCACACTAGAACAAGCCAAAGACATCGGCACTAAGGATAAGCCAAAGACATCCACACCAAGAACAAACCGAAGAAGGCTGTGCGCCGAAGACATCCACACAAAGAACAAGGCAAAGCCATCCACAGTAAGAACACGTTACAGACATCCACACCAAGATCACGCCAAAGGTCTTCAGACGAAGAACACACGCCAAAGACATCCACACTAAGACCAAGCCAAAGGCATCCACACTAAGAACAAGCCAAGGCATCCACACTAAGAACAAGTCAAAAGCATCCACACCAATAATAAGCCAAGACATCCACACCAGAACGTGCCAAAGACATCCACACCAAGAACATGCCAACATGACTTGAAGACATTCACGCTAAGAACACGACAAAGACATCAACTGACACCAAGAACACGCTACAGACATCCACACTGAGAACATGCCAGATATCCACAAAATGAACACGCCAAGAACACTCTCAGTACAGACATCCACACCAAGAACACGAGAACTTGGAAGGGCGTCGTGCCTGGGGTCCACTAACGCAATCTTGCCCAAGAAAGAACCTGGGAAATAAAGGAGAACCCACTATTTAGAGGCAAACCATGGAGGAAAATTTGATAAGCCAGCGCATGCAGCTATCAGCATTAGTTTAAACACAAAGACCCTTGCTCTAAGAAGGGAGGCGGGTGGAATGTAGACGTATTATCATTTTGCAAGAAAGACTACCGTTGTAAGCAACGGAAGGGAAATCTGGCAAGCAGAGGTGGGTGGGTGGGTGTTTGGGAGTTTTACGTCCTTTTTCACCACGTAAGGGTGATATCAAAGACGGGGGCAACGAGAAAAGGGCCAGCACAATATTTGATCCCAGCAGACCCCATACCCAAGAAAGGTAAGTGATAGCTAAGGGAGTGTAGTCACTGATGTGGCGCACAAGTGAACTGTTTCGTCCTCCTATCCGAGGAGCCGGGGTGGTAGAATGGTAGAGCGTTGGACTTCTAATGCTCGGGTCGTGAGTCCGTATCCCGGCTGCAGCCAAATATTTGTGCTGGCTTTTTCATCGTTGCCCCGTCTTTGAAATCACCCGTATGTGGTGGAAAAGGACGTTAAACCCCCCAAACACCCACTCGTCCTCCTATCCAAATCATGACTCAAATTGTACTGCCGTGTCGTGAAAGGTGACGGAAATACAGTATAAATTCCACAGCATTTCTAGCCCCAGCTACAACTTTCTCCGCTTGTTGGGACACCTGGATACTGCTGTTTAATTTCTGCTCGCGTATTCGCCGATGCGGTGCGTTCCACCCTCGTGTCTTTGGGTGCAATGAGACATGCTCCCAGGTCATGCCAGACACCCTTGGTTGGAACAACATTAAAAGTGCAAAGGTTCACGATACCCACTCCAGGCTTTCGGGCCAGAATTAATTCAAGGTAGTGCTTGCTCTCTTTTCGGATTTCGTTTCAGGAAAATGTCCCCACACTTCGTGGTTCACTATCAAACACACATCTGTTCGTCTCGAAATGTCGCCCGGGTCCTCAGTAACCGAAATGACCTATCGCAAACGGCCGTCACCCGGGATGGCCGCGAAGCGAACAAACTGGAAACGGATGTGCATTATGTTCACTGAACTCACACCATGGCGTCGACCACATTGGCCGCTAGGAGCGCCACCTGCGTGGTCTTGGCGAGCCAGCGTGAAAATGAGCTGGCCTTTCACTCCCTCTTCGCCTAATAGATGAGTTTAACAAGCAACTAAAACGTTTCATTTCAGTTTACTTCAAAGGGCGCATGTCACGCAATCGGTTGCTGACAAATTGTTCCTGTAAGCGGCGTTTGTCGAGGGGAGAGTGGGAAGGAGGCCGGGGAGGGGGGAGGGTGTTGAGGGGGAGGGGGTTGAGGGGTAGTCGGGGGTGGAGATGCACATCGCTTTTTATCAGTCGAGTCCTTATTCACAGTGCCAGCCGAAAGTAACTTTCCAAAAAATATTTTTTAAAGATACATTCTCAAACTAGCCTTCCATTGTGGCGACGAAAATAGGGGTTTCCAGTTTTGGGTGTTGAATATTGGCCGGTTCCATAAAATTACAAAAACTACTTGTGCACAGTCGACTTGAAATGACAGTATATTACGTATAAAACGAGAACTGGCGAGAACGACTAGGGTTGTTTGAAATGTCATACTAACACTAAGAACTCTTCCTGTCTTCCAGTCTGCATAGGACGGTCGTGACATCCTTGTGACACGTCCCATAAAACGCTCTGACTGTCTGCTGTAGGAGCTGACCACAGTGTACTGACTCACTCAAGAAATCTGCAAGATGTATTGCGCATGTATGATAATGCCGCCAATATGTATACTAAAAATCACATTATTTGTTCAGATGCAAAATGGCACATGCCATAGTTGCTCGTGAAAATTTGCGCGTGATTGACACGATTTGTTTGGTCCCACTGTTCTAAGCTACAGACGCAGGTTACGTGAACGCAGAAAGTAAACAAGCAAAAGGGTTGGTTGCAATGTGCAATGGTTTAGGTGGGTTGTATCAGGGGGTAGGCTGTGGATTGATGGTATGCCTGGAACGTGTCGATTGTAGCACAGGCCAACAAAGATTGCCTCTGTGAAAACGATGTCCTTTGACTTACTGGAAGAAGCTGTTCTCTCTCTCTCTCTCTCTCTCTCTCTCCCTCCGGCTCTGTGTGTGTGTGTGTGTGTGTGTGTGTGTGTGTGTGTGTGTGTGTGTGTGTGTGTGTGTGTGTGTGTCAGTGTGTGTGTGTGTGTGTGTGTGTGTGTGTGTGTGTGTTAGAGAGAGAGAGGGGAGGGGGAGGGGGGTTGCCGTAAACCTTTATGGCGATCCAGTATTCTCTCATTTTAACGACTAACAGAAAAAGTGAGAGCATGAGAGAATGGAGCGAAGTTTTGACAGTCTGCATACACTGCCTACACAAAGCTAATGCGCACAGAATTGCTGAAGATATGTGGCTGATGGGCCAAAAAGCAAAAGTTAAAAAAACAGCAGACTCGTTCGTCACCGCTCCGTCAGAAGGCAGCACGGTGGACTGGATACGTCATTCACAAGTCTGCTCGGAGTACTGAATATTTGAATAGCATGCTGTCTTTAATGCAGGCAAATAAGATGAATATCCCCAAGTAAACAAGCAGGCGACCGCAGGAAAGGGACATAATTATGTATGAAATCTGGCGTAATACGGCTGCCAAAGTGAAGCCGAGAAACACCGAACTGAATAACGCGGGAACAAAACGACACCGTCTGCAGGAAGTTCTTTTCACCTTGTCGAAAAGCGCACCCCATTTTTTTTTTTTTTATTGTATAATTTTTTTATGTTTTCCAGAGCCTTCTAAGAAGGTGTGGTCGTTACTTGAATGCTAATGTGGCTACACGTTCAGTGTCAAGTCTTTGAAAGCTCGGATGAAAAGCATCCATTTCACATCTCCCTTCTCCCTTTTGTGAACTAGTCATCTTGGTATTAGTCTTAGTGTTTAGATGATTGTTTGTTTGTTAGTTTCTTTCTTTGTGATGGTTGTTGTTTAGTTGGTATCGGTTGGATTTGGGTTGTTTTGCTGTTTTGTTGTGATTGTTTGTTTGTTTGATTTTTTTGGTGGTCACTGGTGGTGTGGTGGTGGTGCCATGGTGGTGGTGTGGGGGGGGGGGGGGGGGGGGAGGAAGAGAGAGAGAGAGAGAGAGAAGGAGGAGGAGACAAACATCCAAACGAACGCATTTTATTTTCCAACGGAAATGATTTAATCACAAGATGATTAATTTTCAATCAGCCGGCGTCTCTGAGAGAGAGAGAGAGAGAGAGAGAGAGAAAGAGAGGTCTGTAGTTTGAGGTATGGTCTGTAGTTTGGAGTATGTCATGTTGCTACAAATGATTGTTACTTAATCCACGATTTGAAAGGGCCTTTTTCTTTCTTTTTTTCTAGCGGCCTATCAGTTTTTCCATGTTATTTATCCTCGATCGGCCGGCTTTACTTCCCTCTCGTTTGATTAATGAACTACCCTTGACTGGACTTAACCTTTAGAGCTTGAAACGTGTTTCCTGTAAACCAGGAATGTGACAATATCGCTAATGACTTCCACTTCATGCCGGCTTGTATTTATCTCGGCATTCCAAAAAATTTTCTTCATCGTTTGCTTTCTTCCTTTTTTTTGTTTTGTTGAGTGCGCCAACCTGCAGTGTACTGAATAATACATGTAATATTTCGTTTAAGGATGTGTCTTGACTGAAATGAAGGATGTGTCTTGACTGAAATGAAGGATGTGTCTTGACTGAAATGAAGGATGTGTCTTGACTGAAATGAAGGATGTGTCTTGACTGAAATGAAGGATGTGTCTTGACTGTAATGAAGGATGTGTCTTGACTGAAATGAAGGATGTGTCTTGACTGAAATGAAGGATGTGTCTTGACTGAAATGAAGGATGTTTCGTGAATATTAGTAGCACGTCAGTTTTTTCAGTCTCGGTAATACCCATGAAAACGTCGTCTCTCGGTTCCTGGATATTTAAATCTCGACCCCCCCCCCCCACCCAAAAAAAAGTCTTTGCAGAGGTCTTCCTTGCAGGGGTGGATTTCCAGCGGGTGATCGTCGTTGAGGGGGTTGGGGGTGGGGACGGGGTAGGGAGAGTCGGTGGAGGAAGAGGGATCCACGTAACAGTCGGATTCGACCTTCGAGCCCATCGGTTTATCAAGCGAGCAGTGCAGCAACATTCTGTGCAGTGTGACGGGTCTCGAATTGTAACTGTGTGGTCTCCATGACTCACTACGAATGCAGTTCCCCCTTATCGAGATAAACCACGTTTAGCTCACCTACAGCTCAACAGAGAGAGAGAGAGAGGGGGGGGGGAGGGGTAGGGGGTAGACGCAGCAACTATCGAACGATTTTGACCTTGTGTATTTTCACACCCATAAAGTGTCGCCCTCACACCAGCTCTGTTTGCACTCCTGTCACCGAAAGCTCTTTCTGGCGCCTGCCATTCCCTGTGATTTACACCAGGTGTGGCCCTGTCTTACCCCCACCTTGCTAGCTGCTTTCCGGCACAGGTAAGAAACGCTGTGACACCAGGAACCAAGTGGTGGCAACTACAGGCAGGTGGCAGTCGTTGGACACTGCGCGGTAATCTCAGATCAAAGCTGTACGCACACAATCTTTGATCAACGCGATCGCGACCTCCCACACAATTGAAACCGATGATAAACTTGTTCTAAACGTGTTTTTTAATCCCTTGGGAAACACTGATTCGATCGCTCTATCGCAAGCAGTGATAGTGACAGTTTAAGAAAAGTTCACAAAACTTGACTTAAAACACGCTTCTCTGCTGGGGAAGTTGGCGAAGCCTTGTGCTTGGGTAGGATTAGAGGCTCTGAGTCTGAATCAGTTACAGTTTGCATACTTGCATACGTTTATTAACTTATTCAGTCAGAGTGATGAAAACTACAAAGTCTAGCTTCCAATGAATGCCTCTTGGTACGGTTCGATATATTTTCCAACCTGTTAGTTCACGCATTACAAAGGTATACTTCCAACGGAAGTGTGTGTGTGTGGGGGGGGGGGCGTTTCTGTAGTCTTACGTGTCGATAGCCCTACGCCTACAAAAAGTCTCGTCAGTCCTAGTATTAGTCCTATGTTTTGATAGTCCTACCTAAAAAAATCTAAAGGAACATAGGACTATTGCCACGTAGGACTAATGATACGGACTTCATGAGACTTCAAGTAAGTGTAGGACAATCGACACGTAGGACAATCGACCGTAGGACAGGGGTAGGACTATCGAGAAGTTCGACACGTAGGACTATCGGCGTAAGACTATCGACACGTAGGCCGCGCCAGTTGCCACGCAGGACTAACGACACGCACATGACAGTCCGAGCCCGCTGCAAGACGACTAACCGGTCACATGTTTCCTCCCGCTAGTTTCCATTATAACACTTGCACACACACACACACACACACACACACACACACACACACACACACAAAAGGACACACGGCATGTTTTGATGTCCAAAGTTACAGAAACAGACAGATATTTATTTAAATCGTCTGGCATAAATCTCAACTTTTGTCAAGCCCACGCTACTCATGCCGGCCAGGTGAGGCAAATCCCATTACTGCAGGTGCACAAATCTAATCCGCGGATTATCTTCCACAAAACCCTCCCTTGTCTCTTGTCTCATTGTCACGTAAGAACGCATGTATTTCACAATTCACTGTCTTTGTTCCTTTTTCCTCTGCCTCTCAAGTTCAGCTCTGCAGCTTACCGGGTTAAGTTGCGCGCTTCCCACCTCCCAAGGCAGGCTTTGTTGGCTCATTGTTTGAAGATGAGATGGTGTGTCGTAATTTATGAAAGTCGTCTTTTAATTTGGCTGTCAGTGGAGGGGTAGCGTGTAATCCAGTACAAACCTCATCAGGAACTGGGCGCCTCGCCTCTACTGACTTTACTGCCGGCAGCTCGTCTGAAATGTCTCATTCTCCCTACACGCAGAAATGTGTCTGCCCGTTTGGCATGACAGACACTTACTCTGCGGCAGAGCCTGTCCTTTGGTCGGTGTTGCTTGACAACGTTCACAACAAGTTATTCTCGTACACCTCTGTATAATTCATACTCTTTCCAAGGTATTCAGTTCTTCAACCATGACTTCTCCATTCCATCCCTTTGCCATTATGGTGATTCGGTCTGATCTTTCAACTTCAAGTTGCTTTGTAACACGGTGTTTCAATGCCCGTGTTGTCAGTCATATTTTCGCACAGTTTGAGGGTAAAAGGTGTGTTGCTTGCCTCAAGCTGTCTGGTTCTCTCTTTCCTAGTCTTTCGAACCGCGTCCCTTCCGTTCACTTGTATGCGATCTCAGTTGTCCCGTCTCAGTGTCACTTTCTTTGGTTCCATCTACAGTTGACTGTAGAGTCAAATGAATTTGAAAGTTCACCTCAGTCACCATCCATTTTGATTTGCTGTTGTTGTTGGGATAGGGGTGGTGTGTGTGTGTGTGTGGGGGGGGGGGGGGGTCTGAAGCCTTCAGGTAGGGTGTCCATTGCTAGCTTCGGGATTTGCATTCCGTCATGCAGTCATCCTGTATCAACACAATACTTCCTGATAATTATGATACGACTGATTATTGTTGTTTTGGGCCGATAACTTGGACAAGACCCAAGTACGACAGTATGTTGCGACAATAAACTGAACACGTGTATAATTGAAGACAACACATGGGAACGAATTTCAATTCGTCCATTCTCTAAGTCAAGTTTTCCTGAAGCCAGGTGAACTGTGAGGGCCATATTACCAAGCGGTAAATGTTAGAGAAGTTCAAAACCCTTCACGTTTGCTTGTCGGAGTCTTTTACGAGAAAATGACGCCCGCGAGTCTAGTATTTTATAACCAGACCGCTCTCGTGATAATGTGGTTGTACAAAACCATAGTGGCGTTGTGATAGCTTGACTGTACAAAGCACTGCCGATTGAACGCAGCAGCATCTTGGGACAGGCAGCAATTGTGGAAAGCACAAACACGGATCGGATGAAGGCCTCGTCACATAAATCTGATCCTGGCCTGGTCCGGGGTAGGGTGGATTCGCTTTGTACCAGCGGCTGGGGAAAATGTGTGTGAATGTTTGGTACTCGTGACTGACTGTAACGCCTTGTGTCGCGATTCTCTGCTGAAGTTCTTGCTCGTAGTGTGTGCGTGCGTGCGTGCGTGCGTGTGTGTGTGTGTGTGTGTGTGTGTGTGTGTGTGTGTGTGTGTGTGTGTGTGTGTGTGACATAGGCACAGGTTCTGCCAGTGGTTTGTTGAGGAAGTGTTGCCGACTGACTTGAACGGATAGTTAAACACCGAGTATCCCGGCCATCTGTGCTACGCAGATCAGTCGTCGGCCCTTCAGTTATTACAAGCATCACGGAATCAGTCAATACGCCGCGTTAATGGTTGAAGTTCTTTTTGCTTTTGCGAGCAATGTCTCACTGTCAAATCTCGTCCGTCGCAGGCTGCCCCAGGCGCAGGCTGTCTATGGTGCTTTCCTTGCTCGTCACCCAGTCTGCTTTGTCATCACTGGTGTTTCCCCCAGGACCAGCAACAGTTCTACTAAATCCACAGACCCACAGCACTAAGACAGTTTTGAAAGTAATTTTCTAACTTGGGTCATACTTCCTTTGCTACGGAAGAAAACATCACGAAGTTCATTCATAGACTAAAAACTGAGTCAGTCTAGCCAAGAATCTCAGCATGGCGCTACTTTTAATGAATAGTCTATTAAGTACCACTGATGATGAATATCTTACTTTAAGACTGATCAGGACCGCCGGATCACAGTACAGATAACATTTCTCACCGAGGCATTAGGGAGGAAAAAATGAACTGGATCCAGTATTTTGCATCAAGGCGCGCTGGGAGCTTAGTCGACACGTGAAGTGAGTTGGATCCCTGGCCGTGTGTTTTTGGCGGGGAGTTTTCAGCACTGCGCTGTTTGTTTACCGTGCGGTACGCGCATTAATTAGCAGCATTTGTAGCGCACGTGCGCCACGTCTTGTGTGCAGGTGTCCCCAGCCAAGCCGCCTGTCTTCACATCACTATATCGGGGGATAGACCGGAGAGGTAGTTTGGAAGGGGGGCGGCGGAGGTAAGTAAGGGGGGTGGGGGTGGGTCCGGGCCTGGGGGGTGGGGGTGGGGGTCAGTGGGGATAGGTAATGTGAAGGGGGGGGGGGGCGTGTAGTGCTGGAAATGTCGGACGGTCCCGTGGTAAAGATGGAGATAAGCTGTATTTCCCGCCGGCTTAAAGTTGCCAGTGTGGAATGGTAAGTTGTGCAGAACTTAGCCTTTACTAAGTACAAGGGAATTTTGTTCTAGTGATTTGATGTACATGTCCGCAGTATCAGTTGACCTGCTGCACACCGGTAGCTTACTAGTAGATGATTATGCTGGTTTCTGTTTTGTTTTGTTTGAAAAAGCTAGACTGACTTGTGAGCCGGTCAGGTCAGTGGAAATCACAGATATCCATAACTGAATTACTAAACGAGCAGCAACACTTGAAACCGGCGTCCGTG
Organism: Batillaria attramentaria; assembly: GCA_018292915.2. Lineage (NCBI taxonomy): Eukaryota > Metazoa > Mollusca > Gastropoda > Batillariidae > Batillaria > Batillaria attramentaria. The sequence continues at coordinate 1,362,147 of JACVVK020000088.1, forward strand.
CGCCCGCCAGGATTCAGGCCCAATCCGGGCTAGAATCTAGTTTCGATCCATTTGATTCAGTCGCTACGTTTGATCGAACTATCATAACTCAGTGATTGTCAAAAGCGGCATGCACCCACAGCCGAGGACTGACCGTCGCCAGTCCGTTTCTGCTACATCAAGTTCTCAGTACCCGGGGGGCTAGTTTCTGTTGCTTTCAGTCCGGGTTCTGCACCTTGCCTACCGCCTGTCCGGCACTGACTTTTTACGACCACCGACCAACCTGGACACCGGCTTGGCTGGCAGACAGCACAAATCTTTCGTAGGAGGACTACCGTAATGTTTATCCTCTGTAGTGAACTCTTTCCTTTTCGATTCAGAAGTATGATGAAAAATAGTCTACTTTTACTTTTTTTTTTTTTTTTTGGGGGGGGGGGGGGGGGTTGAAATGCAGTATTTCAGTTTTCTGTTGACCATACATGAAACGTCATTTGACAAAGAATGGTTTGACCACTAAAACCTTGACCGAAATGGAGAGAATCTAGCAAGATAATAAGAAACAAGGGAAATAATTTGAGCACAATTCAGTCAGTGTCAGGTTTTACCATTTCAGCTTACTTGTCACTGTTTGTCCCCTAGAAAAGCACGCCGCCAGTGTGTCAGTATCAACATGACTCCGAGTTTTGTAACACAGCTTCTGCTGAATCGTGCTGATCGAGCTACCATATCTTGCCACAGACAATCCGGTAAAAGGTAGTTCATTTGTGTGTTAAAACTCCCATTCTCCATATTTATGTCTGTAAACTTAAACAGGCTAATTCCATCTGTGCTCAGCCGACTTATGTTTTGTTTGAAACAGTATTGCTCGTGAGTGCGCCTGCCGGTACGCTTGAAATACGCTGTCTTTATAATTAATACAGCCCTTAATGCGATACAATCAGTGGTGTTTACACTTTGCGTGAGCTGTAAAACATTCAAATTCAACAGCGTGCGGAAAACTTTTCATGGAACCTGCTGAATCTGTACACCAGAATCGGTCACTTTTGTCCCAACATAGCACTCTGAACAGATTTTGTGGTGACTCTGGCCGGGGTATATTTTGTTATAGGGGTCAGTGTACCGCGTACTGAGCAGACGACGTTATTTTGTCAAGTTGTGGACGGCGCTGATTGGTGGCTATTTTTAAAAGAATTTTCGGGTCCCAGTCTTTCCCGTAGGCCAAAAAGAAAGTCGTATTTCTCTAATAGTAGAAGCCACAAAGTCATGAAAACGGTCGTGATGGCCAAATAAAACATTCTTCTCTCTGGCAAATCGCCTTAGAGCTTCAAAGGGCAGTTTTCTATTTCACTCGCAGCCGCCTTACCAACATAGAAGCTTTAAACGCAGCGGACTTCGGGGGGGGGGGGGGGGATTAAAAATCAACCGAACTATTCACTGCTTTGTAACATTAATGCAATTTCCTGTTTGATTTTACCTTACATGTACCGGTACTTGAACCCCCCTCTTCAAATCAAATATGAATTTATTCTCCTTATTTGGTCACCACTTCCGCGGCGCTGCCTACACACGTGTTCGGGTTGTGCGATAAAACATACGGACGATGCGCCCTTCCCCGGTTTGCCAGCACTTTGATGTGGAAAATTAATACCCTAAAGAACGGATGACTTTCTGCCGGGTGTCTTATCACACAGGCCGTCCAGGTGTTCCGCACAAAAAAATAGGACCAGCGTGAGCGCGCAAAAAGAAGGGAGCTAATTCATTCGATTCGGTACTGTCACGCGGTCTGCAGCGGATCGGGAAAAATACCTTTACACCGGGTATGGTAATGAAATGGCGTTTAGAGCCGTTTTGAAATCAAACGATTGAACCTTTGCCACGTCCCTCCACCCGTGACGGCAAACAGTTATTGTCCCCCTTTTGACGCGTTCTGAACGTTTGTGAGCCGGGCCGCTCGTCAGACCCGCGTTTCTCACACCACTAAAATCGAGCCCCTTTCTCGGCGAGGTGGAAATCCTTTAGAAACAGTTACAAGGCAAGTTTCAATTAAGAATGATGGATAGCAATGTTTGTTTGAGTTCAACTGGTGGAAAATGTGAATAGATAATATTTACTCATAATAAGAGGGGCGACCCGTATTGCTACAGCGGCAAAGCGAAGAATGGTTGCGGGTAGAGGGAGCATTGCAGGCCCGACAAAGGAGCGGCACAGCCCTTGTGGTCGGGTAGAATAGGGCCGGAGGGAGGGAAGAAAAGACTCGGGTGCCTGTGGAAGCGTCTCCCTAGAAGAATCGGTCTGCCGGTGGCGTTCCTCCGCTCGGGCCTTGGCGTTGCCCCGGTAACCGGCCCTTTGACAGACCCACTATTACCTTCACGAGGGTTTGCTGGGGCCTGTTCCGGGTGGCTGCTTGCCGCAAACAGGGGTTCTGTTCAAGTGCTGCAGCGCATCCGTCCCTCTACTCTCCTCTCTACCCTCGTCTTTCTTCTCTCCTACTTCGTCTGTATAGTCCATGCATGGTCCCCTGGTTTGCTTCGCCTTTGTGTAATGAAGACTCTTTTGCAGATGTAAGTTTCTTTGTCGTGACTGGCAAACACCATCGAGCACATTGTCCACGTACATTGATTTTACACTGACTAGGGTCGGGGTGTAAGCAGTGTTCTTTGCTGAGACACCAGTTTGAAGGGGTTCTGTTTCACGAATCGCATTGCGGATGGGATTAGAGGATGAACTCCACAATGTAGCCTGAGAACCTACAATTCCCAGGGTTTTTTTTTGTTTTTGATTTTTTAATAAGGTCCAAGTTTGTCGTGACAAAAGAAAAGCGATTCAGCCACTGATATGTCAAACCCCGCCTTCACTGAGCACGTTAACTAGTTCTGGGGGTTTCTATCCGATCAGGCGATCATCGGTGAGAAGATGGAGAAAAATGGCGTAAACGTGGGTATGAGATACCGGCATTAGTATTCTCAATGTTTTTTGTGTATGCTTTTTTTCTTTTCTGGTTGTTGTAGAGGATTGTTGTGTGTGTGTGTGTGTGTGTGTGTGTGTGTGTGTGTGTGTGTGTGTGTGTGTGTGTTTTAAGAAGGGGAGAGGATTCCCCACCCCCCTCCCCCGATCACCCAGTCCATTTAGCAAAACGTCACCCTAACCGCATGGTGCCGCTGACTGCAGTTCTATCCAGTAACGGGTTGACCATTGATAGGAACATAAGCGGGACGGCAGTGCATGGTGCAGACCCCTACTGGGGACCCGGCAAAAATCCCCACTGTCCCCCGCCCCTTCCACTACACCCCTCAGTCTACCCGCTCTCCTCTACCACCCTTCTCTCGCGAAAACACCCGACCTTTGAGATGTGAATGGCGGGATGGGGAGGTATGACTGAGTAGCCCGGGGCTTCGGATGCTGATCTTAAAGCAAACAGGAGAGAAACCTGTGCGGAATTCTATCGGGGATCTGCACATTGAAGCACTCTTTCCACAACGACGCGCGCGGCTCTACCACTTAATGTCCCCGGCCACCACCAACACATCATAGTCACCCCCTTCTATTCCGTTTCCTTGGCGAACTGGGCAGACGCGGCTGATGTAGCTGGCACTGTGTCTTGATTTGTCACAGGCAGGTTCTCTCTCTCTCTCTCTCTCTCATCTGACTCTGGGGCCAAGTCTGTTACTTACTAAACTACCGCACAGTGTGTATGAAACTGTAGGAATGGTTGGGTGGCTGTTTCCGTGTTGAGGGTGGGTGTGGGTGTTTGGGGGTTTAACGTCCTTTTCCACCACATAGGGTGATATCAAAGACGGGGCAACGATGAAAAAGCCAGCACAAATATTTGGCCCCAGCGGGGATCGAACTCAAGACCCGAGCATTAGAAGTCCAACACTCTACCATTCGACCACCCCGGCTCCCCATGTTTCCGTGTTGAACTGCCTCTTCCACCACATAATGGTGACTGATATCAAAGACTGGGCAACAAGGAAAAACTAACACACAGTCCGGTCGCCGGGATTCCAACAGTTCGAAACATTGAAAGTCCAAAGCTTGACCAGAACCAAAGGGAAATTTTAACACGTCATCAGTTCAGTGTCAAAGATTCAATGCATGTAATCAGTATAATTAAGATAGCTGTCAAATTAATAAGGACTTATTAAGTCTTCTTTCGAATAGAGAGGTAATTGGAATTTTGGTAAATAATAGTTCTGCTTATTTAATCGCAGCGAACTTCAGTTTTTGTCACTGAAACTGAAAGCTTGTAGAGATCTGGCTATTTTCCTACATGGGAAGACATATCATAATTGTGAAGAGCAAAAAGATATGTGGCGCAGCTCCTGCGACCCCCACCCCCTCCCAACTATCCCCTGTCCTCTCTCTCTCTCTCTCTCTCTGTCAGTATTTTTCTTTGCAATGCTAGGCACTACAAGATCTATAATCACGTTTCTACTGAAATGCAAGTCCCACTCGTTCTTGCAGCGCTAATCAACATTTCTCGTGCTTCCTTGTAACTGGTATATTTTAATTTGAAAAATACACACAAGAAAATAAAATGCCTATTGTATGTGGCAGATTTGGCCAGCGATATTCCGGCCCTTCCAAGGTATGCTGTTTTGCGTGATGGTCTGTCTCGTGAGTCCTCGGGCATTACCGTGAAGCGTGTGCACTACCACATCTATAACAAGTTTCTGCTGAAATACAACTTGTAAGTTTTCCCCTTGCAGCGCTAATCAACATTTGGCGCTTCTTGGTAACTCGTGCGTTTTTAGTCGAAAAATACACACAAGAACATAACTCAGTGCAAAGGTGTATCGTGTCTGGCAGATCAGGCCCACGATATTCCCGTTCGTGGGATGCTATTTTCGCGGCGATGGTCTCTCTCGTCCTCGGGAACAATCGTCAAGCGTGGTCACTTGTGTCTCCAGTGGGGCTTAGCTGACCGCACAAAACTAATTAAACTGGCCCAGGGCAGGTTCACTGCAGAGACTCTCGATTGCGACGTAAACCCTGTTTAGTTTTCGAGCACAGGCGCCGACTGAGACTCCAAGAACTACGTGTAGTTGGTTCAGGTGTCTAATTGCCTACGAGTGCCCACATGGCCCTAATCGTTGCCGCCAGGGTTCAATTCCGATTCAGCCAGAGTGAGTCAGTCGGAGAGAAGAAGTTCTAGGACACAAGGAGACTAACCCAGAAATAAAAATCAGGCTCTTTTGCCGACTAAAATTTGAGTGGCTGAGACGTTAAGCCTTCATTTTAACCTTAACCGACTGAAACTCTTACGTAACACGTGTACATGTAGATTTGGTTGGAACACGTTCTTCGCTTCGCTCCTCCGTTCCAGTCATCTGTTTCTCCTGCTCCATCAGTTTTCTGATTTGCCATCTCAACATAAACAAATTTGAGGAGCCGGTAAAAGTTATAAAAAAAGGAGCAAGCTCACGTGTGCGAGTGAAAATAAATTGTCCTCGTTTGTTTTTGCCATGAGAATGTCACATGAAAGCTCACATCATAGAAAGTTCAGCCAAACTATGCTAGCGCTTCCCCACTCCTAATCCGAAACATAACTCACCAAAACTTCAAAGGATTCTCGTCGGTTGTGATGTAAATAATAGAATAATGTAGCGGGGACATGGAGTCGTCGGATTCTGGATGCAACGGACATAATGCACGTACAGACAACAGATTTTTCACAGCTTGTTTCCTCCGCAGCTTCCGTGACCAAATATACCCTTGAATTATAAGATTCTCTTCAGTAATTTGGGCGAAATGCGGTTTGGCGATAGAGACATCATTGTAGACGTTCGGAAACCTTTCCCTACTACAGGGAAAAATCGAACATACTAAGAAACTGCGCACACTGTCATAAAGTACACAAAGTTACGACTTCTAATGCTCGGGTCGTGAATTGGTATCCCGGCTGGGGCCAAATATTTGTGCTGGCTTTTTCATCGTTGCCCCGTCTTTGATATCACCCGTATGTGGTGGAAAAGGACGTTACTGACCCCTAACCCCCCCCCCCCACACACACACACACACACACACACCCCACACAAAGTTAAGAGTGCAAAAATTAAGAATGAGGCGAGTAATTTCGTCTGATGAATTTGAGATGTCACTGATACGTACAGGCTGACTGACGCGTGGATGGTACAAGAAAACTTGCACACCATCTGCCCTTGGTATTTTTTTTTTTTTTCGTCTGAGGGTGGTATCTAGGCGTGGAGGGAGGATTACATGGTATTCGCCTCAACCTCTAAAGACCATGACCCAAACAGGGGGAAGGAGAGGGCTGCGGGAGGGGGGTTGGAGGGGGAGGGGGGGATAAAGGAAAGATACCCGAAAGAGGCGTTGAAACAGCGAGTGAGGGTATACATCTAACTAGTCGGGGAGGACACAAAATTAAAAGGCACACCTGCAGTTTTTGTTACATCAAATTAATGCAACCCCGAAGCCTCAGTTTCCCGACCAGAAGGAAAGAGGCACGTATCAAACACGTTTCCACCCAGTTCGTGCAGTCAGCAGTGTCAGTCTAGTATCAATGTCTCCAGTCCCCGCGTTCAGGACGAACTAAATCGGCCACCTAAATGGTTCATTCTCACGCAACAGTGTTTGGGAATAGTGGTCTCTGATACCCAAAACGCCTTGCTTCAAGAGCGGAGGTGTGAAATAAAACCCACGGCCAAGAGATTACCCGCCCGGAGTCAGTGGCCGCGTGTGTGTGTGTGTGTGTGTGTGTGTGTGTGAAAAGACAAGGTAGCTGAATGCACTCACGATGTTGACAGAAAATGTATTTTTGCGCAAGGAATAGAAGATACCGGTCCCCCGTTACGCGTAATACATACTTTTATCCCACGAAACCTTGCACAAGAAAATCAACAATGATATTAGAAGCATTTTGCCTACGAGTTTAAAATATATGCCAAAAAGTAGAAAGTTTAAGTTTGATATGCTCTTTCTTGTTTCCGGCCTTTCTTCTTCCTGCTCTCTTCTTCTTTTTCTTCTTCTTTTATTTCAGTATTTATTTGTTTTTCTTTCCCACGTCTTTACACTTCAGTCCAGTTTTTTTCCACGTCAATTTCTCCGCCATGCTCTCTGTAAACTGGTTCAGATGAGCACGTATGTAAGTTTTTGTTTGTGCTTTCAATGTATTACTGTTTGCTGCTTGACGGTGATCCATGAATAAAAATGTTTAAACCAAAAAGTAGATTCGGCGAGTGTGTGCGACGACAACGTGGAAGAACTATTGTGACAAGACTGACAATTATTTAGTAATAATGACAACTCATAAAAATGATCGGATGACATATATATGCCAAATAATGTTCATGTGGCAGGTCAGCTAACGGGAGTGAAGAGGATTTTCCCACTGACCAGTCAACTTATGACAAACCGGTCAGCCAACCTACAAACCGAACACTGAAAAAAAGTGACTTATGTAAGTTTTGCCCTTTTTCGCAAACTACAGTGTGAAACTGCAAGACATCAGTATTACCTGTGATTATGACAATAAGTAACTCAGTTCCCACCAGGTAAGTTTGGAGTTGTGCGCCAGATGGCCTCACGAAAAAAACAAAAATCATAATCAGGTCAGCATGGATTTAAGTTTGGCTTAGTGGGAGTGTTGGACTGTGACTTTGATTACATTCGTGTTTGCTGCAGTAAGAGCCGTTAAGGAACCCGGCCGGCGTTAATCTTGTCCGATTTTCGCACTCAGGGCCAAGACCAAAACTTGAAGAGTCAAAAACGTGGGATACTCGTGCGCGGCCGGTACGAAATGTGTTACATTGATATTATTATCAGTTATGATCATCAAGTTATTATCATGAACATATCTGGTATTAATAGTAGGCTTTCGACATCAGTAGTTGAAGTAACAATAAGATGGAGACCAACTTACCACAAAAATCTAGACTTGCAATGCTAGTCGGGTCGTGAGTTCGATTCCTGGCTCGGGCCAAATATTCAAAGTTTTTGCTGGCCTATTTCTCGTTGCCCCGTCTTTGATATCACCAATGCGTTGTGGAAAAGGACGTTAAACTCCTAAACACTCACCCACAAAAATCTATGTAAAAGCTTTACAAGTCATTTTCAGAGTGTAACTCCTTAGTTAACTGAAAATTTAAATGCCACACTGACAGGCTTCATTTTCGCCGTAATGTGGACAGCCCTTTCAGATCCCGCACGTGCGTTTACAGTGACCACGACACACTGAGAAGTGCCGTGACTGATTGACTGTGACACCAGATTGATTCCGTCACCAGATGAAGTACCACTTGAACTGGCCGGGTGGTAATCTTCACTTGCGTTGGCTCGCCAGTGAAAGTCCCACTGACTTTCTGTAATCCATATCACGGCAGAGGCAGCCACGTGATAAAGGACTGCTATCTCCGTGTATTGTGCGTTAGTGTCAGTGACAACAAGATCACTGAGTTAAAAAAAAATCTGTATGATGTGAGCTAACCGATAAATCAGTCTAGATAGGATAACACCAGTTCGGCCACCTGCTAGCCGCGCCCCACTACTTGTAAGGTCAGTGTTTCAGTCTCGATCGCTGGCACTGACTAGTGTATATTTTTTTCTGTTCAGCCAACACTGACGATAAAAAATATTACACTTGAAGAGCTTGAACCAACCAAATTAAAACAACAGCAACACTAACAACAAAACCCGGCTTCCGACAAACTGAAACCCGTCAACAACAACACAACTCAGTGAAAAAACAAAAACAAAAAAAATCAGTGACTGAAAACTCAGCACTGCTGAAACAACAAGAATAACACTGACTTACAAAAAAAGACACGACGCACAACTGAATCAAACCGATCATACTGATGTAAAGCACCATCATGTGTTAGCCCGGTTCGGCCGTTGTGTCACGTTCGAATGACTGACACTGAACTTGAAAGTCAGTCACCAGTGACTACTGAACAGAACTGACCGTCCCGGCAGTCGCGGACGGTTCAGCTCAACAACACTAAAACTGGAACACCGAACAACAACAACAACAATAATGACAACAGCCTATGTATCTTATTCAGTTTTCAGTCATGGTCGCTCGCGATCACTGTCAGTGACCCGGCGGTTCCGTCAGTTACTTTCAGTTCACCGACGATGCCGTCCCAGTGATTGACGCTAGTGTCACCGTTTCGGCAATAGTTCAGTCAGTGCCGAAAGCCACTGACTGATCAGCAGCTGTAGCCGCCGGAGTTGCGCGCGAGAAACGGCAGTTAAACTCGTGCGAAGGGACAGAGTCTCGATACCGGTAATATACCAAATCATTCCTCATATTCTGAAACTGAAGTGCGAGGGTTTGTCGAGTGGCGATAAATCGTGAAACCAGTCGGCTCACGTGCGCCGCAGCTCCGCGCGATAAAAGCGAAAGCGTTCGTCGGCCGCGCATTGGTGGATTTAGGCAGGCCAAAAGTGATTGAAAGTCTGAAGCGGTAACGCCCTGTTGACTTAAAGCGCTAGATCTCTTCTCAGATTGGTCCTGGCGATTAAACAAACGTCCCAAACACACCAGAGCGGGTGTATAACATCCAATTTGTCGCTTGTGATCATATGTTTCACATTTCAAACCTAAGGTGTTAATGTATGCATCATGTGACAGCGCTGGCCAATCACAGCGTGTTACTTTCTTTCAGGAATGTATTCAGTCAAAACGTGGGAGGCGAAGCTCGCATTTCGCAGTGTTGGTGGACTACCGTTGTGACGGCTCGCAGTGTGTGATTCTCAGGGATCGGACATAGCAGTACAGAGACTGGAGTACTCGGATTATTCCTCGAAATGTCCTCCAATTTACCGAGAGGCCTGCTAGTGATGTGAGCTGTGCATGATCGGGGCCGCAGCAAATCCAGTTCAATGTCGGACCGCTAGGGGCCCCGAACAAATATGGCGGCCGTGTTGTTATACGTCTGCTCGGCTTTTGTTGTTTGGGCCGTGCTATGGCGGTGTTCAGGGGCTGCATCAAACCATTTATTGTGCCCATCTTCGTGCACCTGCCTCGGAAGCATGGTAGACTGCAGCAAGAAGGGTCTGGTTGCAGTCCCCAAGGATCTCCCCAGCTGGGTCACCATCTTGTAAGTATGGATTCCCACCTATTTTTGGCACACCACGATGGGCCAGGGGGTAGTGCGAGTGGGGACCTTTCACTGCGATTTTAATGCATAAACGTCGTTTTAAACGTCTAAATCATCAAATTTCATGTAGATTGTACATGTAACTAACTTTCCGTCGACGTAGAACACGTTACTTCATTTGTAAGAAAGTTTTGAAGCGACCTGCGGTGCTCGAGAAGAGCTGACACGGGTGAGAGGGACTGTGTGTTTATTCTCGGCTTGCAACAGCCGCCTTCACACCTGAGGTGCGAAGTTATCTGACTTTGTGTAGCCTGGCACGTGTGTTGGGATTTGGACCTCACCGACTATGTGTAGTGGGGCACGTGTATCGGGGTATTGGACATGGAGTATTGGACATTCAACTGGTAGCATGGTCCCGGAGTCATGTAAACAATCCCGTTAGTAAGTGTCCATAGTTCACAACAGATACTGGATTGGATAGCCCAGGCAAATGTGCCCCAGTTTTTACTAGGTCTGGTTGAATCCCTAACCAAACGATCACTTTCTGTTGTGTTACATTTATTTCACCATTTTGAAAAAAAAAAAGTCACCTGTGTGAAAATTAAAATCTGCATAATAAGAATAGTGAGAAGTCTGCAGAAGATGATCCCAGATTTACAGTCCAACTTTTTTATGCTGTTGTCGGTCTGTCTTGTCACAGAAGCTTCAAGGTTCATTTTGGTACGGTGTGATTCTGATAATGTGATAGTACTGTTGACCATGTTTTCTTTTTGACTTCTGCACAGCAGAAATAAAAATCTGTTGATGTCGGAATTCTGAGACACTGTATCATCCATTTGGCAAGTCATGTTGTCATAGCAATAGTGCTAAAATGAAAATCTGGTTGTTTGTCATTACATGAAATTTTTAGGTGAAGTTTAATGTATTAGACTTCACAAGGTATGCCTTTATTGGGCAAGACATGTATTCTGAATAGGAATCAGGATTGTGACTTGACCTTGCTTGTTTTACGTAAAACATGCAGGGTTTTTTTTTCTTGCTTGAGCATAAATCATACTTTTAGGTGTTTTGTTTTTTGCCAGACAGTTCCTGTGCTGCACTTGCAAATATTTGTTATTACATCAGCTAATGCTATCATGAACAGTAAATCACTGGTAAAAATCATACAGTTCACACATATTATTTTCCCATGCCTACATGTGTATTTTTTTGTAAGTTGTCTTTTTCTCTGGCAAACCCAGAATGGACAAAGTAATATTTCACCATATGTGCATGTCTTTGCGAAGTTCCTTGGAGAAAGTTTCTTTTTTTTTTTCTTCCCCCACACATCCTGTACCGTACAGGACGACTTCACACAACAGATTCTTTCCCCGTGCCACAGCTTTCTGCTGTTGATTCTAGCAGAACTGTTTTACCAGACTTCGGACAGATGGAGAACTACTTTGCAGACTGATCTCGCTTTGGCTAGGACATTAGTGCCGGGAAATATCTGTTTTTGTGCTTCACTTGTGGGCTGGGATGTGTTCCACAACTAGAGAGGTGCGGTCATCAAAACTGGAAGCAACTTAATAAACGAGTTTCACACCTTTTCTGCCATCAGGGGTCTGAAGATAATTTTAGTCTGAAAACGCCTTCCAGTGTATGTTGGAAGCAAAAGAAACCCCTCACACAGCACACTCATTTTCATTCTTGCAGAATTGATATTAGTACACATGTGTACCTACTTGCATGGGAGCACACTGGGTAATGTTACAACGTACGTAAAATAAATTCCACTCCAGTTCTCAGTTTCTTCCATGATCGGGGAAAAGAAAACAGTAATTCCGTCTTGCACACATCATACTATTGTTGATTGTACAAGAGTGTACAGTTTGATACATCCTGGTGTATGGCACTAATAAAACTTACCTGGACATTTCTTTCCACAACTTTCCTTTACTGAATACACTGATCCACTTTTTAAGCTGTCCTCCTGCTGCAGTGCAAATATCACACACTTGCGCACAAGCCGGGGAGAGAGTGGGACTAAGCCATACTTGCTTTTGAAGTGGACCAGTATCAACACAGGACCTAGTTTTAAGTAAAGCACAAATGCAGCCTCCATTTGTGTGGGGTATGTGTGTTGAAGGTGGGAAAACGGCAGTGTGATTTGACCTTGTCCTGTGCTGTATGTGACAAAAGGCAGTGGTACAGTCTGAAAATCTCCCCTCAGTTAAACTTAAACCCCATCAAACTGAAGAATTAAAACAAAATAATTTAGGTAGACACTTACTGACTTAGATTTTTGCAGACCGTACTGTTTACTCAAGAGAATTTTCACAATGGACACAGATATTGGTCTTTTTTAAATAGCTGATTTATTATTTAGTAATAGTTCTGTGATGTCTCTGCAAACTGTGTCTGTCTGTGTGTGTTTCTTAGTGCCCTTTCTCTTTTAGAAATGTTGTAGAGTGCTGTAGCAGCTTTGTCCAACATCTGAAAGAAATGGCATTGTGTCTTCTCTCATTCTTGCAGTGTTCAGTCCCACTGAATACGTGCCTCCTTCCTGCATGGCAGCATCACCATTTTAGAATCACATTAATAAAAATAAAAAAAAACCTCTACTTATTTTGATATTATTATGTGTACAACTGGCTTTCCAGTATGCAGTGAGTGGTTGTCGTACACTTCACTACTTAACTGTCAGATTTTTTTAAAAACTGGATATGCACTGACACTGACTTCATTTGTTTTGTTCACTTTCAGAGATCTGAAGTCAAATGCAATATCCACATTAGGACCAGATGACTTCAAAGGACTACACAAACTGAAGGAATTGTAAGTATTGTATAACTATAATCTAACATTTAGTGATTTACAGATCCAATCTCAGTGTAGCAGTGTTGGTGGAACAAAACTTCAACTTAAAGTCAGTGCACTTGATTGGATCGAATTGTTTCACAACAGCATTTGGTGAATAATCTAGTGGAAGTACCATTGTGTATATATAAATTATTAAACTATTCGATCTGGTCATACTGATGGGCTATGCTGAGACTGATCTTTATTTTGCAGATCTTGTCCCTTTTCGCTCTGTCTCACTGTCACGTGTGTGTGTGTGTGTGTGTGTTGCTAGAAAGTGGCACGTGAAAGAGGATGCAGGTGAAATTGTGTAGGGGGAAATGGCACATGTATACTAAATAAATTTACATTGAGGCCTTTGCTTGGAGTTGGACACACCAGACACAATTTTGCTATGTATACATGTACACTCATACCATTCAGGAGGTAAATGTATTCATAACTGGTGTTAAAATTTGTTTTCAAGTCGGTGCACTCGTGATTCGTTGTGCAAACGGCAGGAGTAATTGAATGTTTCGTAAGTTGTTGAAGATCTAATACACCATACGCCGTAGATCTTTATCAGACTCTAGTCGCGCAAGATCGCCCTCACCATCTCTTGTACAGAGGCGGACAGGGGGGTATGAAAGCCGGAGGGGGCGGGAGGCGGATAGAGGGGAGGTTGTGTCGGGTTCACCGGTAAGGTGTGTAAGGTTAAGATTTTATCCAGGGGTAAGTTGACAGGCTGGCTTATTGCTGTCAGAGAACGAGTCAGCGCTCGGCATTGTGGGTGTCCCTGGACAAAAGGCGAGACGGGCAGGCAGAGATTGCTCTTGACAGCTTGCACCACGCAACATGTAACATACAAACAAGGGATTTGTCTCAACGAGCAAAATAACCACATGCCATAGTTGTGGTAATTACAGTCTCCACCCCATCGAGACAGGAGAGTTCGAGGAGTAGGACCAGGAGCCAGACAGACTCAGTATTTCTTTTCAACGTCTGACAGACGAGACGTTTTTAATAGTCCTCTTCATCGGTTACTTTGTTTCTAACAGTGGGCCAGTAGACAGTCATTAGATGAATTTGTAAAGAAGAGGACGACGGGTCGAAGGAGAGCGTCTGTCAAATTTTACTTCACCCATACTGGTCGTGATCAGAACACTCATTGTCACCTTTTCCATTCGAACAATAAATCTTGATGACCGGCGTCACAGGCGTAGCGCATTGTATTCGGCACAGTTGCCTTTACCGTAGTCTAGACTGCTGCAGTGTGTATAGTAGGGATGAATTTTTTCTTGGACAATAAGCGTGGATGTACACACACACACACACACACACACACACACACACACACACGACTCACGCATTCCCCTCCTATTGATAATGCCCAAACGTGTTCCGCGAGACACTCCCCCCTTCTCTTTCTCCTCCCCGAGAGATTGATCGCGATGAATTGGGAGCAAAGCCTACTTGGGTCAGTCTTGAGAGAAGCCAACTAATGATTCCCTCGAGGCCCCCACAATCCGCACAAAGAAAGGTGTAGGGCTGGAGCGGTTACAGGTGGAGGGAGGTGTGAAAAAGCAGTTAGGAAAAATAGCCAGGGCCCCCGCTCAACGAGATCGTCGAGCTTGTGCGAGGGTCCGATCCCCCCGCGGGCCATTCTTTTGAAACTGTTCAGGTCTGAGCCGTGCAGGTGTGATGAAGTGGTCAGGCCCTGCCCCGGCCCCGACCGGCCCGTGCTGTGTCCCCGAGTAGCCAGTCCTTTCACTGGGCGTCCTATCCAATGGCTAATCCCTTTTCGAGTGGTTTGTGTCCGCTGGCTGTGACAAGCTTCCCTGCGGCACGCATCTAATGAGTTTTGCCCGGCCACCCTTTCTCCTCCTCTCGCGAAAGCTCGGACGTACATATTGTACACACAATATCTAGCTTTTGAAAGAACCGGCAACAGTCGTCGATTGATACTGAACTGTTATTACTTTGATCATCTTATGACGTGCAATAAGTGAATACGTCGGTTGTCTGATCCCACTAATAAATCAAAATTGGGCAAGGAAAATACGAACGAAATGACTCGCATGTGGCTTGAATGTGAACCCGAATTATAATATCCAACAGAAAAGCGAAGGGTGGGTAGCGACGAACCTGTTGTGGTGATACGTGTAGGTCGTAGAAAATCAAGACACTGAAAAAATCGTCAGACGTTTTACGTAACTCACAGTCGCAACTTGAACGTCGCGAAATCGTTTATCTTAACCCCAGGTTGCCACTTGGAGCCTGTTAAAGCGAAACAAAAGCTTTTGATCATAACTTTCCCGTCATTTCTCGCGTGGCGCTGTAGCGTAGGAAGAGAGGGGAGGTGAGGGTCAAGCGTTCTGTTGGGTTCAGATCGCAGCTAGAAGTTGTATTTTGATGCGCTTGTCTACACAGCCCGCCCGCTTTATGGCGCGCCCTAGGACTAATAAATCGGGTGGCGTGTTAGATCGGGCCGCATGCTGCGCCAAATGCTAATGTCGGGGGGCTCTCAAAGGGAGGTGGTGTCATACCGCTGCGCCTTGTAAATGAATGAAGAAGAGGTGGGGGAGGATAGGGGGAGATATTGGATGTATGCGGTGCTTGAATCGTGTTTTGGGAAGCAGAAAAGAATCAGCAATAAACCTCAGACCCTGTGAGAATTCGCTGTTTATGAGCCGTACGCTGTTAAAATTAAGTTTCATCAAAGACGTGGTTGTCGAAGCTGGAAGTGTTTTGAGAATCCTGACTTGCTCTGCGAATGTTAACTTTGTATGCTGAACTTGAAAATCAGGAGTTTTTGATTTCGTTAGAGGAATCAGTATTCCCTTTTTCCACAAGTGGCTTCTGCCTCAGTCCTCAGTCTGACAACAGACTAAAGGTAATTTAATCGTCCTCTGAAATCAGCGCGAGTGCTCGAGAGCGCCTCGTGTTTTCCTTGAGAGTTAGGTTCGAGCCGTGGGCCCCATTGTAACTATGTCGTGTCAACGCTTGGTCTTGCTGGCCGGTCCCCAGTGGCGTAATTATAAGACGGACACAACAAGTGGTGTGAGCATACCCCGCGTCTCGTTCTAAAGATGTCAGGAGTTGTGTTTAGAGAGGGTGAAGTCAAGTTATGCCTCCAGGTATGTTCCACCACTCTTTGTACAAGAACACCTGTGCGGGTCCTAGTCTTTGCTGAAGTGCTCGCTGGCCTGTGTCCAAAGGTAGAAGCTTGTAAAGGGGTGGGGGTGGGGGGATGTCAAAATTTGTCAGCCTGTCTGTCTCACAGGTGTGCAGTTTAAACACGCCAAGGGAGTACAGTGTATCCATGGTGTATCACTTCTCGCGAAAGACAAAACAACCATTATGTTACAGAAACGTAATTTGAGTCATTATTTGACCTGTCAGCGCAGGAAATTATGGAATGAGTATTGCGGCATTTCTGGTGTGGGTTGCACAAAATAATGATGTGTGATTGTAGGAAACGTAGTCAACAGCGGCTAACGTGGGTAGTCGCTAGTACTATTTTGTAGCGTCCTGCGTACATCTGCCAGAACAGTTGGCATGAATTCTAAACTAAACAGAAAAGTCAGGCTAGCAGGCAGCATAAAACTCAGGCAGTCAGGTAGGATAATCTTGCTCCAGGTTGCTTTTGACAGGAGGTGTGAAGTGTAGATTAGGTTATGTCAGTTTTTCTCGCGCGGTTAGCGGACCCATCCACACGCTTGCCTTTACTGATAAGATCAAACAGCGCTGCATACAGCACATTCACTGTGCGCCCCCCCCCCCCCCCCCCCCACACACACACACCGCCCTGCTCGCCACGGGTTTTTTTTTTTTTTTTGGTGCGCGGAATTTTCCCACCGAGTGGCAGTTCAGTATAGCAACTTTAAATTTCAGAATGAAGTTGTTCTCCAGGACGCGATAATCTTGGGTCTGCCCCCCCCCCCCCCCCCACACACACACAATTTAAGAAAAAAGATCGAGGTTTTATAAGTAATAAAACAGTTCGCTGTATACTATGGGATGGAACCTGAACAGGACAAAAACTTTGTATCTGTTTATACACAATAAAAAAATAAATACACGCAGAAACAACACAATCCAGGTTTCGTAGTTGTTGTTGGAGTTTAGCACACCTGACACACCTGTGAAAACGCGTCACTGTAGAGATGGTCGGTGTGTTGGGACAGGTGTCACAGCGGCCATTGTCCACTTTGTTTTTCTTCCTACCTGCCCAAGGAAACCCGATGGCCTGCCCATCGGCCTTTGCCACATTTGGGGCTTGTCCGCTTTGATACAGTACCTTCAACGAGAACGGAGTTCACGAAAACGTTTACTGCTAGCGATACTGTTGTCAGGGAATCAGGAATAGTGTGTCCATCCTTTGACCAACATGTACACTTTACGTGTACACATGACATTCGTGGTGGTGGTTGCATACATGTGTGTATGTGAACCCCCAGCTCCACCACAATGCACAAGTATTTCAGAAACAAAACATACCGGGGGGGGGGGGGGGGGGAATTTGTGTACTTAATTTGCCGCATGTGTAATTTAAAATTTGATTGATACACAACCCTTGCAGGCGTGCTACTGGGAGTGGGAGACAATGTATTTTTGTACAAAATCAGTTTTGGTATACAGTATATCAAGTTTTGGGGTCTTGGTACTTTGTAAGTAAAGTTCTCTGGTCTTGTGTGTTGCAGGGACCTTAGCCAAAACAAAGACATCACATTCATCAATGGATCACTTTTCCAGGATTTGGATTCACTTTGCACACTGTAAGTTCACAGTTTTGTCCCCCAAAAATCTTATTTTTCAATTTATTTATTCACCATTAAATATTTTTTAAAGGTCTTGTCAAACAACAGAAGTGCATGCACCATTAAAAAAAAAATGGATGAGGACAATTTAAATACAAGAATTACTTGAAGAACATTTTATGAAACCTCTTTGAGTTTGAAAAAGCAACTTATTATTAGAAAGACAGGTTTATTTATTTCTTACCTTCTGGCTTCACTTCATCATGTAAAGTACTTCCACTCTTTTCCTTTTATTTAGGCTTTGTTGGTCTTTTGGTAATGGTAAATTGTCATACATATATATATACATATACCATTGATTTAACATTTTTCTTGTGCTTTCCACCAAAACTGTATGTCATGCAAATGTTTCTACTTTTTGTGCAGAAAAATCACGCACACTCAGCTGACAGAAATGCCTATTCCTACTCGTCCTCTCAACATTACAGAACTTTCCTTGTAAGTACCGATGTCTCTGTCTTGTTGTCAATGTGTTTGTATGTTTGTGTTGTGTGAACCTATTTTTCAGCAGCACTGGTGATGGAAAGGTTGTCATTCAGATGCCTGTCCCATCCGGTTGATGCTATTTTTTTTAATACACTTCACACGTTTTCCCCCAGCTTCTTGTGCTTTGAAGTTGCATTCGCTGTGATTTTAAGGACAAAATAAGATTAGATTCAGAGCGTTTGTCCTCGCGTTTAGTATTTTTTCCCCTCTTGTATTTTTTCTGAACCATGTAAAATTCTCTGGATGGACTGGTCAGAGTGGAGAAAACATGCCTTTTTTAACTTTTGTCAGTACAGGTAGTACTTGATGCGTGCTGTTTATGTCACACGCAGCCACACAGAGATTAGTGGATGCGTTGCATTTTTTCCCACAAAATATAGTTTGCAACACTTATTTGTCCATTGGATAGTGCAGTCTTATGGAGATAGCTGGCCTAGCAGAGTAAGCCTAAGGGGTCCAGACAGAGAGGGTGGAAAATATCATCGAGTCCTTGATGGGGGAAGAGGTTAGGGTAAATGTGCACTTGTGTACACCAAACTTTATGACAGGCTGTTCGCAGTCGGCTGGATTTTTGTTGATTTTCGTGGTTGTTATCGCGCTATTATCAGCCCTAGTTGTCTTTGCCTTCCCCCAGAGTGTGGCCAGGGCTAAGCTGAGCAAATAGTAGGTGTTGGGAGACTGCTAAGTGACACAGCAATGTCCCTGCCGCACACAGACACTGCTAGAGGCCAACAGCGCAGTTGGGATGATCCACGCATTACAAGGCGTGGCAATAGGACAAGCTTATTGCACCGAAATCCCCGATAAACATACCAGTTGTGCTAGACAAAACCTCCCGCGCTTCTCACTTTGGACCCTTTCCTGACAATCAACTTTGCCAATGATTTTATTGATCGTGCAACTGTCCCTAGAGAAGTAGGTCAAAGAAGCTATCTGCATGATTTTTTCTTTATCTCGTTTTTTTTTCAAGATTCTTTAAATTAGTGTCAGGTGTTTTGATAAAAGAGAATCAGGCGGAAACGGTACTGTCCGCTAAAAATTTGGATAATGAAATTAGGTTTAGAATAAAATGTAAAGCCCCCTCTAGTAGTAGTACACTGAGGTAGTGGCGCTTGAATTGGAAAAACAGTCGATGATAGATTGGCTGAGAGTGCTTGGTCAGTCGGTGATTGTCCGCTTTTCACAGACATTTTTGAAAACTCTTTTGGATCATGCAGGTTTTTATTTTGAAAAAACAAAACAAAAAACAAAACAAAACAAAAAACTATAGAACTTGGGGGGGGGGGGGAGTATTTATTTATTTATTTTTGGATCATTGACCGTCAGTTTGAAATAAAATCCTGCGCACATTTTTGGTAAGAAACACGGCTTACAGCCTAATACAGGCGCTAAGACTTATTAACCCGTAAACTGGTAGAAAGTCTAGCTACTTGCCGCGTAAAACCAGCATTGCCAGACAGACAGAGAGTACGAGCTCGTCTAAACTTCTAGAAATAGGCTCCTGGAAATTTGATTTGGGTGGGCCCGTGGAGAGCACAACGCCAAGGTAAATTTTGGCCGAGACAGTGCTGGTTACTCTTACTGCTAGGCTGGTACGGGCCCGAGACACGGGTGTTTGTTCACCAGATAGCTTCTTAACAGTTGTGCAAGCACTGGGAATAAATCCCTGTTGACTTAGGAGCACAGTTGAATCATCGGGTGTCGCAGGCTATGATTTTTCAGAGCCATATGACAGGCCGTAGATGGGAGATAGCCTGGAGATCTTGACCTGCCGCTAGTAGCGTGTTTAGCGCCAGATCTTCTCTTCTCCTCTCTCTCTTGCACAGCTGGCGTGGAGAAGGATTTCTACCTTTCCTGGGTTGGGTGGGGATTACGATGTTATCTACTTTTGGTCCCGTCTTATCAGGTTTTGTTTTAGGTACCTCTGCTGGATTTTTTAACGGTGCCTGCGGGGGGTATTGGTTTTGTTGTCAGAGCAAGGTGTTAACACGGCAGAGTATGTAGAGCCGTTTGAAATCAATATTGTGTTATGTATTTGGTTACTGAAGTATTAAGTTGTAGAGATGGAAGACAATTTCAGAAGGCCAGCCACATTTAACCAATGGTTCTTTTGCTTTCACACTTTTCTTAAAAGGAATAAAATGCATGTGGTAGTGGACAGTTCATAATTTCAACAGAAGTAGAAGAAGTACATGCATCAAAATGTGCAAGAAGAAAACGGCACCATTTATTCTAACAGAACGATATTCATGTAGCATGCAACTGAACAGTGCCTATAGAAATAGATGATGCTTTTGGTACTGTATTTCCCAAAATTGAAATAATTATCGCATGTATGCTTACCACAGTGAAAACCTTTTTGATACATTTTAAAAAAAAACTCCAACTGAATGCAGAAGCTGTTAATGCAGAATCTGCATGATCGTCCATCTCATGTAGCTCTACAAGTCACATAATAATAATTACCCTATAGATCTATACATATTATTTCTTCCTTCGCTTCGCACTCCTTCTCATTTAATATCAAAAAGTCATGTTAAAAGAGTTGAAGCTGGTTGGTTACTGGAATAATTTGAAGGAGTGTGTGATCGGTATTAATTGTGTTGTTTGTGTCAGGACTAACAACATGATCCTGACGGTGTCCCCGGAGGCACTGCAGGCCATGCCAGCCCTGGAGAACCTGTATCTCAGTCACAATCGCATCATGGACATCCCCATCGGAGCTTTCCCTTCACGATCACGCATTCTACGCCTGTAAGTACATTTGTCTTTTCCACTAAAGAGAAAACGCAGTAGTGTCTGCCTCTCTTCTGCAAGTGCTGTTTCTGTACTGTTAGTAAATATTTGTTTTGTCAGTTGTAACAGTTTGAACCCCCCCCCCATCCCCCAACGCCCCCCCTTCCCCCAACGCCCCCCAACCACCCACCCCAAACTTTCCCAATTATTATGAATTATTTTGGGATTTAGAATTAACAGATATTGTATGGTTTGGATGTTACTTGCCAGGATGTGGATTATTATGTAGTTGATATTGGCAAATCAAACAGCTTGGCAGTGACAGTTTTGTTTATTGACATACACATGTGTATATAAAATACAAGCAAACAAACAGTCAAAAAAGATACAGTCATGCCACTATTGTGATTGTTCTTTACAGGTTAAACATGTTCCTCTATTTTCTTCTCTTTCTTACACAGACATCTGAACAACAACAAAATCATGCGGCTGGAGAAGGGTTGCCTTGACAACTTGACATCTTTGGAGCAGCTGAAACTGAACAAGAATCAGATGTTTGAACTGAAAAAGGATGTCTTTCTCACTCTATCCAATCTCAAGTTCTTGTAAGTTGTCTTCTTGTAGTTCATAAGTTTCCTCGATTGTAGTATTTGTACTTTGCATTGTCATGAAATTATGGTGTGTGTGTGTGTGTGTGTGTGTGTGTGTGTGTGTGTGTGTGTGTGTGTGTACACGTGTGTATGTGAGTGAGTGAGAGAGAAGGAGGGAGGAGTGACCAGGAGAGCAATTCCATGAGACAGAACAGTTTAGACAACAGGATACGGGCAGCTTCAGACCGGAATTTTGAAGTCTTGAGTTTTTGTGAATATCAGAACAATATCTAGTGTTGAGGGATGAGTTTAGGGCGCAGAAGCAGTGTGAAACATTTTGGATTATAAATGTCCACAGTTTTTGGCAGCATTTTTTCAGAAGGAATTATGCAGTTTTGTAATACTGTATCAGGAGGAGAGCGAGAGAGAGAGAGAGAGAGAGAGAGAGAGCATCATGTAAGGAAAGTCATTAATGCCTCTTTCAGACACATGACCCTAATCTAACAGAGCCATGTTGACAGAGCAGGGTTGAGCAATTTCCAATGGCAGATGAGCCATGTAAATTTCCCGCCGATTTCTTATGATTTCTCACAGTTTGGTCGCGAGTCGGCTACAGTGCTCAAAGGGGCCTGACTAGGAGAGGGGGTTGGTTGGAAATTGGATCTATTGATGGGAAAACTTTGATCGCACACGCTTCCAGACTTGACATTCATACGCGGACCAGCGCCTCGACTTTGATGTCAGCATGCAGGCATTTATTGCTTGGATGATGCAGAAAGATTGCCTGCCATAGTCCTTCAGCCAGGGTCAATACCGGATTTCTGAGGAGGAAGAATGTTATGCAGATTTGGCACACGAGGGGGAAAACACATCAAGAGTTTGCTGAAAGTGATTGAGCAAACATAGTTTCTGGAAACATGTCCCCTTCCCCTCCGCAACCTATTTTCTCCTTTGACAGCAAGCTAGAGAGTGCAGGCTGCTACTGTCTGGGAAGATGAAGAAGAACGACTCAGACTCAGAGTCGGGATTTACTACAGGCGACGCTACCCTTCCCTGACTCCTCCTTTAAGCAGAAGGATCGGATGTCCAGTTTCTACCCCACACTGTCATGCTTCTGGAAAATCAAATCAAATTCAAAAACACAAAACGTTGAAGTGGAGCAGGAATAGCCTAATTGTCTTGCAGATGGACACACAAATTCAATAGGGGCACTTCAGTTTGGGCATATTCGTACATTTTCGGCAACGGTTTTCGTGAGGAGTGTGTGTGTGTGTGTGTGTGTGTGTGTGTGTGTGTGTGTGTGTGTGTGTGTGTGTGTGTGAGAGAGAGAGAGAGAGAGAGAGAGAGAGAGAGGGGTTAGTGAGCACCGAATTGACGTGTTAATTTTCATAAATTCTCCGGCGGGGATGGCTGATGTGAAACCAGATCTGGTGAGGGCAAAGTCATAACTTCCAAACAAATTGAACATGAGCGGGGCCAGTTGGCATTGAGTTTGTATTGATTGTCAACATTGGACAGGCTCAGGGTGATGTACTGTCAGTTGGGGATGAGAGATCATGGGAATGGAGCACTTCGAATAGCCAGGACCACTGTTAGGAGGCGGGCGGGGGGGGGGGGGGGGGGGGGGGGGCTCCTGTCTTTGGAGAAAATGTGTGTGTGTGTGTGTGTGTTTAAGGGACTGTAGATCTATTTAACTGCACATTCTCAGTGTAAAAGATGAAATGTAGCTAGAAACGTTCAGGTAATGCTCGACACACTTGTATCACTACAGTCACAAGGTAAATTACCATAGTAGCAAATGGGCAGTGATGCAAACTGTACATACTTTGGTTGTGCACCTTGCCTTGGTAGTCCCCGTTCAACTGTCCTTCCCTTTCGTTGCTGAAAAACCATGCAGATTTTCTCACCAGTGTTGTTTGGCTTGATGTGTGCATGTACAGAGAGTTGTCGCGGAACAAGATCAGCAGCATCCAGGGCCTGGCGTTCAAGGGATTGGAGAAGTTGCAGGTTCTCAAACTCAAGCGCAACTCCATCGCCACCCTTTTGGACGGTGCCTTCTGGGGACTCAGCAGCATCAGTAATCTGTAAGTGTCGCTTGTCACTGTGTGTGTGTGTGTGTGTGTGTGTGTGTGTGTGTGTGTGTGTGTTGAATTTGAATATTATATATATCACATATTCCCGTTCTCTAAGTTTCAGTGGCAGATTTTAGATTTTTTACGTTGTGTTTTGTTTCAGACAACTTGACAACAATAACATCTCGAACGTCACCAAGGGCTGGCTGTATGGACTGAAATCATTACGGCAGCTGTAAGTATTGTACCCAGATGCTGTATGTCTAATCTCAGTTTAAAAGAAACTTTCAGTTTACATGGGAACATACATTACAAGATTACTTTCGTTTGATTTTGAAACAGCACAATGCTGACAGATAAATGGTGAGAGCTAAACCGCAAAACATGAACAGTTCTTAATTATTTGTTGTTTTTCAGGTCTCTGGCCTTCAACAAGATAGAGTCTATTGAGCAGGATGGCTGGAAGTTCTGTGAAGACTTGAATCGATTGTGAGTATCATTCTACCCTTTTCTTTTTATCACCCCTTCTAGTCTCTATGCTGCATGCATTTAGGACGCTTCCTAGCATTAGCAACATTTTGCAGAATGCAAAACACCAGGGCATGCCAAATCCCATTTTCCATTTCCCAGCCCGGAAGGAAGCCAAAAATAGGCCAGGAAAGACAGATTCTAAAAGTAGCTTACCTGATGGTAAGACAACATTAGATAATAAATATGGTGATAATTCAGCTGTGAACTTGTTGTCCAACAATCTCATCTGCGTCCAGTGAATCAAATTCTGCTGTGCAGCTAACATTGTGTTCCAGCCGAGCAGTCAATTTACGACGTAAACCTAATGTTTGTTTTCCTGTTATTTGGGAGATTTGTTTTTTTCATGCGGGTAAGCTGAAAATGAGACTATAGCTTACCTGAGGGTAAGGGGATTTTGATATAAAAAAAAATGTGCAAACCCTGGACACTTTACAGTTTATGGGTTTTCCTGTGTGTTAGTGGGACATACAGGGAGAGGTCTGGGTCAGTAGTATGCTCACGTTGTCTGTTGTTTATGAAGTGGCAACGTGCAGACACGTTCATTTTGTTCTTATAGGAGAATAAAAGGGGCAGTAAAAACAGACTGAGTGGCGGATGAGACAAGGTTTGACCCCGAACGCCATAGACGGGTAGTGGTTAACGGTTTGCTTGCCTGTGCCTCATGATGGAAGAGGAGTGATATAGGAGAGACGTGGCGACACCAGATATTGCACTTGTAGCCTTCACTCTCACACCTCCTGCACGTCCCCCGTCACCTACAGACGTACTTTATGATGTCACATGACAACGTGTTTCACCGCCAGGCCACTCGTCACCATTGTCACCCATACACTCCCCCATCTCTCTCTCTCTGTAGTCATTTGTGTTTTGCGTTTTCCCTTTTTCTTTGCTGTCTCTGATTGTAGTAAAGTCTAGTTTGTACTTTTCCTCTGCTGTGTCTGACGTAGTGCACCGCTGAGTCTTGTTATGTTTGTTTCCTACACACAATTTATGTTTCCTTCAGACAATTTATATTACCTGTGATCAGTAAGGATCCTGTCGATTGCTCTGTTGTGACACCAACTACCCCCTACACCTTCCCTGCTCCTATGTTGGCAGTTGTTGGCGCTAGGAGGCCGTTTCACGCTGTACACATGTACCCCGAGTAGCACGCAGGTGTGGTAGAGTGGCTGTCACCATGCTAGTCACCCTCACACAGATTTACGACACTCGTTGTGTCATTCTTTCAAGTCGCTGCCTGCCGCTAATTTGCCTACGTGGCTGGAACACAAGATAGAATGTTGCGTAGTGGACAGTTTACAGATCGACTGTTAGTGTTACTTTGTAAGGCTTGTCACCTTTTTTTTTGTATGTATGATTCTGATTTCGTGTTGGTGTGGCAGACGAACGTATAGAGGGAATTTACAGAACACCTCACGCCACTCTTGGGCAGTAGTAGTCAACTGTATGACTGGCCGAAATTGGAAGAACACATTATGGAAAAAGAAGACATAAAAAGATCGCACAAACGTTCAAACGTTTAAAATGTTCGGTGTGTTCAAGGCTTCCTGTGTCCTTGTCATTGTCTTCAATTCATAAAAAGCGAGAAAGTGTCATTGGCTGCACACACAATAAAGTTTTATTTCAAAGTTTCAGTTGATACATGTAGTATGAAGTAGTTCATAAATCATTTATTTTACACGGGCATCTGAGTCGGTGGGAGTGAATGATCACACGTTGCTGATGCAAGTCTGGCTTTGCGCCGTGTGTTTGTTTTTAATTCACATAGATACTTCTTTTCTTCTCGGACAGAGGTGACTTTGAAGAAGGTGTCGGGGGTAGGGGCTGAAGGTGGGGGGAGGCTGCCCCATGCTATGTACATCAGTGTGCACAGGCAGGAATACGGTGAATGGGCAAACAGTTCTCGGGGGCTCAGACTGTTTTTTATGACTTTTTTTCGTCTTGGGCCTGCTTTGACGCCGATGAAAAGAATCATTTGGGAATCCTGAGCTGCTATTGAAAGCTGGCTGAATTCGCTTTTGTAAGTAGGCGCCAGTTGGGAGTTAGTGCTTTTCTTCCCTTCTCGGCTGGCGGCCCCGGCTACACCGTGACTACAGAACAGGGGACACAAGACACAGGAGCGCGAGAAAGGCACAAGGCAATACTGGGATCCGGGGACCCGGCCCCTGTATGCGGGCCAGGCGTCTTGAAGAAATAGAGAGAAAATGTAGAAGCTGTTTACAGGGATATTTAGCGTAAAAATCGGCAACTGTGAAAGACATGCTCGTGGCGAGAGTGCCGCCTCCGGCCAGTTCAGTTGTGTTAGCTTGCCGACCTTGGCACACCGAGCAGCTCTGCCAAGGGGGCTAGAAAATCAACTTCCTGTGTCAGGAGACAGAGTGCATCCCCCATCCTCCCCGCCCCTTGTTCGTCTCCCCCCAGCCAGTCAGGTATTGAGGGTTTAGAGGCGAGGTGTCGAGGAGAACGGGGAATGTGACGTTGAATTTTAAACATTGCCTCTTGTGGGACCTTGTGAAACGTTGCCTGTCTGGGCCGCGCCATTGCGCCAGCCACGACACTTCAACATGATAAATGGGAAAGAAACAGGGCCAGGAGAGAAAGGGGGGGGGGGGAAGAAGAAGAGATGGGAAGGGAGGGATGTGGTTTGATTTTGGGCATACCTTGCCGCCAGGTAATTTCTGCAAGGATGCTTACAGTGTTATAACGTGTGGATCGCTTTGGAGGTGGGGGGGGGGGGGGGGTAACGCCAGTCAGATGCTGAGGTACATTACCATACCGACATACGGCCCGCACCCTCGCAAGGCGCCTGCTGTTGGGGACTGGAAGGGGAGGAGGGGGTGGTGGAGGTCGTACATGCTCGGTACAAAGCGCAGGCAAGCGGCTATCCGACAGTGATTGGCGGGCAAAAAAGAAAACCCAAACCGAAAAATACAGCAACACATAAAACAACCCCCAAACAACAACAAACAAAAAATACCCCCCCCCCTCCACAACAAAAAACAAAACAAAAACCAACCCCCCCCCCCCCCAACCAAAAAATAAAACCAAACAACAAAACAACCCCCCCCCCCCAAAAAAAAAAAAAAAAAAACAAACAACAAAAGAAACCCCAAAAACAAACAAAAAAAAAAAAAAAAAAAACAAATGACAACAAAACCGTGCAGATGTTAACTACAGTTGAAATAAACTACAAGCCTGGTTACAAGCTCTATGCATCGACTCTTGTCGCCATTCGTACAGCAATAAACTTCTGCCGCAGTCGCCACTGACTAGGTGTGAAGATGAGCAGCTTCCTGCCATAAAGAAGAAACAAGTCTGGAATCAGACTCCAACACAGGCAACTCCAACAGCCGATCCCAGGACCCAACCTGGCGTTGAATCGTGTTTTCACAGTCGTCCCGTTTCACATGCACATCGTTTGTGCACGTCACACACGCGCCAACAGACCCTTACCTACCGCTGCTGCTTTGTTCAGTCGTAAGATGCTGGCCGCTCTTTGATGGCGTAAACTTTGATTAAAAGCTAGATTAGAGGCGTTTGCTGCCGGAAGGCAGTGGCGAGCGGCAGTTAGGAAAAGCTTGGTGCGCAGTTGATGGAAAAACAGTTCATGAAAGAGAAAATAATTAGCGGGCGAAAGAGAAGAAACAGTCGTGGCAGAAAAGGTGTAGAAAATAAGGAGGCAAAAGAGGAGCCGGGGAGAAAAGGCGGTGTGGGTTTTGGGCACGGGGATGCTGGAGCAGGGAGAGAAAAGCCGGCGGGTGTTTATTTGTGGAGAGGACGGAGGGACTGCCGCTCAAAGGCTGAGAGCATGTGGCAGTCATCCCTGTCTGTGTACACGTCTAGGTCCTGTCAGGCGTTTGGGCTCCCCTCACGCGCAACACCCCCCCCCCCTCGCAACACACACACACACACACACACACACACACACACACACACACACACACGCACGCACGCACGGAGGCTCTCACTTTCTGTCTTGTCCGTCTCTCTCTCTGACTTTTATTATCATGGGGAAAAATCCATGCACACTTCACATCTATTTGGTAAAAAAAGGGAAACTTGATCCCAGTATAATAAGCAGTGCGACATGAAATCACTTCAAAAGGTCTGCAGACTGAACAGATATCGTGGCACATTCATTATCATCCATCTCCCTAGTTGATTTGTCTTTGTGACTTCAGTTCTTGTGCACGTTGATCAACCTGGTTTATCAGGTCATCAATCTGAGTTTGTCTTATGATCTGCACAGTGTGGCTTTATTATGAGGGATCGGACTGGGATTATATCCGACATTTCACACTTGGCAGCTTCTCTGAGTGTTTTGAGTCTCTGCTCACTTCTGTTTGGATTTGGCGTGCATTGAAAATATCACCAGTACATGTGTAAAGTAATCAGAGTTGATGACTAAAACAGTTTGCCAACTCTGCACAGTTTTGTTTTGTGACAAAATGTTTGAGTCCTATACAGTGAAAAATTAAAACAAAATTTAAAAAAAAATGTTCACCCATCTCCAATTGTGGGCCAGTTTGTGAAACAGCTTCACAAAAAATATGAAAAGTGTAGTTTTCTGCACGTACACCCATAGTCCTGGTTCCAGTTTCAGGCTGGCAGAACCAACTTGATGCCGGCTGTATGACACCTTGGGGTCTGTAATATACAATAGTTTGACTTCGTTCCACCTCTCCCATTCCCTCCCTACGTCTCTCCCCCCCCCCCCCCTCCTCCCTACCCTGACGGTGCCCCGACTGCTGCGTGGAAACGGCATGTGGTGCTGATGAGGCGGACACACCTGACGGTGTAGCCCCGTACAGTCACACCTCTCTGTAGCTCAGTGTTTTCCTCAACATTTCTGACAGTGTGTGTAAGAGAGTCAGCGTTACTAAGAAGTCTCTGACAAGGCCGTTTTCCAGCGTTCAGTGTTAGAAGTGATTCATCACTTCGTGTGTGTGTTTGTGATGCATACCATCACATGTTCTAGGTCTCCATTATGCAAGCAGATAACATCTTAAGGTTGCACAGTCATTAAGATGTTCACAATCATCATTGCCACAACTGACCCCGAACCTGACGAGGTAGCTATGAGGGTGACAACAATACAGGTTCACTTGTACTACTACGTCTGCTAGTGTCTGCATGGACTCAGGAAGAACAAAGAAAACAGCATCTTTACAATGAGGTGTTCCTGGCAAGAAGGAGGGAAAGAGGGAGGGGATGAGAGAGTGAGAGGAAAAACAAACACCAGAAAGAGCAAGTGGAACTAATAGTATCAGGGGGAATGTACCCAGTGCATGGCATGTGGATCAGTCCCTACACAGGGACTTGTTTTTTCCCCTCACAGCATAAGCAAGGAAACTATAGAACTCTCCAGTTACACCACAGTGAGCCCCGACTTTAGTGCTTCGAGCTGAAATGGAGAGGATATTTCTGAGGGTTCTCACAACAGAGCAATGAAATAAAAAATTTACTACACTCTACACAACATCATTATCATTCATTCGCATTTCATGTCCACTGTACAATTTGTGTAAGTTTGTAATACCACTGTCAGATCAGTTGTCATTCATGTACAGGAAAACACAATCAAAGACACATAAAGACATTGTACTTCTTGTCAAGATAGATAATTGTTTTTTTAACACTATAATACATGCAAGACTATATTGACTTTGTTTCAGGGACTTGACCAACAACCAACTGAAGACTATCTACCCAGGTACATTCTCCAAGCTGAAACACCTGGAGAACCTGCTACTGGACCATAACAAAGTGTCACGCATTGATGATGGTGCCTTCAGGGACCTGGCGGAACTCATCACACTGTGAGTACTACATGTATATATATCCCTTTCTGCAACTCGGTACAGGAATAGTTTTATAAGTGACATTATATGATCATATCCATCATCTCGCGAGGGAGGTTGACTTGCACTAGCGAAGCTATGTATAGTGAAACTGGTGGTTGTACATGTGTATATGTCTTTTCACATGTGATCAGGAAAAGGTGTGAATGCAGAATGTGGTGCTGTGAAACACTGACCTACACTCCCACTCTGTCACACTGATACACACTGGCCTGTGCAAACCCAGCAAATATTTGAGCCTTTCTTCAAACAGGCCACTTTTTTGTCAGCTGAACTGGCTGGCATTTTTACTTAATTGGGTGCCTCTGCCTCAGCAAATACGTATGAGTAGACTGGAGAAAGAAAACGCTTCCTACTGGCCTTGTAGTTTGGGTGTCCCATTCATCGTGCAGGGGCCAGCCTTGTCCTGATGGCCTACGATTGCTTGATTGTTTAGTGGAGGTGTGAATGGCCAACGACACTTCATCCCTCTTTTGCCTGCCTCTCAAATGTTGACCCATTTTCACCCCACTTTCCTGTTGTGGCACAGGCAGGGTTCTTTACCCTGCTGCCTTCTTTTGGTCTTTGTCTGTCTTTGGGGAAAACCTTTCTCAGTTTTTGTGGGTGAAGTGTTTCTTTTTCCACTTGTTGCATGACTGTTTCTACAGTTCAAAGCCCTGAAGGTCTTTATACATTGTATTCAGAGAGCACACAAGATTGTGTTTAGGATGAATATATTTGATTGTATCTAATTTGGTACATACATTCTTAAATTTGTAAGTCCACTTTACACGGAGTGCATAAAGTCCAGTTCGGGTGACCACCACTGAACTTGTGGTATGATGATGATGGAGGAGATGATAGTGTCAGACAATGATGATGATACATTGGTATTCCAGTGAGATGAACGACAATGCCATTGCGTGGACAATGGAGGATGTGAGCGGGGCATTTGATGGGCTGCAGAACCTGATGCGACTGGGCCTGAAAATGAACCATATCAAGTCCATCACCAAACAGGCCTTCCTTGGCCTCAACAGCCTGCGCCAGCTTCACCTGGAGGACAACGACATCACCACCATCCAGGAGAACTCCTTCCAGCCACTGCAGGACCTGCGGGAATTGTAAGTCACTTTCCTCGCCACTCACTCAGTTTCAGATTAGAGGTTGTGGTAATGGTTGTGGAAATGTTGAGGCGGGTATATGAAGTCTGCGCATACAACATTGATGTTTATTTTGTAGTCTAAAACCACAGGATCAGTCAGGAGAAACGTTTTGAAGTTTTTACAGTGGTTCAACCGTTGAGAAGGCCTGGGATGTCATTATAGAGTTGATCCTAAATGTAGAGGTTGACATTAAGATGAGAGTTTATAGTTACTGGGATATTTGTAAACATGACAAGGTATTGGAAAGTAAAGTGCCTTCAGATTATGTTTTAGAATTTTTTTTCATGAATGGTTTTATAATTATGACCTTTTGCAGGCGTCTAAACTCGACCAACTTGCTGTGTGACTGCCACATTTCCTGGCTGCCAGCCTGGCTCAGCAGGTTTGGCTTCCAGAACACAGTGATCGCAGTATGCAGCTACCCAGAATGGCTTCGTGGCAAGAGCATCTTTGACGTCCCTGTGGAGGACTTCAAATGCAGTAAGTGAACCTGATTCTCCATGTCCATGTCGTTAGTATAATGGTGATAGAAGTCAAATGTCCCGCCACATGAGGGTCAGAACCTGGCATTGTTTTTTTCATTAGATTCATGGATAAGTGAAGCTGTAACACATCTCGATCTTATCAAACCGTTGAACGATGCGCTTTGATCTACAGTGGTGGTGATGTTTTTTCGTGACAGGTGACCAGGAGATCCCCAAGCCAATCATTCTCAGCAACCCTGTGTCCCAGGACGCCTTCAAGGGAGCCAACGTGAGCTTGAACTGCACGGCAGCCATTACTGGTGATGCCCAGCCCACCATCCAGTGGAAGAAAGACAATGTGGTGAGTGACTGTCCCTCCTGCTAGCACAGCCTTGCATGGTAGTCAGGTCTTAGTTTCTGTGTTTGTGCTAGTCTATCATTGTTCACAAGGATGAGGAGTAAAAGGGTCAGTGATTTCACAATCTTTGCCTTTCTGGGATATACTGTCAGTTACTGAATTCTGTATATTGCTTGATGGAGCTGGTGTGCGTAATAAACTGTTTTCAGTTGTCTGTTGAGTGCATGTGTTTTGCTTCATGTAGATGTTTGCTGTTGCAGGTGTTGCCAGCAGCCAGCACAGAAACCCTGGCCACTAGTGACGGGGACATCAAGCGCTACACATCACGTCTCCACCTGCGTAACATCAGGGATGACATGGCTGGGCGCTACCAGTGTGTTGTATCCAATGACTTTGGCTCTGCCTTTTCCCACAGGGCAAAGATCAACGTTTACGGTGAGTTACAACACTTGCTGTTGTCTAACATGGCACAAGGACTGTTAGTGGTAAATTTGCACAAGAAGTGCTGTGTTTTGTGAAGAGTTGCACAGATGGCTGATGTATTTAACATATTGATTAGTTTAATTCTTTGATTTTTTTTTCTGTGATGACCTTTACTCATTAGCGGCCTTGACCTTCCTTTGCAGTTTTCCCAGTGTTCATCAAGAAGCCTGTGGACATCACGGTCAAGGCTGGTCAGTCAGCCAAACTGCAGTGTTCAGCCACTGGTCAACCACAGCCTGTCATCTCCTGGCAGAAGGATGGTGGTGATGATTTCCCGGCAGCCCGTGAGCGGCGCATGCATGTCATTCCCAATGATGACCAGTTCTTCATCGTCAGCACCAGGAACATTGACGAGGGTGTCTACACCTGTATGGCACGCAACGATGCAGGTGTCATCGCAACCAATGCCACGGTTACCATTCTTGGTAAGAGTGAACCTCCAAGAGAAATTTACTTACTTTAGGTTTTTTTCCCTGTATTAGTGTAATTTTTAATTTATACATAATATTTTAACTGTGGGTGACCTTCTCCATGTGAAATGGCATTCCTGAATTAATTGTTCTCCTTGTTTTTCAGAAACTCCTGGTTTTATTCGGGAAATGAAGGATGAAATGACAACGCGTGTTGGAGAGACATCAGTCCTAGAGTGCATGGCGTCAGGCAGCCCGCGCCCCAAACTGCAATGGCTGAAAGACTCACAGGCACTGGAGGTCACACCGCGCCACTTCTTCACTGCTGACAATCAGCTGCTGATTATCGTGGAAACCAAGTGGGAAGACCAAGGCACATATACATGTGAGATGTCCAACACGCTGGGCATCATGCGAGGCAGAACAAAGCTACGTGTCATGTCACGAGACGGACAGGTAGGTGGATGTTTTGTGATAGATGATGTAGTTCAGCCATGCGGTAATGCTGCAAGGGAAATACTACAGTGGAAAATTCAGGATGTGGGTGTGGGTAACATGGAATTTTCATGGTTTTGGCTTTTGAGTTTAGGTATTCAAGTTATCAGGTATTCATTTCAGTGTTTTAAAGTTAGCATTGCTGTTAGC
Organism: Batillaria attramentaria; assembly: GCA_018292915.2. Taxonomy (NCBI): domain Eukaryota; kingdom Metazoa; phylum Mollusca; class Gastropoda; family Batillariidae; genus Batillaria; species Batillaria attramentaria. The sequence continues at coordinate 1,395,611 of JACVVK020000088.1, forward strand.
TTGTAGTAAAAAAAACAACAACAACAACCAAAAACGTAAATCAGTGGAAGAAGATTCCAGCCGGCAGTACTCAATTTTCCTTGTCTGTCTTCTTTCAGCCAAGCCCGGGAGCAAGTAAAGGGGGAGGAGGCCTGGATGACACATCAACAACAACAGGCATCATCATCATCGCTGTAGTCTGCTGTGTGGTTGGCACATCGCTGGTGTGGGTCATCATCATCTACCAGACGCGCAAACGACACGAGATGTACAGTGCCACGCCTACAGGTGTGCATGCATGTACTGTCCCCTTTTCTTCTTGGCCTGCTGTAGTCGTAGTCATGTGAAAAACTTACCATTGTAATGGCAGGCAGATCAGATAGTTGCTGTTGGAGATGTATTGAGATTGTGATGTGTTGGAAGGGGGTGTTCTAGAGGCAGGTTTTAATTTTTGTAAAGTTCATTGTTCGGGCTGATGCTCTAGTGTTTCACCTGAGGAGTTTTTAACCAAAAAATAATTGGTACAAATGATTGCTGGATCTACTTGAAGAACTTTGTCTTGCTGTGCTGCCTGCTATGGCTTGCTTGCAGTGATTATCACTAAATTTACGTGATCAGTCTTTGGAATTTAGTTTGATTGTGATGTTTGTGTTGCTGATGGCACCATTTCTTCTGTTTTTCCTTCAGATGAGACCACACTGCCAGGGGAGCCAGCCAGTACTGGTTATTCATCCTCTGATAAGGAAGGTAGTTTCACTCAGGGACCGATTGGTATCACTACCTACCACTACCAAGGTATGGGAGCACATTTGCCCATTGTGTGTGTGTGTGTGTGTGCCGGTGTGTGTGTGTGTGTGTGTGTGTGTGTGTGTGTGTGTGTGCACACGCACGTTTGGTTTTACTCCAGAAGATGGAACTACCTTCAACCTCTTGTAAAACTTCTCCAGTTCATGTTGCTGTGTAATAATCTAGAGCAGTTCTTTTGGTTAAGTCATCTGACCACGGATTTATTGTTGCAGATTACCAGCTGAAGGAGTCTGGTTATGAGTCATCGTCAGGTCAGTACCGAGCCAACGGGTGGACAGGCATGCGTCCTTCAGCAGCCATCTTCCCCAGTGATGTGGATGAGGATGACTTACAAGGGGCACAACTCTCAGCAAGCCAGCAGCAGCTGAGGTGTCAGAACCGAGCGACCAGCGTGTCCAGCCTGCATCACACCAGCGAGGAGTCGGACACTGCTGGCAGCTCACACAGTCCTCACAGTTCCCCATCTCACAGCCCCGGTCCTCAGGCCCCCCTCTTGTCACCCTCCGTCCCCGGGGCCACATCCAGCCTGCAGCGAGGGGGCAGCACTCTGAGCACCTTCCACCCGGGTCCTACGAACCACGACAGGTGCCCTCGCTCTATCGCGCTGCCGGTCGTGTGTGGTGAAAGTAGTTCTGGCTCCACCATGGTGGCAACCACACAGACCCCTACAAACTGTGAATGTGACACTTGTGATGTGCATGAAGCACACACCGACTGCAAAAACTGTGAACGTTGTTGCCAGTATCAGCAACAGAGACAAATGGCCAGTGGTGATGGCAGTATTTCAGATTCAAACACGCACCAACGCTCAGTGCCTCCCGTCCCTCTCAGGGCTTCCAGTTTTTCGGCATTACCGACGGGTGCATGGTCGTTGCGGCCACCTCCTGTGGGTGTGGGGTGCTGCTGTCAGTCAGTACCATGCAGCAAGCACAAGAACGGGCTGGTGCCTAGAAAGCAGCAACACAGACATACAGGTACACTTTTGTGACAGTAGAATCTCATTATGACTTGCTGATAAAGCTGATCCTGCGGGACAGTTTTGCTTTGCTAGTTTCAGAAATGTCAGTATCATCACATGACCCATATGATGAGAATAGGGTCCATTTCAAAATTCCAAGTGCCAGGCTGAATACTTTCCATTTTGTTTCAATGGTCATTTGGCATTCGCTAATAGAGTCTGTCAGTTTGTTTCAGTATTTTACCAACAAATCTAAGTCTCTTTGAAATACATGTATTTCCAAACTGAAAAGTAGGAGTATAGCGTGCGTAATCATGTTCATCGGGTGTATGTTCATTTTTGTTGTACTTGTAGACTGCAGATTTTAAAATCGATTGATTCTTTGATGTTGCAGAGTTGTGCAGTCATGACTGTGGTTGTGATGGGCTGCATGCTGCCGTGTGCCCCTCCTGCTCTCACCACACCTGTACACACGCCTTGCAAGGTGAGTAGACAAATCTATGTTCTGTTCATGAGATCGTTGGTTTGCGGAGTGGAATTTTATGTATTGCTTCTTTTTTTTTTTGTTGTTGTGTGAGTGTTTTGGTTATTTTCATTTTTGGTAAACTGTTCATGGTATAACACAGTCTGTGAACTATTTCTGTTTAGGTCTTACTTCTCAGCAGGACATAGTTTTTTTGTTTGCTGATGTGTGCTGTTCTGTGTTTGTGCAGAATGCCATGCGTGGAAGCAGGAAACGCCTCGTCTGCCCAACGGCATCAGCAGCGGTGGTTGTTGTGGACAGTGTATGGGTGTAGGAAATGTGGACCCACACCTCCCCTGCACCCCCTCCCCTTCCCCCTCCTCCAATGGCCATAGGGAGTGGGGAGAAGCTAGCAGCATGAACCATTACCCTGGCCATCCTCATAGCAATCATAATAATTACCTGTATGGCCATGGACACAGCAGTAGCAGCACACACGCACATCATGCGACGCGGCGACACAAAGATGCGCCTGTCAATGTGTAGCACTAGGAATGTCGTGACGCGTGTCATGACAGGACCTGAACCAACGTGCCTTGCACTGGGTGGCTGTTCCTGGCAAATGGACCAAAACGTGTATGAGATACAGGAACTGGAGAGCTGACCCGTCTTGTCTGGGAAAATGGTCATGGAGGCAGTGCATTGAAATCCAAGCCAGCATTGCGCCTATTTTTCAGGGCATTATTGTCTAAGTTTGACGCAGGCCTACTGGTGTCACAAGAAAATGGGGGACTCGGCAAGGAAAGCCACGTCTACTGCAACACATGGACATCATGAAGTGTTTTTATGTAACTTTTTTGTATCATGAACAGTAGCATCATCTGTGATCTGAAAACCAAATGTCCCATGGAGCATTGCTTCATCTTTCTCCCCTTCGAAGGACAACCCTAGTAATTTCCCACTCCTGTCTTCAAGACATCTTACCTGTTTGGTTCTTTAAATCCAGGAATTATCTTTTGTTACGAGGTAGCAATATCAGTCTGGTAGTAGTGTGAGTGGATGATGTACATGAAACGATGCAAGAGAAGAGTATGAAGGAGAAGAGAAGCGCAAGTAATCCAAGACTAGTTGTACACGGGTATTCCCACACACTGGACACTGCTGTTTCTGTCAGCTTCCCTGTTGTGAGGTTTGCTTCCTCAGGTGTGGGTTTGGGTTGCCCTGTTTTCCCTTCTTCCCCTTCCCTTATTCCCACTCTCTTTTCCCACAGTTCACGTCTTGCTGTCTTTACTGGCTACCTCATGCCTCGGACGTCCTCTGGCAGACAGGACGGGGGATTAGTTTTTGTGCAGTAGTTTTTTGAGTACACATTGCCATTTCAGACTTTTTTTGTGCAGTAGTTGGATTTACACATTACCATATTGGCATATTTGTTCAATAGCATACAAAGAGCAAAGTTTGTAGAGTCAGTGACCAAGATGAAGAAAGGAGTGTGTGTGTGTGTGTGTGTGTGTGTGTGTGTGTGTGTGTGTGTGTGTGTGTGTGTGTGTGTGTGTGTGTTAGTAAGTAAGAGAGAGGGGGGGGGGAGGCTGGGGAGCTTACACTTAAAAAGGAATGGGTGAGTGGATGTGTTCTAAGATGAAAATGTACTTTTTAGCTTTATTTGCCTTACAGTTTAATATTTTTCTGTGTACCTCTTGTCTTTTCTTAATTACCAGCATCACTTGCTGGGATTTTTTGTCCTGAGAGCGTAGACCATATTTGATGCCAGTTGTGACCGTAAGCACTGCTTAGTGTACAAGGAACTCCTTTTATTACCTTGTTTGCAGCTTAGTTGCTGGGAAGGGTGGTAGGAGGAAGAAAAAAATAGGGGGGGGGGGGGTCTCTTTGATATATCTAGTTTGTTATCAGGAAAATCTGGAACAACACTTGCCTTGAAAATTCTCTTCCACAAAATTGGTTGCTTGGTTGTCAGAGGGACAGACATGTGATTAGAATTTGTAAGTACCTCAGAAAGTGAAAGATGCTTATGGATATAGCTAGTGTAAACCAAATTGAGTATGCCAGTATCCAAAGGCCAGGAGGGTATCCATCTTACGAGTTGAAATTTCTGAATGTCTTGAGTATTATGAATGCAATTGGAACTGATAGAAGTTGCCAGTAACAGAAACAGGCAGTACTTTCTCAGTCTGCTGTAATGTGGACCAGAAGCTTCTGCTGATTGCATAATGATCAGAGAAATCCATTTGATTCAGTGATTGGTGCCACAGGGATGAAGGAATGCAGAAATCCCGCTTGCAATACTTGTCAATGGCAGTTTCGCGTTGTGAACACAAATGATATTTTGAGCTGTCTGTGTGCTTCTCCTGTGAACAAAGTGAGAAAGTGGTGGTTCTGCTGTTTAAACTTTAGTCTCCGTGGATTAAAAGCAATATTGCCTTGGTTGCTGGCACTTGTGTCTTGTTGGCAGATAACAATCATTGATACACCACAAGTATTGTGATTTTTGTGTGTGTGTGTGTGTGTTTTAGGTTTACTGATTAACCATTACACTCAAATGGCAGGCATGATAAGTGAGATGAATGTCAGCTTTGTGTGTGTGAAAGTACTAGTAATGAGTAAATTGATGCAGCTGGTAGTGAATTCTTTGTGAAGGGTTATATTTGTGTGGTTATATTGCTACCTCCTGTGGGTAGGTTTGGACATGCACTGCTGATACTTTTTATACTGCTCCAAGTCTTTCTGTTTGTTGAGCACACAACAGGGTTAAGTATTATCAAGCGGAAAGCGCGTTTTCTTTTTACATGTGTTCTGCTGGTGTACTGAAATAACATTTTATACAGTGCTTCCAATCGCTTTAGAGCAGTTTTCCTCTGATGAGAGTTGCGTCTAGCAGGAACACCCACTGGTTTCTTTTCATAAGCAGACTTGGTACTTGACAGTAAATTGAGTAATGTCTTTCTTCGGCATCTAAATAGAAGACAAATAATGTGAAAATACGGGTGACACTTGTTTTATGTATGTTTCAGTTCATGTGTGTGTGTATGAGGGGTAGTTGATGTGTTTGTGCTTTTGCTGAGGTTATTCCTTGAGTGAACTTTTTTGTTTCATACGAACAAGGTCAAGGTGATTGCTGAGTGAGCACAAATGAAACAAAAATGGCAAGTACGGAGATGTACTTACTATTTAACAATTTTGTTGTGTATATATTGTTGGTCACAAAATCATGGTTGCATTTGCAATGTGAAAAGTAGGTTTAATTTATTGTACAAACTGTAAGTTTGTGTGAAATGTTATTTGTACAGTTATTGAGAAAACAAAGAATAAATGAATGCTTACAATAACACTCCTACTTTTTACTCTGTGTGTGTGCGTGTGTGTGCGCGCACGCGATTCCGAAGGCATACAGGAGTGTACACCAAGCTACAAGACAGAATGAAATATCGTTGCAACACTTTGCTTCTGTGACTACTGAAATTTCTACCCAGAAACGCTAGTTCACATACTCATGCACACATACACACATTCACACACTGCTACGACAAGAAAACTTCACACTGAACTTTTACTCTGCAAGTGTGTGTGTGATACTGAAGGCATACAGGCGTGCACACCAAAACTGAAGTTACCCCACTGAATCGTATATCCGTCTGCAAGTTGATGTAGCACTTTGTTTTTGCGACTACTGAAATTTCTAGTTCACATACTCATGAATGAACACACACACACACACACACACACACACACCACTTGAGACAAGAAAACCTAACACTGAAAGCCGAGCTTTATCAAATACCATGTAAAATACAAAAATGCATTTACAAAACAGTTACAGAAGTCACAATATGGACATAATATAAATTAGTAAAACTACCATCTCAAAATACGTTGTACCGTTAAAAAAAAAATCAGTGATGACAATAGCACCATCTTGTAACATGCATGTAGGGACGACACTTCACAGTTACATTTTGTAGTCTATTTTTTGCTTGATAAAAACAAATCTTGAAAATGGGGTCAAAATGTCTACAGTAAAGATCAGCCTGTAAAAAGCAGTCCAGTTCTGTTACACACAGCTAGCTGGGTGTCCCTTGCATTAAAAAAAAAAAATAAAGGTGGCAGCAGTATATTGGATTGCAAGAACTCTAGATAGTGTAAGTTATGAGATTCACGACACAGACGCAATAAGAGCAGTTGTCTGTTACACTGTAAGCATGGATTAGATTGAATCATGGAGAAAATTGAGACTGCATACTTCAATCAATGGCGTTTGCCTATATGCCACTGTGGTCAGAATCACCATTTCTGCATATTTTCATGGCTGTCAAAAGACAGGCCATTTTCTCCGACTATCACCAGGTAGGCACAGTTTGTATGATTAAAACTGCAAGGGAGTGGAATCATTCCACCCATACATAGTTGAAAGAGTGTACTGTTGCACTCATTTGTGTTTTGGCTGGTGGCAAATAAAAACTGAAAATAAAAACGCATATATATTCAAGGCAAAATTTAGCAGCAGTCTGAACCATGTTGCTAGTAGTTTCTCCCTCTCTCTCTCTCACGTTCTCACTCACACGCACACATGCATGCACACCCACAGATGACAAGAAAGTGACTGCTGGACTTTGTGTCACAGGCAAGTACACACCTGACAATCATGGAAAGTCATTACAATCTCCCACTGAAAAACAACAACAAACCAACCAACCCAAAAACAAAAACAAAATATGACAAATGTGCAACTTTGGGTCTGCGGACGAGACAAAAGTGCCACAGTGGCTTTGGAAATTTTGTAACATTAAAAGGCTAAACAAAGCCAAATATTTGATCATAAAATAGGTATGCTTGCTTTGCTTCTCGTAAATTCTGTGATACTGCACTCGTGTATTGTAGCTGTTGTCAAGAATTGAGGGGAGCTGGTGATGGTGGCGGTGATCCATATTTGAAAGGACAAGACTGTCGGTCTCTATTTGAGACCTGTGCTAGCCCATGTGATCAATCTTGCTGACTTGAAAGCAGGAAGCACAAATCACAAGTTACATGTATAAAAGCAGCTGATACTGTTCAGAGGACACTGCAAGCAGAAGCTCAGTGCATAAATACTGCACCATATTCAGATACATGTATGTACAAAGCAGCAGCTAACATGTCACGATAAAAATGTTGAACTCACATAGTCTGTAAATATTAAATACATAAATAGATTACACATACATTAGCATTTTAACTTTCTCATAACATTACATTTACTCAAAAAAAACCCAGCTCATATTCACACTAACAGCGGGAAATCCAAGAGGCTGTTAAAATTATTAATAGAAGACAGTCTGTGTGGCTTTTGGTCTGAACTGAAAGATCCCTATTAGACAGTTGATAAAATCACAAGGACCTGTCAAAACTCTTGCTAACATTCCACTCACATACAACTAGTAAAAGGCATCCAGTTAAAATCTCAGTATGTACGATAGGCATCCATCCTCATGTGGAAAACTTTTCATCACACGTGCTTAATCTGTGCATGAGAATCAGTCACTTGTGTCACAGTATACAGAACCTGAAACCATTCTTGTGACTGGCCAGCTTGTATCCTATATGTTGTTCTAGAAGTGTACCACATACTGAGCAGATGACATTATACGGTTGTGGATTGAGGACCCGCTAGATGGCGCTGTTTGGTGGTTACTTTAAGATGATTTGTGGAGTCTATGTCTGTTCACAACAACAAACGGTAGACTCAAAGAAAGTCACATTTCTCTACTATTACAAGCCACAACGTCATGAAACCAGTCATGGTGGCCAAATGAAACATTCTTCTGTCTGGCAAACAACATCAGAGCTTCAAAAGCAGCAGTTTTCACTCTCAGTGGCGTTATGAACACCGAGGCCTTAAAGTGATGAATATTCACTAATCCACAACACTTTTTTTTTTTTTTTTAAAGTTGCTTTCTTTCAAATGCCCATAAAATTTTGCCCACAAACTGAAATGTTGCCCACAAACTGAAATGTAGTGAAAAACAGACTGGCCTATATACAAGAATGATAATTCACAATACACAATAAGGTTTCAGTATCTTTCTTTTTCTAACCTTAGAAACTAGATCATAAGATGGTTAACTCAACAAAAGGTGCAATTACACTGGATGATCCACTAAAAACGACCTCTGACTTTTTGTCATGAAAGGATCAACATGATTTTACCAGGTATCAGCACACAGGCACAATCAACCTCTATAAATGCATAATAAGAACACTTGCACAAACATTTTCAATACATGTTAATGAAAAAACACATAATACTGGCTGCTGTTTAATGGAGATTATTTTACTACTCCTTGGCAGGCTTGAATCAAAATGATCTCCAGATCTATCCGTATCTACAAATGTTAATGGCAAATCAGTCTGCCACATTCTCTGTGTTACACACACACACACACACACACACACACACACACACACACACACACACACCAAGCAGTATTTGCAGATTGCATCTGTTGGAATCAAAGCCATGTCACATACACAAACTAAACAGACTTGGTCTAACAGCAACTGTGGTTTGTTTGTGCTAAAGTGTACAGTATGCACAAGAAAATCATTTCATTAAGTACACGCACATCCATGTCACAGACAGGTTCTGCTCACATATGAAAATCATTGTACACTAAATTCATACATCAGTGGACAATTGTTTCCACGGCTGTTGCGGATTCCTCTCTCAGTAATGCCAGTTTGTGTCATTTTGAAAAGGATGATCATGCATATTCAGTTTGCACTAAAAAACATTCTTCATCCTCCAAGTGAAAAAAAAAAAAAAAATTCACCAAACTCCTTCCTTTGAGTCAAATGTACATTTTGATTTCACTCCACAGAAGCAGTTGGTGTTAATGACAAAATTGCACATGCCGTCAGTGATGTGGTCTTGATACAGAACTCCTCCTGTTCCTGTGGACGCACTGTCTGAGACATTGTCTTGCTGTGAGTTTCAGCAGTCAATAGTGTCTGTTGATCTGACTGTCGGAACACGAACCTAGGTATGACTACACCCCTAATCTACGTCATGAGGACTGTCCATCATTCCACCTCACTCAAGACTGTGCTGTCACATGTAATGCTGGGGAGTAGTTTCTGAACCACCCTAACTCCTCAGCCTATGACTTCCAAGTATTCAGTGGACCCTCCAACTTCCACAGAGTCCTTGAGGAGTTGTGACGTGGCGTCATCAGTACCATTCTCTGTGGCCACGAAGCTCTTGAGCTGATCATTGAGATATGTGAAGTCTGGCCGCTGGTCGGGAGACTCGGTCCAGCAGGCAACCATAATCTCATACCTGTGAACAGTTGAGATAATGGCTTGTACATGTACAACCAAACATCACTAAAACAAAATAACAAAGGGTATTCAAAAGCTATGACAAAGATGTGACTGACAACCCCCAAGGAACATGGCATTAAATTTGCTATGTCACTATACTGTACTTATACATATTGAAATATATTGCAATGCTTTTTTAAAATGCTTAATTTAAAATTTTGTTTTGCAAAGATCATTTTGATTTGTTTTCAAGCATGTGGACAGCTGAAGACACCAAGCTGATACTGAAAGTATGTTACAAGTGTGGCGGTGTGTTTTGTACTGTGTTGACAGACAATAGCTGTGTGTTGCTTTCTGGAAAGTTGAGTGAAACAGAGAAGTTACCTCGCCTAGTTCATATCGTTTCACTGTTTTAATTATGTAGATCTGTTCTCCATGTTCCAGAAGTTTCTATTGTTTTTCACGAAACTTCTAGAAGTGGCGACAGTAATGAGGTGATGTACGTTCTGATTTTTGATTGGTTCCTTCATGATAGAGGGTCAGTCTAGAGTATGCTAGAACGCTATGAGACTGTATATAAGGATTCGGAGATGTTTGCTAGAGTGTGTGCATGAGTGAAGCTCATATGTGCGAAGCTTGAGCGTGCAGTGTTATACAAGAGACGTGCTGTAATAAACTCCACGCATCTATAACTTTCCTACGCGCTCATGAGTCTTTTTTTTGAGCAAATGAGACATCTTCCGCAGTCAATGTAAGAACTCACTACGTGAAGAGTGTGTGCCTGACAGTCACCATATTCCTCGGTAAGACGACGGGCTCTTCGAACATTCACCACGCAACAAAGTACTTACACTGGCTCAGGGCTCTGTCTGGGTTTCTTCATGCGTTTTCCTTCCTTCAGGTAAGCCAGCAGACTAGCATTGTCCACGTCAGGGTATGGAGTTATTCCACGTGTCAGAAGCTCCCATAACACGATGCCAAAGGCCCACTGAAACAAACACAACCAACAAGTCCTTTAATTTTCTGTCCAAGAGTCAATAGTGATGCCTTCATTTCGTGCCATGCTCATTCTGTTCATCAGAGTCTGGAAATACAACAACTGATAGCTCTCCTTTGTACACACATGCCAAGAAGATCCATACGCATTTGGCATCAAGTTTCATACATTACATGAGGAAGATTGGTGTAAGGGAGATAACTGCTTTGTGGACTCAAGGCATGAATCGAGCTGTCCCAAGAGGTCCTCAAATAAGCAACAGATACACTCCACTCTCCAATTCTCGAATGGTTAAGAAACATGTGAATGTTAGGAAGAAACAAAGCCCTCACAAAAAAACCTGGATGTGGCCACCGTTTACGACAACTATGTGTCGGCAGATCATCTAAAAACAAAAAAAAGGTGGAAGCCACGACTCTCCTACAAACCGGAAAGTAGGACCTCGCAAGAAGGGTTAAATCTGTTGATGTGTACGTGATCTAAAAAGTGTCGTCTGACCGGCCCCCGTAGTGTAGTGGTTAGCGCTTCGGACTATGGACCGGGAGACCCGGGTTCGAGTCCCAGCCGAGGCAAGCGGGATTTTTTTCTACCTAGGTCGGCTCCTACCCAGAGCGGGTGTGCTATGGGCCCAATGGGGAGGCTGTTGCCACACAGCCGAGCTTCACCCACTTCATGTGTGCGATTTTGGGGGTGCTTCCCTTGGTATGACACGTCTAATGATGTGGATGATTACACGGCTGGCACAGCAGGTGCCGTAGTTCCCGGGCCTGGTTAATGCCGGGATATTTATGACAGGAAGCGTGGAATGCGGCCCTGTCCCGCAGTCCCAAACCACACGGACCTCCATAGCATCACCTTACCATCATCCTTATCTCCATCATCATGCATAATAAAAATTGCCCCAACTTCTGAACCCTCCGTGGATTCCACTCATTACCAGGGAGCGACACCACTGAAGCTGGCAAAAGAGTTGTGGCAGCAAAAAAAAAAGAAAAAAAAAGTGTCATCTGCTCGGAACTTCAGGGGAGATAATAGTACGTATCACTGTTCACTGTTTAACTTTACTGTGAACCCACAAAGAAAATGTTCCAGACTACAGAAGTTACGATGATGGGATGAACAACCGCAATTCCAAACTCACTGAATATAGTGGGAGAAATCTGGGGTTCAGACTGAGTGAAGGGTCTGTCCAGGATGCATGGTCATAAGTAAGGATGGATAGCAGTTGGTCACTATTTGCTTAACTCTCTCTCTGCTGAGTTTTTCACAGTGGTGTACTAGCACTTGCTTCCCTTTTGACTGGTAGAAACCTATTTTACTAGCACAGTATTTAGTTCTGTACTTTACAATGTCGTGACTGAGCACAGAAAGTTGGCGATCCCATGAATTGGACCTCCGCATCCAAATGTGGTGAATGTGGGGGCGCAAAATGGGACCTTAGCATAGAGAGAGTTAACCAATGGTGTTCCATCGATGATCCCAATGACTGAAGTACACATACCACATCTGACTTTGTGGAGAACTGGAAGTGCTCAATTGTTTCCGGTGCCATCCACTTGACCAGTTCCTTAGCGGGACTGTCCTCGGCTGTGTAGTACGGCTGTGGGAAGAGGGCTGATGTCACCCCGTAGTCAGTCAACCGTAACCGCTGATCCTCTGTCACTCTGCAAAAATACGGTACATGTAACTTCTGTAACACCATGTACCATGTGATGCAGCATCAGCATGTACCAACTCTACCATGACTACATGAAAGAGACAGTACTGTAACTTACGCGCTAGCACCTTCCACTGTCTGAGACTGTCTTGTTAATTCACCCTTGACGCATTGCCCCATCGCTAAAACAGCCTCAGTGGTTGATTAGCATCAAAGATGAATTAACCATTGAGTTATACCAAACTTGATATCTGTGAACAATTAACTCTTCTCACCAAACAGAATCCTAGACCCAGGCTGTGTGATAACGTTGCAGTATTCAACTTTTCCATACTGTTACTTAACGGCTACGTAACATCCCACTTGGTAGGCAATGCAATAAAGTATATAGCTGGACACAGATAGATGACGTGCGAATGGTAAACTCAGTTTATTGCTGCAGTGTACACATGTAGATACTGACATGCAGTTACGGGCTGCCAGGTTTCCATGGACGACCTTGACCCCTTGCAGGTACACCATACCATCAGTGATTTGTTGTCCAAAGGCAAGCAGCTCCACCACTGTCAGTTTCTGAAACCACACACACACATTAAAAAAGCAAGATAATATATCGTACAAAATCAATGCAATCAGTTTACATCCCTGTGGGTTTCCAATTCTGAAACGTGAAATGATCTAAGTTGAGCGTTTGTGAGTGTGCACCCTCAAGATGGCAGTATGGGATGGCAGGGTGATGTTTCAAGTTACCAAAGAAACCAACCAACCAACCAACCAACCAACAAAACCACCACCACCAACGCAGCCTGAGCTGTCCGTCCTGCATTGTGTAAACACACTTTGTGAAGATCTGACAGTGCCTGACTGTTACTGGTGCCATCCACTTGACCAATTCCTGAGCAGGACTGTCCTCTGCTGTGTAGCACATGTAAACGCACAGAACCTCACCTTTGATGGTTCCCCGATGTAGCTTTTCAGATCTTCTGTAGCCATGAAGGGGCAGACAACCATGGGATCATCACTGGCTGTGAGGCACACACCAACCACAGGCAGCAAGTGCGGATGTGTCAAGTTTTTCAACATGGCCACCTCCTGCAGGAACTTCTGTAGCGTTTCTGTTTCACTTGACTTGGCTGTACACACACACAAAATATTTCCTTGACCTCAAATATTACATGGCAAATACAGGTAAATTCCATATTAACCTGTCAGTGTCACCATGCTAACATGTTCTTTGCTAGTTGTGGTTACACAGTATCTGCAAGTGTGTTGGGCTTAGAAAACTAAATTGCTACAGAACCAAACACCCCCCCCCCCCCCCCAATATATTATAAAGAAAAGAGACCATAACCAAAACTAATCACAACAAAAAGGAAAGCGTTGAAATTTCAAACTAGTTTGACTCTCTCAAAGAAAGTACCAAAAATGTGAGGATACGTGTGCCATCATACCTTGCAGGGTTTTGACTGCTACTTGAGCTGACTTGTCCTCCCCTCGCTGTAGCTGAGCCTTGTAAACAGCTCCAAAGTGACCTGCCAAACATAGATTGAAAACCCTTGTTTTGAACATTTTGAAATCATCTGCATGAAGAAGACAAACAGCTGAAAAGAAATTTCCTAATCTTTTTCATAATCCCTCTTTATGTAGCTCAGATATGAACACCCCATGAAACCTTTGAGGACACAGAGACCTACGTTAAATCAACCATTGCACACCACTAACTTTCAAACCTCACTGCCAGCAAGTGATCATTAATTATTGAATGAAGTACCATGTGAATAATTGAAGCAATGTTCATTAACTTACCTTTACCAATCAGTTCCCCAATATCTAGTCTGCTGCGCGGTATCAACATTGCCGTGATGTTTTGCCGTACGTGTGGATTGCCCTCAAACCCAGCTAGAAGCTCTGTGATGTATGGTCCACAATCTGAAAAAAAAGAGAGCAGAAAATGGATAGTGGAAAAGCAAGCAAATAGACAGTGATCAACGTTCGAACGTAACAGGGTGTGACACGGCCCTTCTGAACCACACAAGTGTTGGAACAGTCTCAAACATCAACTAGGGAGTCTTTGGAGAGATGTGGTGGAGGGTGTATGGACGTTTCCAAGGGCAGACTGAACTGAACTGAATGGAAACTTTTCATAAGCATCTTCTATCACATAACCGAAAAGGCAGATCCAGTGTCTAAAGCAGTCTGACAGAAATGTTAAGACCTCTACATTTGGGAAAATAACCCCTTTTTGACATGGGGGGAGGGGGGGGGGGCAGTTACTGGCAGACAGGAGGACATATGAATCCTGACCTTTTTCATCCCCAATTGTTCCATTAACATCAGCGACAGCCACGTGATTCAGACCAATCTCTTCCTCCTCCTTGGCTCCCTGGTAGTCCTGCAGCACATCCGGGATGTAGTCTGTGGCGGGCTTGTGCTTGCGGTGTCGGCGAAGGACACAGACGGTCAGCAAGATGATGATGGCCAGGATGGGGATGACCACCCCAAGGATCACACCCAGTGCCATGGGCTTGGCCATGCTCGACACCTCGTAGTAACGCAAGTACCCTACATTTACAGCAAGGTTGCCAACCCGCACCTGAGACATAATGGAAATATCCATTGAGGAGTGGCTGGCAAAATATTATGTGTATGCAATAACTACTTCACCACAGATAAAGGAAAGAAAAAACACCTGACAGAAAAGCACTGACATTTTGCTTCAAGCACTTGAGTATTTCCAGCCTAGGGAAGTCATGCATTAGCACATTTAGGGAATCTTAAAAAAAATAATAATAATAATAATTTTTAAAAAAAGAGAAAAGAAGAAAAAGCAAGCAAAGCCAACATGTTTTGTAGAGCAAACTAACCTGAACTGGTGCCTTCCCTGTGGAGTCGGTACCGTCAGGTGTGCTGGGCGGTGGTCGGCAGGTGATGGCCGTGTCTGTGGCCCCGACTTCCTCACACTTCTCATTGCCCACCAGTACTGACACACTGGCCATCAGGTTGCTGATGATGCGGAAACGGCCCTGTTGGCAGATGACAACCAGGTGTAAAATACAGAAGTTTCAAGTGTACAGAACAATAGAGGTAAGGGTGACTACCTCACAAATCAAGAAAATGTACACCACTATGATCTGGTAAACTGGATTTCTCTCTGAAGGCTTGAAGTGCGGATTTGATCATTGATATGTAGGTATGGGAATCTGATTTTTTTTTTTTTAAATCTGCGACCAAATCGGGTCAGTTCAAAAGCAGACATTGTCCTAGCTACTGTTGTGTGCACAGCAGGCCATTTAGTGACGTCTACTTGTTAATCTGTTGGAAGTTTAAAAGTACATGTAATTTGCTGTCTTTCGCTCATGCAGACAAATTTGCTTGGGAAAAAAGATCTAGGCAGCCAGTGAGCCAAAAGAAAACACACCCACCTTGATGACCAGCATGTCTTGATCCCCAAACTGTTTGGTCTGATCGTCCCCAGGGAAAGCCATGATTTGTGGGTTGGGGAACAGGAGGAGAGGGCCAAAGTTCGACCGATGTGAGACGTTCTTCAGAGTCATCACGCCATCCATATTGAACCCATAATGCACCTCCAGCGGGCTCGTCTCTGTCACATTGACGCCAGCACTAGCAATGCTACCAGCCATCTCAGGTACTTCACACTCCATGGTGATGGGGTTGTCCAGATTGCATGGCTGTTGGTACACATACACATGATGTCAATAATAGTCTGTCAAAGCTAACACAAGAAAAACAATTATCAGGTGCATGTACAGAAATGTTGGATTTTGCTCTTCTTCTGAGTTGGGCTTGAAGAGCATAATAATATTTACTCTGTGGTGTGATGTCAGAATTAAGTGGTGGTTACGGATACAAGTTTACTGTGCACATGGAGGCTGTGAAGGGGGGTGGGAGGTGGGGGAAGGGGAGGGGGGGTCGACTTCAGGGGGTGATGAGGCTGTGTTGACTGCAGTTATTAAGTCTCTTTTTCAGGCTAAAATTGATCGTACACAAAAAAATGGCACAGTGTTTGAAGGAGATGTAATTGTGAATAACAATACTGCGGCACAGAAAGTGACAGGAGAGATGCAAAATAAATGTCTGCAGCCTGAAGAAGTAAAAAAAAAAAGAAAACAAAGCAACAACCGAACAAAACAACAAAGATGGAGGAACACCTGGCAAAAAGGAACTGATCTCCATTTTTTCCCACCCAAGAACAGTACTTACTGCACTGAAGAACTTTCCTCCGTAGGTGACAAAGAAACTCGGATTCTGGATGAGATTCAAGCCTTCGCCCATCACAGTGATGTACGTCCCTCCACTGAAACACACAAAAGAAACAGCTCATGCAGGGGAAATACGCAGCTGTGAAGATAGGCAGACTTAAATATGACAGTCCTACTAACCTGCATTGTGCTGAGAGTACCAAGAACAGGTTCGGTGAAATAAGTAAAGAATTAAAAGCTACAGTCCTGTACATAAAAATATCACAACTGTAGGGCTGACATGAAATGCTTTTGGGAGTAATCTCATACAATTTTCAAACAACACATGAACTTCTGTGGATAAACTCGTGTAGATAGCAGAGCTTTCTGGCGAGACTTGTAACTAAGATGCTAGATTTGGGCTTAGGAATGTTTTATCTATTTGATCCAGGCTAAAGGTCAGAGGTCAGAAAAATCACCTGAGGATGCTCTTGGTGGGTTCGATCATGGTGATGTTTGGGTCGTCCTTGTATGTGAACTGTTCTGGAACTGTTTTCTTGTGGCCACCAAAACTGACCTCCACATTGACCTTATCACTTGTTGTGGCAGCCTGCTTGGGTGTCACGCATTGCAACATAGTGTGGTTACGTCTGAAAAGGGAAAGCAGACACTTGAAATAATTACAATGCCACACACAAACACACACTTAGTATCAACTGGATACACACAGATCAAACAAGTGGCTAAGATCACTCAAGCAAACTCAATGGTCTTAGTACAGCACACAAATATACTCTACACAACGGTAAAACCACTAGAATCTTCTATAACATCTACAAAAAGAACAATGTACTCACTTGATCACTTTACAGGTGGCACCACCCATGGTAACCGACACAACGCTCCCAGCGTCTATGTCCATTCCCTTGATCATCACAGTTGTGCCCCCTGCACGTGGCCCTTCTTTAGGCATCAACTCCTTTACCACAGGATCCTAATGTGCAGAAAATAAGCAAAACTAATCCCTTTCAGAAACTAACTTGTATGCATCAAAGTAAGTACATATATACATTCATGTTAGAAAATGTCTCTCTGTAGATTTGTTGTTCAATTTTTTGTTTCCTGCAAAACTATCATGAGAACACCTAGTCTGTATATGCCAGGCAGAAATACTACACAAGCTGTTTGAGGTGAAACCCAAATACCATTAATGGTAACACATTCAGGAGCATGTATCATGAACAACATTTACATACCACAAAGGAAAAAGTGGAGTCTGACTCCGCAGTGTACTGTCCATCCACTACCACAACAATGGTTCCACTCTTGGGCGTATCGGACACCTCAGTCTCACACACAAACCTGGAACACAGGAAAAAAAAAGAAAGTTTTCAACAAAGTTCCACAAATATAGAAAGGAAATCATACTTTGGGTCCCAGGAAATGCTAGCCAGTCTTTAGTGTACACTCCTCATCTTTGCAAGATTGCCAATGTCGCATATCTGAACTTGGTGTGTCAGTCATCATAACACAGTCGTGGCAGTCTACTAGTCACCTTCATTCTATACCGCCCTCCTCCCAGGAAAAAAAAAGACCACTAGCACTGGCATACCCCGAGGAAGGCTCGTAGTGGTCTGGCTTGACGTCACAGTTGATACCGGCCACGGTTATGCCCCCTGTGATATCTGTGTAGGTCTTGCCAAGGTTGAGTCCTGTCACTGACATGCTGGTCTTGCCTTTGATTGGACCTGTGGCTGGCTGGAACTGTGAAACCCGGTGCAGAAAAAATGATAAACCTACTGTCTTACATGGTAAGAAGCTGCAATAGCACACAAGGATATAAAAAATACATCTCTGGATGTAAAACTAATGTCAGTTATAAATTTATTTTACATTTATTGCTCTTTAGCAGTTCTTCTTTGCATTCAGCTCATGTATCCAAGAACTGTTGACAGTGTACACATAATTTTACATCCCGTGGCTGTGGCTGGAATCATATCAATTTTTGATCTCACACACAGACTTGAAGATACAACACTGAAATGTTGATCACTACAGAATCAGAAAAGCTGGGGATGATACTCACCCTCAGAATCTGTGGTCCAGGGCAGGTGGCAGTGCGATCCAGCCAGTTGTTGGGACACCTCTTCTGCAACGTACACTTGCCGCTGCACCAGCCACACTCATACTCCGCGTCCATACTCAGGCACTTGCCGCAGTTGGTCACTAGCAACGGACACTTGTAGATTCGCACTGAAACACACAGCAAATCAAGTGACAGAAATGGAAAACCCAGTAAATGGACTGACTCTAGATGCCTGCATGTTGACTTGATTTCAGAATGTCAGATGCTTGATTCCTGAATGACAAATGCTTTGGGCTGTCACTGCTAGAATATTTGTGCCCTAATTCATGAAAGAGAAAATTATCTATAAATAAGAAGAATCCTTTAAGGTGCAGACTTACAAAAGCATCAATCATCTGCAATTCATACACCTAGCAGTCTCTCACTTTAGCAAGGCTGTGAGGACAATAATTATGTGCCGTGTTGTGAAGACAACATATGTGCTAATCCAAACATTCAGCATTTAAAAATTACATGTACTCTTGGCATACCATTGATTCCCTCCGAATTGTCGAGTGGCAGTGCTTGTGGTCCCCATGTCACTGTGAAGTCTGCTGTTGTGTAGGGAAGCTGCTCCCGATCTGGGTAGTCAAACTGAAATAAAGAATCATTAGATGTAAGTTTAACGTAGGAAACACCTCCAAAATGCTCCCTTCATGGAAAGCACAACTATGCAAGCAAAGTAATACATGTATCCTGGGGACAAACCTCAGTTCCGGCAAAGAGACAGGAAATTAATGAGTATGTACACATATCAAAACCAGTTTCATCAGTGACAGCAGTCATACCTGGCAGCTCAGTAATGAACTGCTGCTGCTGGCTGTGTTTACACCATGTTTTTTTAAAAGGAATTATGAATTGTTTGGAGTTAAAAAATGTTGCATACTGGAAATAGTTGTTGGTATTATCACACTTTTGGGGTCCTTGTCATCTGATACACACATAAAGGGTATCGAAATGACCACTTCGGAAGTCTCCTTGTGTCTTAAATTGTGTCTTATATTGTGTCTTATATTTATGAAATATACAAAATGACCTACCGCTTTTGAGCACAGTGAGTGAATGAATGAACACTACAAGACAAAGGATAGTTGATCACTAAGCAGGACATACCGCACTGCGAGGTGGGGGGGGGGGAGTATAGCATGAGCCTGAAGAGGCCTGATTTTATGCATGATACTGGTAGGTCTGATAAAATGCACATGCCCAACATTCCACTGCATCAATTAGCACCCCTACTGCTTGTCTAGCTGCACTGTACCAGGGCAGGAAACATGGCCTGACTTTTATTTCCAGCTCAGGTGTGTTTTATGGCGGATGAGAGAGGCAGATGGGCAATGCTGTCACTCAATGTGTTTTTCCTACCTACTTTGTGGATAGATACTGATAACAGACCAAAGCTGTAAGCCATGAAATGTAAATGGAGGGGTAAAAATGAACGGTGAGGGGCGGGTGGGGTAGGGGGTGGGGTGGGGGGAGGGCGGGGGGTTTAAGCAAGATAACTGGACAGAAGCAGGAAGCCGTAAAACAGCAATGCGACTGAAATGCCAATGTGGGGAAATATGCATTCACTGAATCAAAACAAATCATGTTTGCTACCACTGCTCTATGTCACTTGGAAAATGTGGATACAAAATCTTCCAAAAGCCACAAAATAAAACCATCTTTGAAGCCTTTTAGTATAAATGTATCAAACCTGCAATATATGTTGTCAGCAACACCCACCCACAAGCAGACACACCTCTGTGCCCCCCCCCCCCCTTCCCCCCATCAAAACCACCAAATTTCTTTCTCACCAGTTTCTGGCACACTGTTTGGTTGCTAACTTTTCTTTAATTATGTATTCCATCCAACCCTTCAGTTTGCCTCTTCTCCCTCACATCCATCCCCACCCACTCCCCAGCCTCAGCGGTAAAGAAGAAGATTAGGAAGACAGAAGTGCAGCGCTGTGGGAATGGTATCAGAGGCAGACAGTGTGAAGACGAGGGCTGATGCAGCTGTTAGTGTCTGTTGCACTCACTCTGCTAACGACCTCCAGTGCAAAGCCTCCCCGACTTCCATCACAACACTAAAACCTGTCCACACTAACATCTCCGCTTTATTTCACAGCCTTGATTAGAATGCTTGAAACAAGAAAACAGGCAATGTTGCCAGATCTGTTTGTGTGAGTGTGCACACAGCTCTGGTGACTGTACAAATCATGTACTTACCAAAGCTTGTATAAAATTATACAATTAATCGCCACGAAACTACAGAGTACTCCTGTCTCTTGGCAGTGTTACAACATGTGTAAAATAATTATTCATAAATTCGAGAGAAACAAAACTCTGCTTGTGTGTAGCATGTGCCGACATGTCACAGCATACACATGTACATCTGTAAACAAGCTGCAGATTCACATCTCACATTAGCATTAAATGGCAGAACTGGGCAATATTGCAAGCATATTATGTGTACCTGTCTATCTCTACAACAGACAGTATCTTTCTCTGCCTTGTCATCACAGCTTATGTTATTTATGTATAGAGGTGGAAAAGAACAGAGATAAATTGGACGCACTCACACCCCTCCACTAACTCAGACATGTGTGACAGATGATGGCGACGTGTAAATTGCCTCCTCTTTCAAAAACTTCTCCAGACATTTCAAGAATTTCCCTTCACCTAGACGCTTTGAAACCCTTTACCAGGCTGCCAGCACTTCTTGCAACTCTTCGGCCTTTGGACTTAAAAGAAGCCCTCACTGCCAGCAAAGACGAGTCAGAAGAGCCAAATTTGTAAAAGAAAGTGTGTGTGTGTGTGTGTGTGTGTGTGTGTGTGTGTGTGTGTGTGTGTGTGTGTGTGTGGTGTGTGTGTGTGTGTGTGGTGTGTGTGTGTGTGTGTGTGTGTGTGTGTGGGTGTGTGTGTGTTTGTGTGTGTGTGTGTGTGTGTACACGTGCTGGCATGTGTGCATGATGTATGGATTTATGAAAGTGAATGCGTGCATTCCACTTTCTATGAGTCAAAGGAAATGGCAAAGATGAAACATTTTAACTCAAGACTTAATTCCCATCTAATCCCCAAACCAATGAAGCATTGCACTTACCTCAACTGGGTCACAGGTAAGTGAAGAAGAAGGAGATATGGCGCCGTTCACAGTGGTGTTCTTGCCCAGGTAGAAAAAACGGCATTTGATGTTGGATTTTTGGTCGTCTTCCAGGTTGCGCACCTGAACAGCAATCTGGCGCTGCTCGCCTGCATGCACAAGGATGTCCTTATCTTGTGAAGACATGGTGATGAGGGGGCAGGAATTGGAGGAGGTGATACCTGGCCGACTTTTCGGCTCGGGGCAGTCGTCAGCCTGCTTAAGGCAGGTCCCGCTGGCGTAACACCACTGGCATCGGTAGGAACTGTTGGTGCAGCTTCCACAACTGTCAGCAGACAACAAACTGGACATCTCAGTATTTAAACAAAAATGTCAAGAGTAACTATTGAAATGCTTCCATTCAGTCAAACTAGTAATCAATGGAGTCGCGCCCACAAAACTGCAGCCATCATCACTCTAGTACAAAGGACTGCAATCCACTACTATATAATATTAATCCTGAACATAATGGTCCATATTGAGTTTGTCTGTGGGTGAAATATGGCATTTCATGAGTAACCTGTTTACAATAGGTATCTAGTACTGCTTATAATGACATACACGTTACTCACGTGTACCTAGGCAAATAGTTGTTCACACAAGCTTATCTCACAACTTGTAATCACCAACGTCAAATACACAGACACACACAGACACACTGAAATCTGTCAAAGTAACAAACAATAATGTGTTATGTCACTAAATACTGTTTACATGATACAATCCCATTACTTAACGTAGCGCTTACTCGGTGTTGCTGCGACAGTCATAGACGGAGACACTGCGGGTCACGATGGATTTTCCTTGGACATGGAAGTGCAGAACCATATTCTCATGGTCTGAAACATCCACACACGCTGCTCATACAGAAAAGTAACAGAAAGGTCCTTCATGCATGCATGCTAAGTAAAACTGACGACCCATTCAAAACACTGAACTTGAATCCATCTCTTACTCGTCTTAGTCTTTGTTATCATCAACACGGACATTTTTGGAATGACATTCCTCTCTCCCTAATGCATGTACATGTACAACAGAGAAAAACAAAATAGAAATTCAAATTGCATGCCCATTAGTAGCAGGAGAACTGATGTTACATGTATAAACTAAAAGACCCATGAACGATGTAACTGCTCGTTTTGTAAAGGTCCAAATCCAGCCGTCAATGTAGTTAGTGCAATACACTGTACATGTGTTTGTTGTTTAGGGTTATGATGTTTGAAACCAAGATCAAAGCCAGAGATGTAACTGTCACCCTCAAGGACTTGTGAGAATGTCATCCAAAGGGGTTATGTGATCACAAAGTTTAAACACCCTTTAACCTTGCCAACAAGTTGTGAAATACACTGTAGATACATACATCCTGGGTGTGCAAAAATGAAAGCCAGCATACCCTGAACTACTTTAATAAATAAAATGGCACAGTCACACAAACCACAAACACTCCAGTTAAAACAACATTTTGTTTGTTGCTAAGTTTACAAACAAGAAGCAAATTTATAGCAAAAGCAACAAATTTAGTGTTTCAAAAGCAATTCATCTGTTAGAAATAAAATCTCATGCACAAAGCGCAAACAATTCCAGGATGCAGTATGTACCTTGATTACACAAATTTTACAGTCAAATCTTTTGTTGAGGGCAGTACCTGGAGTGAGGGACAAAAAGGAGTCTTTTTGATGGAAAATATTTGAATGACAGTTCCCATGAAAGACATATTAACAGCAAGCTACTATCCATCCCATAATGCATCCTGGTTGTTAACAAAAGCGTAAGCAGCCACTACTACTCACCCTTACCCTGTGGAATGCTGGGAAGGTGCGCTCGTTCAGGGAGTGGGCAGGTGATGACACTGTTTTGAATGGTGGCCTTTGTACGATGCTTTGTGTCTCCAGACTCAAACATGCAGCCAAGGTCAAGGTTACTACCAGGTGATACAGACACTTGATCCAGCTGGAAGCTTATCTGTATGACAAAGAAATACGGAAAAAATACAGGACAGATGAAGGATGGCAGTGCCTGGCATCCTTTTACCAGCGTCACATAGCGTACCAGTATAGTTGGGTTCATCAGTAATAACGAACCCAAACAAAACAAAACCAAAGCAAACAAACACATAGACCATAAAACAAGTACAACATTTCAGGACATTCTGACCATGACATCAAATAAACTCAAGTTTTTCAACAATGAAAATATTATTATTACCAGTACCTGTTTCTCTGCAAAGCTGGACTGCAAGCTCTCATAGCTGACAACTTCTGGCTGGACATTGGTCATCCTCGCACACGATGCTGTAGCTGCTGGCAACCAGCTTGGGGTCACTGCTGAACTGTCGCAGTTGGACTGTGCTGAGCACCTGATCAACGTAAAAATGACTTAGACGTGATACTATTACACAATTAAATCTAATCAACTAATACATGTAATTCTGCAAAACTAAACGTTAACCTATCACTTTTGCCAACCTGAGTCAGCTGAGATGTTGTGTTCTACATGTCATGTACATTACTCTTGCCATAGTTAGTTGGGTTAAGCTACACGCTGACCTGTTCTGCATGATGCACCATCCACACATAGGGTCACCTCCTGCCACACATTCCTCACAGCTCTTTCTCTGTTCACAGTGTCGAGCCCACACCAGTGACACCTGAAAACAACACACATAATGACTCCAGCACATTCTTTTCAAGGTCTTGTCTTCTTTCATAACTGGACCATCTGCTGTCGGGACAATGAGCTATATATAAACTTATTAGCCCCTGAATAGTCTATAATGGTGTAAAGGGGCTAACGGTACCATTTTTATGCTCACAAATCATTCTGAGCTGTTTTTGTGGTATAATCATTCTGAGCTGTTTTTGTGGTACAATGTATCTGTCACCACACCCCTTACACACCTGGACAGTGACAGCGTCTGTAATGCTGGCAGTGAGCCACCAGAAGCGTACTTCAAAATGAAGCAAGAGGAGAAGCCCTTTCCATAAATGGCGTGTAAAAGGTGCAAACAAACCTTGGCGGGTGTCAAGACGTAGATATGATCCATGTTGGTGGAAGGCTGTACCTGCAGTACTGGTCCCTGCAGGTCAACATTTAAACGGTCCACCTCCTGACCCTTCCCAGCCAGCACCACAACCTGTAGTAACCAAAGCAGCACTTTACAAACATTCTCATAGACAAAGAACTACATGCACCTCTTAACATTACAGTGTACCTTCATAATTATGAATGAACCTCCACCAAGGACCACAACTTTGAAGACATGTTCCCATCCATATCACAGGTTTATCATACCCTTCTTTAAATGTGACATTGTTAAACAGACATGACAGAGTGAGTGTAAATTAAATGTGTGTGACAAATGACACACTTACATGTCCAAGATCACAATTTGTCTTTCGGCTGCAAAAAAGAATGTTAAACTGAACGTACCTTGACTAGGTCACCATCAGCTGTACCGACATAAGCAACATCCTGTTGCCCGCTGGACTGCACGGTCACTGCTTTGGCCAGCTGTCCTGATAAAGTCCACACCCCTTGTGCCACTACTGGCCGGTCCCCTTCCATGGAGGGATAGGCTTCAGCCACATCGCCTTGGGCGCACATGTCCACATCAGAACTCTGCAGGGAACAAATATTTTGCATCTTAGTCATCAATCAGGCCACAATCTCTGCAGCTCCACTTGAAGTATTTAATGAGATGGAAGGTCAGGTAAAAGAAGGTCTAATCATTCTGTGGGTGATTTCTAAAGAGCTACTTCGACAATTGTGTCAATCATTGGGTAATGCCAGTAAATACAGGACTGGTGTGCTTAAAGGCCAAACACCTGAGAAACAGGGCATCTGCATACTATTACCACTGTTTGAATTTAAAAAAAATACTGCCTGCCTGCTGTCCTTATAATTATGCCCAGACTCTCCCAGGGACCTGTACCTGCCTCATGAATAATGGACCTGCACGGTTACATTTCTACAGTGTGCAGTGGCTAAAATGCATCCCCTAATGCTCAGTTACCACAGTTCACATACTTGGGCTATATTGGGCAATGTAGAATAGTCTGCCTGCTTAGTCTGGTTTACTGTTAGCTTTAGGGTTAGGTTTATGTTTAGGGTTGGGGTTACCTTGTGGTAATGGTGCAATTGCTATAATTGCTATATTGTTTAGACGGTTGTAGTGCATTTACAAGAGGTGCAAATGGCATTGGGGGGGGGGGGTACCAATGCAGCCCAAATAACTGATGCCCCCATGACTTTTTGGTTACACTTAAGCATATCTGTTTAAAAAAAAAAGAAAAAAAGTTCAAAACATCCTAACGCCGACTGACAAACAGGTCTGCAATGTAGCAAAATGCATGTCCGCTCCCTCTTCTCCTAAAGCGGCACGTTTATTGAAGGCACTGCTGGTAACACACTTACAGTGCAAAAACCATTACACCCTCAGCACCATTCCAATCACCCAAACTGATCGCATCTACTTCTACCCAGAAAGTAAGGCGCCTGCTCTTGGAGGGTGGTCTACCTAACGAGTTCTTCTCGATCTTAGAGAAGACACTATCAGTCCCAGCGGGTGACTAGGAAGCTGTGGGGACGTACAATGACTGTAGTTAGCGTGGCATCTGATGCTACCTCCCCGTCAAAACATGACCTCTCCTCTCACCCCACTGGCATCCTCTACCTGGGGGCATACCACTGCCGGTTCACCTTTTGTCGCTAGTCAGCTCAAGGGCCTCCCCAGTAATGTAGGCTGTATTGTGAGTCTATTATCATGCACCTGCCGGCCCTGCCTGCTATTTACCGACACACAGCTTCACTGAAAGGTATAGCACGAAGGTAGATAAACACGTACATGCGTGTCATTTGATTGTGGGATAAGCATTTCCAGTAGACCCCTCTCCCCGCCCCCATCCATCATCATCACCACCACCACCAAGGTCACAGAGTAATAATTCACTTACGAAACTTTGTCAGAATTATGGCTGCCTGTTTACACACAAAATTACGACGTACCCACACTGTAAAACTTTGGACACATCCACCATGCAAACACAAATCCATCTTTCGTTTCAGTGATGGAATCACTTAGCGAGTGAGGGTTTTCTATACTTTTAAAGGGTTTATTCTGAAAGGTGATGATAGTCCCTATCAATGTTAATCAGTTTAAACAAATTCAGTAGTTTCTGGTGGAAACAGGGCGGAGTGTGCAGTTGTACACGAAACAAAATTCCCTGTAATGTTTTATATGAAGATTTTACATTTCCTTTCTTACTCCAAGAAGTTAATTTGAACTGGATGGTCTATCTGCAGGCCTGCAAAGCACACTTACCAGAACCATCTATTTTAGGAAATCACTATTTGATTAGACAACTGCATGATGGCTATCGGTTGCAATTTACGCCGTGTTTCAAGGGAGTAGTGTAGTGTAGTAGTGTAGACCTACAGATAAGATAAGACAAGATAAAACTGATTTTATTATCTCAGATGAGAATGGCACCCTTGGACAAAACGAACTGCTTACAACACTAACAGCACTATACATAAACATACATGTCATGTTCCTGCCATAACTGAGCTTGCTTGTGAACACTACGCTCTAAAACGCACCTCCAGAGTGCTGAAGAACATCAGCCGGTAAACTACCCAACTTTCACTCATTTGAAGGCAAGCCCAGTACCGGTACCACACAGCAGATCTCAAAGACTGCTCTGTTTCCACCCCACCCTCATCATTTGCTGCAATTTTCGTGATGGTCGGGGCACATGTGGTGTTCTCCTCAAGTCTGACTAGCTACCGGGGCTGCGCCGATAACCTGGTCTGCGAGCAAGAGAAAGCTAGAAGTTGGAGGAAAAAATTGCCCCACTAGTGTCTTTGAGAGCCGCATTTGATGTGCCAGTTGTGCCTAATGTGAGACAAGTACCGCTTCAGCCGCCCCCATCAAAGTGTAGGAATAGACGTAGCTGTCTGAGCGCACCCCCCTCCCCCAGGGGTTTTCTAGAACTGATTTCTGCTTTCCTCCCGGCAACTCAGTGCACCAATTCCCCTCCCTCCTCTTCTCATTTATAATACAGGTATCTAACATCACAGACGTTGCATACATGTACACCGAAATATTTGTGTTTGTAGCAGACCTGATTACAAAGTGCCAGCATATAAATAGAAGCAGTTTCCGATATACATTTACATGCACAATATCCGTTTTGAAACGATTTTCTTTCATTTTCCCACCTCAAATATCACTGCAGTGGTTCTGAAGGTTTGTCAGGTCCATTCTGTGGTTTCATACTTTGAAAGAGGCAAACTTCTTTACAAAGACAATAATGTTTCTGGAATTATTACATCACTTTCACTTTTAGTAGTTTGACTTTTTGTGCTTAGTCGCATCTGACACATATAACGAAATCTTTTCTCTGTTTCAGAAAAGCCCTTCTGTGGAGGAAATATTTCCCGCTTTGATTCTCTCCTTCTGGTTTACACGACGAGAATAAAAAATATAAAAAAAAACTCTTGGTTGCCGGTGCTGGTTCACTGACACGGTTGGCTCACACACAACTCGGGAAACTTTTGTCCTGCATTCGTAACATTGTAACAGTTTGCTGCATTCCCAGTGCAATATGCAGCAATTACTCATCTCACCCCGCACACCTCTGACTTCAAACAGCAGCCCGTGTAGGTATGACAGGTGATGAACCGGCCAGGTAACTAGACCCGACACCCAGCGGAAGGTGGAGGAGGATAGGAAAGACAAACAGCCAGGTAATAAAAAGGATTTATCGGGGCATGTCCTGACAAATTACATGCACCCACCTTCACCCCCAACCCCCTCCTCCCCTTCGCCGCCAAGTCCTACATACCTGCCTGTTGTACGTTGGCTGCCTCCACGCCAGATGGTCTGAGAGGAAAACCTATGAAGTCTTTGCGAGAGTAATAACACTTGCAATTTACGCCGTGTCTTTTCCTTTGTGAAGGGGTTTTACTGCCTGCCCTCTGACGTCCGCACGAACATTTCTGGTTCGGGGCTCAGAAATTATGTGTTGACTTTCTGTTTGAAAAGTAGGTGCAGATGTGTGTGGAGCTTGCCAAGTCTACACAACAAAGCGCAGGTAAATGCACTTGAAGAAATTTACAACGGACATTCGGTCCACAAGCGAAAAGGCGCAATGGGTACAAGTACGGTGAATGGTAAATGACGACCTATGTGAAGCAGGCCGAAAACAAGATACATACGTACGTGTTATGCAGCTTGAACTGAATCAGTTTGAAGCAGACGAATGCTGGTAAGCAGTTAATTTGATTTACATACATAAAATCAAAGTTCAAAGTCGAAACCATGTACTGATGTAGGTTGTGGATTCCTGTTTTTAAAAAAAAAGTGAACGGAATTTAGATACTATCAACTTAGTTTTACTCCGAACATCACGCAGTTAATGTGACAGAAATGCCCATCACTGACATGCGACAGGATAAATTGTAAGTAAAAACAAACTGTAAGTTGTGAAGCGTTGCACCTGTGGTACCTCAGGCGGTCACTCTTCAAGCCTTCCAGTCGATCCCCTCCCCAACCCCCCATCCCCCCCCCCCCCCGAAAAAAACAAAACAAGCACACTTACAACAGCAGCAACAGATTTCGTTGAGAGTGAGACAGAAAAAAAAAACAGAAAAAAAAACAGAGAGAAACTGTAATTGTTTATGCTAACAGAGCACTGTGAACTTAGTCCCTGTGAAAGGACGAAAGATTCACAAGGGCCATCTGGTCTTGTTTAGAGCTGCTGGGCTCTTGCATGTAATTATGAAGGTAAAAGTAATGTGACAGTCAGTCAGTCATGCAAACCTAAATATATACACCCTCCAGACCTGCAGACTCCAACGGTTTATAAACTGCTGCACTGGGACCAGACAGAAGCCCGTAAGATGAAACGGGAGAGAGAGAGAGAGAGAGAGAGAGAGAGGGGGGGGGTGTACATATTGCAGGAGGAAACAATAATCTTTATGGACCTCCAGTCTCACGAGGGACTGTGCTTGGTCTTTACAGGACTTCATTAGACGAACACATTCAGTTCCAGAGAGCCTCGCGGAGAGAGAGAGAGAGAGAGAGAGAGAGAGAGAGAGAGAGAGAGAGAGAGAGAGAGAGAGAGAGAGATGAAACTTTGAAATGAAACTTTATTTGTCAACGGTAAAAGACATTGGTCCAGTTGTCCAGTTTTCATTCTTGTCGTTGAGAGAGAGAGAGAGGGAGACAGAGAGAGAGAGAGAGAGAGAGAGAGAGAGGGAGAGAGAGAGAGAGAGAGAGAGAGAGAGAGAGAGAGGAGTGTAAGTGATGAGGTCGAATCTGTTGATGAGACTCTGTAAACAAGACCCGTCATCAAGACAGCCATTAATCTCAATCATATGGACATCACACGTTTCTGCAGTCCACTCCTCTCTTTACACCTTCACCAACCTAGCCCTTCCTCACTGCCTCGGTCAGACCGTAGTAGACCGGATATAGTTCACAGCTGAGTGTTCTACATTAAATCTTTTTGTGTGAAGAATATCAAAGAAACAACCAGCAACGGAATATAATCACCAAACAATCACTTCTTTTTGTTTTAGGTAAGTCATGATAATAAGTCAGAGAGATTCTTACACATAACGACCAGCTACTCTTACTCCTCAGTGACCGCACCATTCCGAAAGTTATGCACAGCAAAATCTACACAGTCCTAAATGTCGCTTCTTCCCCTAGATGTCTTGAACAACGGCCATGAAAACTGTATATGGCCCGCACACATCAGCAACGCATGGCGACTCGGGCAGCAAAAGCCAAACGTTGCGGGGAGTTAGCCATGTTTGCTGCGCCCAATCAGCTATGTCATCTGGCCCATTCCTATGCTGAACGTGGCGAAACCATGAATCACACCCATAAAGTCGGTGCTGATACATAGTCATCAATACTGGCAATCGGCGTGGCGCTAGTTTATGCGACGCCCGGCACTGGGCCGTGCTGCAATTAGTCAGACGGGTAATGAGTTGGATCTGCACGCGCTCTCCAACAGACCGCGGGTTTTACAGCCCTTGAAGCTTTTCCAGCCGGATTTGTGATGCCTATCATGACTGCTGCATCGTCAGAATTTAATGGCAACAGTGTTGTTGTTGTTATTGTGGCATCAATAGGATGTCAGTATCGCCTGATTTGAAGTGTTGTCTGAAAGATCGGAGGAACCGAATGAAATCTTTTTTTGGGCTGTTTTATTTCTGCTTCAGCAGTACAAACGTGTGAATGTTTTTTCCTCAATGTATAATAAACAGACAACTGGACACATAGTTTCCTGTTTTACAATTACCTCTGAGTGTGTGCGTGTGTGTGTGTGTGCGTGTGCGTGTGTGTGCGTGTGTGTGTATGTGTTCAGTTCTGTATACCTGTAAAAAAGAAGATCTTACTCTCTTGTTACCTCACCGAATAAAATCTTATTAAACAAGGAAGTGCGACAGGGATGAGCGGAAAAGAAAAGTTTTTCCTGTGTCATTTTCACACAAGCTGAACAGCATCTGCTCTCTGGAAAATGATACAAGCGTTGTGCACAGTTAGTTCTAGGTAAAATACGTTCAAATCCCGTTATGATTTAGACGGTCAATGAGACGCACTGTGCCAGTCTTGCCAATCCAATCTAACCCAACACCCACTTTTAAAGCGCCGGGATATTCCAGGAAAAAGTTCATGCTCGCTGCATTCAGAAATACACCAGAAGGAAGGGGGGGGGGGGAAGAGAACATCTGCTGTGTTCGGCATTGACAGTGAGAGGGGTGGGCGGGTGTGTGTTGGATGGTTAAACGTCCTTTTCCACCAAATATGGGTGATGTCAAAGAGGAGGCAATGAGACACACACACACACACGCGCGCGCGCGCGCGCTACCTTGTTCGAAATGTTGGGGACAAATTGATGGTGGTGATTTTCAGAACAATAGCAAACTCTTGTCACGTAAAGTGGAGTTGCATTAACTTTCCATGGCTACAAAGCCAGCGTAACAGTCATTAGGGTAACGGCACAGAATCAGGCCTAGAGGGTTTATGGGCAAGCGTGACATCACTGTTTGGATAGGTCATAATGAATGATGGGGCCCAACCGACCCAGGTCTACACAACAGTTTTAACTCACCTCGCCAATTGCTTCGCCCACTAATCACTCATGACAGGCTATATTAGATTTTAATTCTCCCACGAAGCGCAATACACACACTAAAGCGGATATTCTACAGGCCGGGTGAAATCAGCGTGTTTTTTTATCGTTTATATTACAGGCGTAAATCCGGTGTGATTACCCAGGCTAATTTGACCAAACATCAAAGTGGCGTGTGCCTGTGCGACTAACTGACGGCGAACACAGCTACACCGTATACAACTGTGCGAACGCTGACTTGTATTGGTTTGTGGCAAACTCCGTGTCTGCAGCTACCTGAAGAAGCCCCCCCCCCAAAAAAAAAACAAAAAAAAAACAAAAACAACAACAACAACAAAACACCAACACACAAACCAAAACACGAAAACAACAAAACCCCAAAAGAAAAAAAAAAACAACCAACAAAAACCGACCCCCCCCCCCAACACACACACAGTCACACACACACACACACACATAAACACACACACACTCATCCACAACCCCCCCCCCCCCAAAAAAAAAACAAAAAACAACAACAACAAAAAAACAACAACAAAAACACACACAAATAAAAAAACAAACAAACAAACAAAAAACCCCAGGAAAAACCCAAATAACAATACCCACAAGACAAAACAAGAACCAAACAAAACCCCATCTTATTATACAGTGATGCCGTAGCGATCTCAGATATCACGAAAAGCTCAGTGACTGAAATACAATGAGACTGCATATGTTGAAAAGTCAGCTGTGCCTCATTTCCAAGAAAACAACTCGACCCATTCAGATTCGCTGTATGATTTCATGTACGCACTTAAGTAACGAAGTTATTCCTCTTCCTTTGATGCGTCCACAATACGTTCCTGTTCCAGCTTCAACCCGACTAATTTCCAACTTTCCTGCGAATTTCCGACACCAAACAACAGCACAAAAATCCCATGAACGTGCGCTACCCGCATGAATCGAATTAGGAGACTCCCCCCTCAAACGCCGGCGGCACTCGGCAAATGTTCCACCTCAGCATATGGCGGGGGAAGTCACCGTAAGCCGGCATTCCACCTTTTCCACCTTCATTATCTCGGAACCTCTGTGTGTGTGTGTGTGTGTGTGTGTGTGTGTGTGTGTGTGTGTGTGTGTGTGTGTGTGTTGCAATGACAAGAGCCCGCTGCGGTCTGGCGACAGGAAAAAGTAACTGTGATTGATGTTGCGTCAAGGACCCTTGCCACTCTCAAGAAAAGGAGACATACAGGGGTAAAAAGGGCACCAACTTACGTGACATGACCATAAAACAGGGCAGGTAACAAGGTATGAATGTAAAGTGATAAACCCTACTTAAATCGTAGCTGACATGACGGGGCAAGTGCATTCATTTATGTAAACATGGGGGGAAAAGGGGAGAGAGAGCCCTGAGACAGTCGAATGCACCTTGATAGCCAGAGTGACACACCGTGTTCTTGGTGGAATGTTTGAGATTAAAACTCAGCTGCTGAATGAACGAGCAACAGGCCACTTCAGCACTGAAGGAATGAAGCCAAGAAATTCACCTCCGCTGGGCGTGGCTCCGGTACCAACTGGCCCGATCCACTGCAACCTGACTGGCATGTGTTTTGATTCCACTCTAGGCAGAACCTTTCATGTTTTGCTATAGCTGAATAAAGTTCTTGAAATTACAAAACAGTCGATGGTGCTTCAACCAGAATTAGAAATGTAAGTGAAATCGCCAACTTCATCACCAGGCCGGAAACCATCAGCAATGAACAGTTCAAAATGTTCACACAAGTTGAGTGAATATCTGCCCAAACTGGAAAATGAATTTATACACGATTTTTTTTTTTGAAAGCATACATTTTGTAAACACTTACCGTTCCTATACAGGTCCGTTTGGTCTCGTACTGAGGTGGTCCCACCCGCCCCTGTCCGGCGTAACACGCCTCCACTGTACGGTTGAACTCCTCGTCTGCCTTGTCCATGTCCAGGACACACAACACTGACGACGACTTGCCGTCATCCCAGTCCTGCTCAGTCACGTCAGAAAACACAGCCACTACTTTATCTCCATCTGGGTGCACAGCTGCCCCTTGAAGGATTTCGTATCTTGTCAACGAAGCGGCCTCACAGTGTAGAGGGATCTCCACGTATGATTTAAAATATTTGTCCTTCGTGCAGACTCGCCCGATCCGCGAAACCAGCTTGTCGGATTTTACATCCTGTTTTTGCACAGTCAAGAAATAAGCAAAGGAGCCGCGCACAAAACCGTGGATGTATTTCACGAGGAAAGTCGACCTAAGGGAGTCCTTGATGGTTTTCTTCGTGCCGCCATCCTGGTCACGATACACGAGGTTGAGGTCGGATAGAGACCGACTGCTGATGCTGGGCACCAGGTCTCTGTAGGCCTTGCTGCCCACATCACTGTACTCCGCGCCAACGTACAGCGCGTCTTTCTCCCCGACACTTGGTCCAACAAACAGCACGCAGGTGGCGGAGGCCTGGTTAGGTACCATGGGTACATGTATCAGGCGAGCTACGTGCGTGATGTTGGCCAGATCCAGTTTTTGACACGACCCGTGGTACAGGGTGGAGCAGAGAAGCAACGTTCCCTCCTGGTAGTCTATAACCAGTCCCTTCGTCACCCCATCCAGCAAAGCCTTCTTCTCCGAGCAGGGCAAGAGTGGTGGAGGGCAGTCCGGGTTGTCCTCGCGTGGCCCGGTGGCCGCACTCTGCAGCAAGGTCAGACCAGGGTTGAGGCGGTGAAGGCGGTTAGTGGCGCCCACGTACACAGACCCAGTCACATCGTGCACCGTCACCTGCTGGAAGTGGTTGCCATCCGGATCACGAAACGTCACTAGCGTCTCCAAAGCCTGGCAGCAAGTCAGTATTAGCACCAGCGGCAAGGCAGCCACAATCAGTGTCCTTGACGTCGTTACAGACATCCTCATCATCCTGCGTGATCAGCGACCGGCCTTGTCATTCACACAACCTGCAAACACACAAAACCACACTGAGTTATTGATAACAAGCCACAAAACACTGTACAACGTATCACTCAGTGTCAACTGTAGTTACACCTAGAAGTGCTACTGATCTCCAGCAGAACGCGGCTGTTAATTTTGTGTACAGCATCCCGCACACCTTGAAATCTCGACCTCTATTTTTTGCCTTGCTGCCGGTGGCCACTTTGTACACTGGACACATTCAGTTTAGAATAGTAGCGGGCTTTTTCATATCATCAGAAGCTACAACACAACGTACGTCATACCACAGTAACAAAAAAAGAAAAAAAGAAGAAAAAGTACAGGAAACTACAAAAAAGGCCTTTCCCCTCTCCACCTGTGCTACCTTTTCTCTTCCATCAAGCAGTTGTAACCTAAGCCCAGTCGGGCGCGCGCCGAGTGAATGGCGTCTAAATCTGCCATGCAGTGGTGTGGGGATTTGCGGGTGTCAGTCGGCCTAGGTAATTGCTGGTGAGGTCACGGCGCCAGTGTGAAAGGGACAGACACCTGAGACCCTCTCTCTCCACTTCAACATGGGGCCCGAGCCTAAACCTGTCACGTGTCGCGCCACCCTACACGTAACCCTGCACGTGCAGTCGTTATACATGAGCATTCGGGTCTGCTCCTTGGTCTCGATACATCATTCCCAGTAAATCCTAATAGTCGGGAGGATACTGGGCTTTGATGCGGTGGGGAGGGAGAAAGTGAGACTTCGGAGACGGAACTTGGCAAACACTTCAGCAGTTCAGACTATCCTTGTCAAAGTATGACGTTAATGGGTCTTAAAATTATCAGAATGGAGTCAGTCTCTACTTTTTCTATATCGTATTTTTGAAACTTGTGTCAGTGTGTGTGGTGGTGGTGGGGACGGGGTTGCTGGGGTGGAGGAGGGAAGGTTTCCGACCCGGCCAGTCTGATGCTATCTACATTCTTCTATGTATGGTGACGGCACAATTCGTACAATTCACAACGCTCCAGGTACAAGACCCCTGCTTTTACAGCCAGACATAACTTAGCGGCCTCCCTCAAAGCCGCAGATTCATGAAGGATCGTCTTGCCCTTACAGTAAAAAGTCGGCGGGTAAAAACAAAAACAAGAATGCTTTGCCTGCCATCTCCAGATACACGTATCTTTAACCTGCCAACACATGGAGATATAGAGACCAAAAACGCCTCCGCTACGAAACAAAGTGCAGAGGGGAACCAGCAGAAAAAGTGAAAAATTCCGAGTTTCTCGATAGAGTTCTGGCAAAAAGAACACTGGGGGAGTTCGGAGCCACGACCGCCGTTATCTGAGCGAGGGGGAAAGCAACGGTACACAACATAACTCACTCAAGACAGCAGTTGCGTCTAGCACTGAGGGGGTGGAAGATACGCAGACGTTTCGTAATGTGACGTGTACGGCTTACACATCAAGCATGTACATACAGGCATCATCTAAAACATATCCCGCTGACATGGCACTGTATTTAAGGTAGGACCGCAAACTCTCCCACTTTGCCGTTGAACCCTGCATTTCCACGTCATTTAAAGCTTATCTTGCTTGTACCACTTCGCTGAGGCGGTAATAAGAAATGAAATTATTACAATACATTCTGAACGTCCATCAGCCTTGTTTAGAACATAACCCTGGACGCAAAAACCCTTACAAGACTAGAGCTGTCTGAATAGATGTACCGATAAATACACAAAAACGCCACATGTACCAACAAAAACCTTGCCACACATTCTAGCTTTCTGTTTGAAGCCAAAGACACCCCCCCCCCCCCCCCCCGCCCGAAAAGAAAGAAGGAAAAAAAGACGGCCTCCAGTCGGAACTTTAGAGCAATTTCACACTGATGCAGTAGTTCATATGGACACGGATGCACGCGATTTACTCAAAAAAACTCACAACGCCTGGAACCGTCGAGTGATGGAAAGTCCCCAAGCCTGAAGTGCCTACAGGCGGACAGACACAGTGCTACATTGAAAGTGTACACACTTCACCGTTCAAAACAACAGTCCAATTCATGGGCGAGACTGAGAAAGTCATGTGATACTGCTGAACAGACCAATCGATTGATCCTGGCTATGTCCTGGCCGGAATAATAACTGCTACGTGTGAATCACGCCTAATGGCACACATTAATAACAGACCTGAAGAAACGCCACCTCAGTCTAAATAGGACCCAACTTTTGCTGTAAGATATTAGGTGCACCCTGAGCCCCAAAATTGTTCTCAAAGACCCCTGCCTCAAACTGCAGCTAATCAAATGCAGAAGTCGCCGCACAAACACAGTCCCACTGTTGTGTTCACACAGGGGAAAACTTGCACGCTACACTGACAACCTCTCAACAAGAATGTGCATGGTTGCATGTGGGAAAACTGCATGAGCGAGGATTAGGTTTCCATTCTGTAACAGATGGAAGAGGGTAATACGGACGGCTTACCAGTATGACGAAAAAAAGGGAGGTCGGAAAAGGCTGACTATGCCCGAAGCAACAACTCCAGGATTAATTCACGGCTAGAAACTATTAAAATCATCGATGCAAAGGCGGGCAAACAGAACTCAAACAAATGCATGCGCTCTGAATTGACAGCTGCTGCACTCTCGCGAACCAAGGCACAATGGTAAGCCCGTTGCAGCAAGGAAGAAAACAAGGAACTATCTGTGTTACTGGAAACAAAGACCGATTCCCAACCACAGGCTACACTACACCACCAATACAACAGTGAGTAGCAGCAGAAAAGCTCATCCTCCAAACAAAAGCGTGTGCTCTGAGCTCACAGCTGTTCTACCCCTGTGGACCGGGGCTACAATGGGAGGGACATGCCAATGAAAATACTTGTCGACTGATCCAATGACAAGCCCCTGAAAGCCTTATACTGGAATGGGGGTCAACGCGGCCAGACTGAGGATGATTTCAGTACAGATACGGCCAACCGTGAAATGTCTGTCTAGGGACTATTCCTCAAGTA
Organism: Batillaria attramentaria; assembly: GCA_018292915.2. Classification (NCBI taxonomy): domain Eukaryota; kingdom Metazoa; phylum Mollusca; class Gastropoda; family Batillariidae; genus Batillaria; species Batillaria attramentaria. The sequence goes on from JACVVK020000088.1 coordinate 1,433,308, forward strand.
GACAGGTCTCACCTGAAAACCCAGGCTACAAGCCTCAAAGCAGCCGTCATATCCACGTACTTCCGTATAGCCTACAGACAACGCTCACACAACTCCACACTCACAGTGCATCTCCGGGGCAATTTTTAACAGAAACACATCTGTTTTCTGTGAACACCGCCGGGGGCAGGGAGGTATGAACCCTTCTCTTCTTCTTCTTCAACTATCGACGCTACCTTTCTTATACACACAGTTCCTTTATCTGACGCCAGGACATGCCGAAATCTTTGGTTGCGCAGTCGTGTACAATGTATCGAGTCTATCTGTCACAGTTCTAAGCACTCATTCCAGACGATGAACTTACAACATAATGGGTTCCCAAACTTACTTTTGTGCCTGACAGAAATACTGAATACGTGGAAAGAAAACTGGGGTTCACTGACTTAATGCCAAGGCTCCGAGCACACATAATGTCTTCACCACTCCTTGGTAATGTCCAAAACAGGTTCAGGACAAACTGTATCCACTGCTCCTCCTCCCTTGTACCAGAGCACCACACGGTTCTAGTCGATCTCAGTCTCACAAAGCTTCCAAGAGTTTCACACACTGTTACTTCTCTGTGGCGCACATGATCCAAAGCAGCATCTGAGAATGAGAAGTTTCCTCTGTTCGTCCCAGATGGAGCAGTGAGCAGTCCGAAGACCAAAAGGACACGCGAAACACACGCGCAAGGGAAAAGCGAGGGAGGGACCGGCTTCAACAGCGGACAAAGAAGGTAATGAAAAATTCCCAGCAAACTTTCAACCACACTGGCGACCGAACAATAAGCTTTGACAGAGATGGAGCGAAAGCCTGGTCGGTGTATGGAGGGGGTGTGTAACTCAATCCGCCGCGATATGATTACTAAACAAAGCACGATCAATAGGGAATCAGGCGCGTTCCGTGTGAGTCATAGCCTCCGACAGGAGCAGGCGTCGCTACAGACACTTTTCTTACAACCAGTGCCCTTGTTAGCAGCTCGCGTGTGTTGCTCGCGTCAAGGAATCAAACTGTAATTTGCAAGCTTGATCGACCGTAACACACACACACACACACACACACACACACACACACACACACACACACACACACTTCAAAGACCCAGACCATGTGGTAATCACTCTGGCAGACGGATGCCCTCCTACCCCGACTGACAAACACACGGACGAGCTGGCTGCTGAAACCAAAATCATTTTCTAGTGATGTACGCGTAATTCGTGTACGCTGATCACCATGATACTAATCATCCGCCCTACCTTCTCAGTTTTGAGTCTGAAGACCCGTTCCCATCACCGCTCAACAACATGTTGTTGTACATTATGGTCATAATTATCCTGAGTGAACTATTTGTAGTTCGCGGGACAGTTAGCCAAAATAATTCTACTTCTCAACCAACGAAAATGACCAATACGTCACTTGACATCACAAACACAGTTCTGGTGGACCTCCTGGCATCGCATATACACATAAGTTTTGATGGACCGCCTGACATCACATACACACATAAGTTTTGATGGACCTCCTGGCATCACATACACACATAAGTTCTGATGGACCTCCTGGCATCACATACACACATAAGTTCTGGTGGACCTCCTGACATCACATACACACACAAGTTCTGGTGGACCGCTTGACATCACACACACACACACACAAGTTCTGGTGGACCGCCTGACGTCACATACACACATAAGTTCTGGTGGACCGCCTGACATCACATACACACATAAGTTCTGGTGGACCGCCTGACATCACATACACACACAAGTTCTGGTGGACCGCCTGACATCACATACACACACAAGTTCTGGTGGACCGCCTGACATCACATACACACATAAGTTCTGGTGGACCGCCTGACATCACACACACACACAAGTTCTGGTGGACCGCCTGACATCACACACACACACACACACAAGTTCTGGTGGACCGCCTGACATCACATATACACACATAAGTTCTGGTGGACCGCCTGACATCACATACACACATAAGTTCTGGTGGACCGCCTGACATCACATACACACACAAGTTCTGATGGACCGCCTGACATCACATACACACACAAGTTCTGGTGGACCGCCTGACATCACACACACACACAAGTTCTGGTGGACCGCCTGACATCACATACACACATAAGTTCTGGTGGACCGCCTGACATCACATACACACACAAGTTCTGGTGGACCGCCTGACATCACACACACACATAAGTTCTGGTGGACCGCCTGACATCACATACACACACAAGTTCTGATGGACCGCCTGACATCACATACACACACAAGTTCTGGTGGACCGCCTGACGTCACATACCCACGGGGGCCTCTAATAATGATGTAGCCTTGACTGTGATGGGCCACACGGATCCAGTTATTCAAAGGAAACAGTTCCGTGGCGCAATGGAACTCTCTCTCTCTCTCTCTTGTTTAAAAAAAAACACACCAACAAACAACAACCCAAAACACCCCCAAAACAACAACAACAAAAACGACAACAGCAACTTAAATCAGCTTCCAGTGTAGTTTTCAAGAGCAAATAATTTACAACAGCAAAGCACAAGATCCGGAAATGATGGATGCAATCCGTCCCTACGTCGTTCATAGCGGTGACACGCAAACTGTTTCCTGATGGTCGGATGATGATGTTAATGAAAACGATCACTCCACCACGTTGCTGACTAACGCGCCGGATTATCTTCGCACAACCAGGTCTCTCCCCTCTCATCTTATCTCCAGCCAACCAATCGATGGTCCTTAAACGGAGTGGCTTATCCAATCAATAGCCCTTAAACCAATCAAACGCTGTGTGCCAACCAATCAGTTGCCTTTAACTTAAGTGATCGGTCCCAAGATAGGCGCCCGAACGCCGCAAGTGCGGAAGCTACAGAGGCTAACATCAAAGAGTCTGGGGTGGTGGGTAAAGAGATTGCTCATCAGGCCCGCCTAATGGCCGTGTCCTCCGTCAGAGGCGACACTCCATCTGTTGCGGTTCACGCCGCTGGCTCTCGTTGTTCGATTAATTTGTGAGAAAGTGTGATCACAGGGAGCCAAATGGGGATCAGGATCCTCAAGGGACTGAGGACCACTTTCTGACTCAATGGGGCCGGGCCCCTCTCTTGCCTGGTCCTTGGGGAGAATGACTGGGAGGGGGGGGGGATCTGCCAGCGACAAGGATTGGGTGTCGTCAGACTCGGGGTGTTAGTCACACCTCAGTGTCAGTGATGTACGTACGGTAATGCCGGCGGGGTCGTAGTGCATCATGATTCAGGTTGCATAAGACGAATGGACTTACGTGCAGCGTGGTACGGACAACCGGTGACTACTGGATAATTATCTGAGGCTGCAGTTTACACCACTCAAGTCCATGTCCTCTGCCCGCTGAATAACCAAAGAAGACTAATCCCTTATCCCTTTGCTTACTTCATGGATTCCTGAGACTGAAACCGTCTCCGTCTCTGACCCAAAGGTAAAACAAACGGAAATAAGCGTACAAGTAACAGGAGACGCAGTCTAAAATCACGACTGATCAGCCTATTAAGTATTGAGTCATAACTTCAAACAGGGCACGTATGTCCAGACTCCCGGCCCTGACGAAGTCAGCAACAAGTTCCAAACAAACTATCCTAGTTTGACCAGTTCCAATGCAGCAAAAAATGTCAAGTACCCACTCATGCATACCTGTTAGAAAACGTTCTTACCTTGAACCGTAGTCATTTGTTCTATATATCACTTGCCGTGTTAACTTGCTTCTCTGCATGGCGCAAGTCTAAATACCCCGAACACAGTGAAAATTTTACAGCAGCGAGCTTGACTAGGGATTCCGAGGAGGACCAAGAAGAGCTTACAACGGTGCAGTGACGGGTGAGTCTTCGCAGGAAAGGCTGAAGGCGGGACGTGCGGTATGGAGAGAGACTGTTCGGTCAGCAAGCACTAACCACCAATAACTCATCTCCCATAAAACCCTCCATCAAAAACATTCCTCCCCTCATAAACAGCCGCAGCTGGCAGGCAGCTCCCGACACTCAGCATATCCTCCACTCTCTTCGCCATACCACTCCACACTATCGGCACACGAGAGACAAGATCTGGAACTGTATAACGTTAGGTAAAACAAAGGGCAAAACCTGGACCAAGCTACGTAAACAGTGGAGAGATATGCTGATGAAAATGTTCGCGCGCGCGCGCGTATGTGTGTGTGTGTGTGTGTGTGTGAGAGTGAGACAGAGAGAAAGAGAGAGAGAGAGAGAGGGGGGGGGGGGCGTGTTCCGCTATCGGTGACATAACTGTGTTTGTATCCTTGGAATTAATCAATTATGGGGGGGGGGGGGGGGGCTTCGTCAGTCGGAACACACAGGCTTGCCCAGAGCTCCCTTACTTTTATCATGCAACACGCGAAAGCCCGACATCTGAACAATTTCAAGCGATTGGCTTCCATGTGCAAACTATCCGACTGAAAACAAGGGTGCCAGTCAGTCTGCTACGATTCTCCCTCGGCGGGCGTTTGACCCCAAGGCCAGTCCCTCCCGCCGAGTCCCCCCACGCATGAGTGGTCAGCCAATCCACATGAAAAGGAGCGGACAGGTGAAAGGCCTGCCCAAAAGGCCTGATTGGAGCGATCAGACAGATCAGTGCGCGAGGATCTGAGAGACAGAAGCAACTGCTGGTAAAAATCAGGCGGCAAAACCATCTCGCTGCCTCGCCACGTGCGATACGGTGAAGTGCTGTGAAAGTCAGTCGACTGCAGCTCGAAATCCAGTGAGAGATGCGGGTCAAGCTAACTCTCCCAGATCTAATTCTGACTACCTGGGTTGTCCATAAAGCAAATTGCAGGTGCACACAATTAGCTGTATGATTTGACTTAAATGTGCTGCACGCGCGCGCGCACACACACACACACACACACACACTGACAAAGGAAAGGAGGAGGTGGGGGGGGCGGGAGGGGCTGCGGCTTCACTCTGCAAGACTTCATGGTTGTCTGCGTTCCTGCTCTGGCCATGCGTTTGAAATCTATCGCACCTGACACCCAAGCGCTCTTCTGGGATTAGACTGACTCTACCTGTACCAAAGCAGAAAAGATGAGAAGAGCTGATAGGAGCAAAGCAACACCACCAGACGAGGGGTTAGATTCAGGGGAACCACAGGCTCTTTTAGATCTTACACACAGGCCTATTCCTGTACCTTTTTCCTACATCCAGTTGCAGGCACCCAAACCAAATATCTCTTGGTGAACGAATGTATATAATCTGGAGTTCTCATGCCGGCAACCTACAATGTCCATTTTCAAATCAGAGAAGCCTGACTACTTCTTCATCTGACGTTGCATCTGGTTTGCGATGGTCCTAGCTGCTACCGAAGTTTCCCGTTCAACAGTTTTGGTCTCAAACAAAACGCGTTCCACACATTTTAGTGAGGTTCTTCATTCTCGGTCGGAGCAAAACCGCATCACTCGCATAGCGTACGCAGCGTCAGCTGTTCTTCTCTCCGCTTGTACCAACAGATTCCTGCGCCCGTAGCTTGCCAACAGCACATTAGTGAACTGAAAGGAAACGAAAAATCCTGCCGAACTAATCATATTCTGAGGGGATGCACGTGTTATGTGTAAACAAACTTATTGCTTGACCCCCGGAAGATACCTGCAGCTAACAAGCTCCGTACACTGTATGTCCAGCTGCGAACCATGTTGAGGGTCAGTGCGAGGCTAACTGGCAGGTGTGACATGCTGGGGGGGGGGGGGGAGGTCAAGTTAACCATTGCACTTGGTCCTCTTACGTCACACGCCAGCGTACAGTCGTTCCTGTGAGGTGACCGGTGAGGTAAACTGGTTTTGGGCAATGGCTGGTGGTCAGACTAGGGCACACCTGCCCCTTCGTGATTGAAGCGCAGTCTACAATGCCGCTACCAAGCGGTAGAGTTACCTAATGATGAGGTAGGTATAATACCTGAATACAACCCTGTCCTCTTACGCTGTGTCGGTTGCAGCATCCCCGTTTGCAAGAAGCCGACGGAACCGGTAACCGTATGGTAAACTGCAAAATAGGTACAGCCGGACGCTACTTTGAAACAGTATTCAGGAGAACCAAATCTGAAAGCAAGCCTAAGAATACGCCAGCCGGGAAGCGAGAAAAATCAACCCCTTACAAAACACCACCAATGAAGCCACTGCAGCGAAAACTGGCGCCAGTGAGGCTACTTCCAACTGTTCTTCTTTTGTCCACGACTATGTCAAGGCTACTAACGGTTTCCACCTGACTGGATCAGGGCCCGTATGTAGAACTCGAGGTTAATTTAACCCAAGGCTGCAGGCCTAACCCAGACAAGGACAAAAGAAACCCCAAAACACAATTAAAATAGGAAACGAAGAAAGAAAGACAAAAATCCTTCTGTAACGGCTTAGGCACCATGGTGGAATGGAATCGCTTCCTGATTTAAAACCAAAAAACAACAGAAAATTTAACCCTACAGCTAGTTTAGTTTGAGTTTAGACTCTAACCCGGGGCTAAACGCCCTAACCCTGATTTATACATGCGGGCCCAGAAGTATTGTTAAGTTTACCGCCACATTTCAAGATAGTATTAAGGATGGAACGTTACGGCCGTGTGGATTTAACCCTTGACTTCACTTTATTTTGTGGAGTAAAGTTGCCGAGTCAGTCGAGGCGCGTTTCTGTCGTTTGCAGACTCCCCTCTTGTAGTTTAGTCCAGTAGCAGGTGACAGTTTGAGAAAGCAATTTATAAATGAAAAATTCATTCGGTGTTCAGTCATACACACAGTCGAACAATTTTCAAAGCAACTTTATTTGATCATTTCACATCACTGATTCATTCTGTCAGGGGATACTGACGTACTGCCTGATCTGAATACACTACTAGCACTGGGGCCTGTACATTTGCAGCTACAAAGCCGTGTGATCGTGAAGGTGGACAAGCGGGTAGAGGTTCCACACACCGGTAAACCTATACACCGCCACACAGGAGATGCATTGTGTTCCATCGCAGGTGTAAAGACGCCTCCTTGCAAACGGCTCCGACCACATGGCCACTTTATGATGCTCATGAAATGTGAGTCATGCGGTGTACATTTCTCATGTTACAGGACTGTGTGATCGGTTATCTCCCCCCTCACCATGCCGCCCTCTGGCAACTTGAGACCGTTTACTTTACCAACTGCCTACTATTCTCCAAGGGCTTGGCAGTCCTCTGTAAGAAGCCAGGAGATGATCTTTCTGTACCTGTTGCAGATGAGTCGAGATACTGTGTGGGAATTTGACTGCCTCAGTTACTCGGTGCAGGCTCATTCTAAATTCCACAGTGTCAATATCTGAAATGTCATTACGTTTGTCAGGCATACAACAATGCTGTGGAAAACTTTTCATCGAATGAACTTGATCCGTGCATGAGAATCAGTCACTTGGGGCACAATACATCATCTGAAACCATAGTCATGTGGTGACTGGTTGGCGTATGTCCTGATCTACGTACATAGAAGCGTACCGCGTACTGAGCAGACGACGTTTTTCGGTTAAGGACAAGACAGCGCTGATTGGTGGCTATATTTAGCGACTTGGTCGTATCGACGTGTATGGAAGGCCAAAAGAAGGTCAACATTCTTTACTACTTTACTTTACTACTACTACTTTAAAATTACTGAGCATTAACATAAGCGTTTACCACTGAGCATTAACATAAGCGTTTACCACTGAGCATTAACATAAGCGTTTACCACTGAGCATTAACATAAGCGTTTACCACTGAGCATTAACATAAGCGTTTACCACTGAGCATTAACATAAGCGTTTACCACTGAGCATTAACATAAGCGGTGCCGCTTGTTTATGCTCACTATCTGTTTACTCAACGACTTGTCAGTATTGCAATAAACCTGTTTAAACCAATAAACCTGTTTAAACCAATAAACCTGTTTAAACCAATAAACCTGTTTAAACCAAAAATGTTTACTATTAGAAGCCGCAAAGTCACGAAAATGGTCGCAACGGCCAAAAGCCTGAAAGTCTATTCATTTGGCATTCAGTCTTAGAGCTTTGTAAAGCGGCAGTTTTAACTTCCCCCTCAGAACTCATCACGAACAGAGAGATTTTAACAGCCATATTACCTTTGCTACAATGCTCTGTGTGTGTGTGTGTGTGTGTGTGTGTGTGTGTGTGTGAGAGAGAGAGAGAGAGAGAGAGAGAGAGAGAGAGAGAGAGAGAGCATGTTCAGAAAATAAAACAGTAAATTTTAGATCCAGAGATGGGGGTAACACCGTCGTGACCAGGAAAAGCAACGGCAAACACCGAGAATGTTGCGCGAGACACTGACTCGAGTCAGTCTCGATACAGACAGGTGAAAATCAGAGATACAGCCTCATACTTGCAACCTGTGTCAGTGGACGTGTGTGATGTGTAAGTGAGCCAGGCTGTGGCAAAGATGAGATGTCGACAAACTAGGTAAGAGCAGCCAAATTTAGAAAGGAAAAAAGCCATTTCAAAGTCTCCCACTGTTCCACAGCCAACGGAACGCTAAGAATTATAGCCGGTTGAGTAGAGATACCGACGCGGCGTATGTACCTATGTAGGACATGGTTTCTCATTCAAACACTTTCACACTTCAACTGCGTATAACTTTATCTGTTCTGTAAGAAAAGCTCCGTACACTTCAGCGCACGTTTTACACAGTATAAACACATTCAGAACTTCAGTTGACAAGCCATACAAGAGAACCGGCTGATCTACAACTAAACGTACAAGGTGTTCAGTGTATCAGTGCAGTACTTACAGCGCTCCTGTTTAGTTTGGCCCGGCCAAGGAAATCGCTTCAGCACGCGTGTCCGTTATTTTTCAACGCTTCAGCTGCCTTTCCTCCGCGCTCAGCTGGCAGACAAAGGATACACGGAGGGATATAAAACGAAGCTAAAGCAGAAACCGAGGCTTGGGTAGCACAATAGCCACTCGGTATGAAATCTCTCCGCGCGATCCCTTGCCGCCCTAACTGTAATCACGGGGACACATGCACACGGCGTGTCCACATCGGATTACCGGAGCCAACAGGAGGGGGAGAGAGAGAGAGAAAGAGAGAGAGAGAGAGACCGGCCGGCACACGGAAGTTACGCTTGCACACTTCCAACTGCCTCTCCCTTGGCTCTATCCCTGTCTGAGTTGGGTTCGGCTGCAGGTTTCCGAGGTTTGGTAACTTCTTGAATACTCACTAGTCTACCAAGTTGCACGCTGCACTGACTTCCACGTTTGAGATCCTATACAGTTTTTCCTCGAGGCGGAACGATCAGGTCGCTGAACTTGCCAGTAATCCTGAATAAGCAACTGATCCTGGTTTCCAACAAAGTTCAATGCAACGGCATCGAGCCAGTCAGACAACACAACACAACACAACTGTGTGCAGCAGGGAGCGAGGAGCAACTGGGAGCGAGAGAGCACATCCGTCTGGGGCAGAAGACGGCTGACTGACTGACTGACAGACACAGCGCTCAAGCCGATTTTATGTGAATGCGCAACCAAGCACACCAGGCAGCCCCCTCTCCCCATCAAACCCCCACCTTCCCCGCAGTGCACTTGGAACGTCTAGCACAGGCAGACAGACAAGACAGTAGCCTCGAGCACATAACACACATCTTTCTCTTTCTTCTGCTAAAACTCAGCCGCAATAATTCAGAGTGAGACAGCGAGTTCAGTAACCTTCCACTGTCGACTTTACATAGTTCAGTGCCTATGGCACCGTGATCTTAAAAACACGACCCGTTCTTTATCTGCCTGCAATCAAACTGCATGTACCCTTTTGCCCGGCTTTACCTAACCCGGCCACGCTCATTACACAAACTGAAAACTCAACCTCGCCATAACGTGAGTTAAAAAACAAACAAAACCCAAGACAATGAAGGCCCCCAACAACCGAAAGTAGTGTATACTCTCGTCATTGTTCCTTATTACGCACATAATATGTACGTCGTTTACGCGGAGATTTCAGAATCTGACGCAGAGAATCTGAGGCTGTATGTCATTCATTTTACAACATGGCCCCCAGACTTTGTCAAAGTGACCCTCAGTTTTGAAAGCTGTAAGGAACAGTCAGTCTGGCCAAATATTTGTGCTGGATTTTTCATCGTTGCCCCGTATGTGGTGGAAAAGGACGTTAAACCCCCAAACACCCACCCACCCTGGTATTCAGATGCACTGATTAAGATGTGAAACCAAATGCCTGTTAAAAACAAAGGAAAACACAAATGAAAAATCAACAATTGAGGATGCAGAAACTCGCTTTGACACTGTTCGCTTTCATTTCGCTTGGCTACAGTACAGGCAATATCCCGGCTGGGGCCAAATATTTGTGCCGGCCTTTTTCGTCTGGTTGATATCACCCATATGTGGTGGAAAAGGGCGTGAAACTCCCAAACACCCACCCATCCTACAGGCAACAGTTGTAAATTTTACTGTGGCAAATGTGATTTTTTTCTTTTTTAAAGTCAAACAATGTGTCTCAGTCCGTCTCCACACCCACTCATGTGGAATGTTTCTTGAATGAACGCATTCAAAATGTGATAGCCAATCAGAAGCATCATGCACAGTTAATTTAATGGCAGCGAGGTCGAGCTTGGAGTATTGAAACTGCTGAAATGTGGAACAAAGCAGTACAAACCAGCTGATCAACTTAACGTAGTCTAAGCGTGGAGGATGACCCTTCCATCAGACAGAAGTCTCTGCGTTAGGCCACCAATTTCGTGACACCTTGGTAATGGGATGGGGCGCCATGACCTGTCGCCAAAGTCGGGGATGGGGGTGGGGGGTGGGGTGGTGATGGGGTGGGTGGGTGCTTTACAACAAGGTTGACCTGTCACCGTGGCAGACACAGCAACAGCCGAGAAAGAAAGAGCCTGAGGGATGTTAATGCGGCCTGTTGAGAAACTTGTGAAGGGCTTTAGTCGCTGGCCGGCCAAATGGAGCTGGAAGGGCGGAGAAGAGGTCTAGCCATACAAGAACTGGCAATGAGAGGGGCTTATGATTTATGCTGCTACTTCAGCTGCTTCAATTTGCTGCTAACGACATCTGCTGTGCTTGTTCGGCCTTGCTAAATGAATGAGAGAGAGAGAGAGAGGAAGGGAGAGGGAGAGAGAGAGGCCGTGAAGGCCCAGAGAGCAGGAAACATTCAGGTCGTAAAACATTCAATGTGCTTGTGTTCAAAGTAAAAGGCCTTTTGAACTAAATTTTCCAACGGTCACTTCCACCGGAAAAAAACCCACTACAGCTCATGCTCAGTGACGGCCGCCAACATCTCTTCTGATCCGTGGACACTAATGGCCAGTCCCGAAATCGGCAAAATAGACGTGTCTTCATACTCAGTTTAAGGACAAAGTGCTGCACGTGACGAGCTCTGCAAATTCTTTATCGAGTACGGCACCATTTTGCTCAATCACAATCTTGCACACAAAATTAAAGGCAAAAATAAAAATACAATCCGAGAAATGCCGTGAAAATAAGTGTTGAACCTTGTGTTGAAACTAAGGGCAAATACTGATTCCAGCCGACCAAAGCATGCAACGAACAAATATACATTGCCATTTTTAACTTCGAATAAATTCAGTAAACGCAGTGGGAAGTGTAGAATATATTCGGACTGTGAAATTCCAAATGATGTAAAACAGTCGGTGGCGCCAAACACAAAGAGCACCCCCGCCACCCCCCCCCCCCCCCCCACAACCGGTCCACACCGGCTTTCCCACCTAGGCTGAAACGCCCCCTTCCCCCCCACCTATCCACCACGTTCCCTCTTTCTGCAGAACTCCCAATAAAACTATTTTAGTGTTAAACACGTAAACAAGCAGCCACAAGAGCGCGCCCTGGCGGCATATATATGCGCGTGCACATAAAAGAGACAAAATGATGAGACTTGGCAAGCAGTAGAAACTTGGAGGAGTCTTGCTGAACTTTACAGTGAGAGCAAAAGCAGAAGCATGACTCAAAACTGCTGGCGATAGTGCAGAGCAAGGAAATGTGCACATGTGCATTGGATTAAATGCCGAATGAAGCTGAGCGGCTGATGAATCTTCCTTCCCGTTATTATCCTGCTCTTCAGGGAGGATCAGTGCGCGCGTAAAAGATCTTAACGCTTGTCCAATCGAACAGAAAATAGGACTTTATTTTCGTGGTTCCTGTCTGTAAACCGGTACATCTACCTGCCGCTCTTGGGGTCGGTTGGTCTTCATTTTTGTCTGAATATTTTAAGTGATACTGACGCACTGATAGCTGCACGCCGTGTCCTACGGGATGAAACGTTTAGCCTGATTGATTGCGTGTGCGCAAGCTGCTTGAGTTTTTTTTTCCCTCCACAAGAAAGACTGAGAGGAAAATGCAGCACGGAGAGAGAGCGAGGGAGACAGCACGAGAGAGAGAGAGAGAGAGAGAGCGAGCGAGAGAGAAATGTCCACACACTCGACGAACCCTCGATAACAAGTTGCCTTTGTTTCAGATACAATTATACACTGCAGTTACATGAAGTCTCACGAACGTGACAATATTAAACAGCGACTGAATTGGACGAAAAATAACAAGCCTGGGGGGGTTTCCACTCCACTCAATGCGCATGTTACACGACCCGCCTCCTACCCTAGACACAAAACAACACACGATCATGCGACTATGCACTAAAAATGCCCAATTATCTGTATAGATCGCACGTCATGGGCTGGCTGCGTTTGGAACAAGAGGAAGCAACAAATGATGCCGTTCGTACACGCCGTGACTACCAGAACCATTATCACTGGAAGCAAACTGCAGCACAGTATCCCGAAAGTGGTGCCTGTCTGACTTGCCTACGCCTGAGTATTGTGTATGTGAAGAATGGACAGTAGTGGCATCTACGGCCTTCTCGTGTCAGTTCGGTTTCAGTGTAGGATGACGCCGTGAAGAGTCTCAAAGACCCGTTAGATTTAGAGGCAGGTACAGTGAAACAACCTTGGCACCCTTACACAGCGCCTGATCCATGCCGGTGCCCTGTCTGTCTCAGTACCTGTCTGTTTCCCCCGCCCCACACCCCCCCCCCCCCCCGCCTCCAGCGCTCACACACACACACACACACACACACACACACACACACACACACACACACACACACACACACACACACTCCCTTTTTGTGTACTGGTGTATGTTTTTACGGGATTCTGTTTCCGCCCCCCCCCCCCTTTTTTGGGGGGGTTTGTTATCGCTCACTGATGCCGCATCTGCCGCATCGCCCCCAGGAAGATATGATTGCGAGTTAATAAACCGTGGCGGTTACACACACACACACACAAACAAACATACATACATACATACACACACACACACACACACACACACACACACACACTCACACACAGCGATGCGGATGAGGTGATGCAAACTGTGAAAACAGGTAGAGACGTATTCCGTTTGACGTGTCAACTCTACAGCCTTTTGTGGTATTGTTTGGCGACACTTTGGAACATGACACCTAGCTTTCGGTGTGTGTGTGTCGCTTTTACGCATGAAGCAGGTTCGCCATGCTACGGTCGGCCTGCATCTCTGTTAGTAGTCGTGGTGTGTGTGTGTGTGTGTGTGTGTGTGTGTGTGTGTGTGTGTGTGTGTGTGTTAGGAATGTTTCCAGTCATTTGGTTTCAACTGATTTATTTTGTTGCACTGGTGAAAGTACAGGAAAACAGTTTGAGCATAAACAAGACGTGCTTATGACATGCTCAATAAAAATTCAATTAAAGCAACCTTTGCAACGGTGGTTCACGAATTATGTGAGAGAGAGCGAGAAAGAGAGAGACAGAGAGGGAGCCAGAGACAGTTTGTCAGTGAGCATTTTCATATCAACGGCGGTCAGCTGCTACAGTCGATGATAGTACGTACTAATTTATTTATTTAAGAAAAACTGACGTGCCGAAAGTGTGATAAACTCTACAACTGTGTGAAAAATACCAGTCATTTGGGTAAAGACAGGGATTTTTTTTTTTGGGGGGGGGGGGGGGGCAACAGTGGAAACAAGGGATTAAACTGAAACAAACAAACTGATAATTTCACACGCACAGTGATGCTGTTTTGAGTGCTACCGATTCATGACAGACTAGTTGTTCAAGTTCATTTGTTCCGCACGGTTCGTTTTCTGATGCAGGAATCCCTTCGATCTTGGGGCCTGGGCGACACGACGAAAGTAATAAACAAAAACAAAAACAACAACAACAACAACAAACAACTGAGAGAGACTGAATGCGTACATGACGATTCTGGACATAAGCTGTTAATCTCAGAGAAGACTTGGAAGAAGCAACAGCAGAGGAAGAAAGCGACAAAAAAGGAACCAAAAAAAAACAACTAGAGGAGCAAAGCCTCCTTGGCTCACTTGTGAGATGGGTCAAGGTCATTCAAAAGAGTATATTTGTAAGCTCTTATCACTAGCTATCCTGAAGTAAGGTGTCTCTTGTGTTCATAGTTCCTAAGAAGACGGAAAATGGCGATATAACAGATTTCCCAGGACAGCTTCTATGACCTTGACCTTGGGTCAAGGTCATTCAAATAAGATCTGTAAGTGAAGAGCTTATCAGTGACTATCTCTATGCCAAGTTTGATAGCTCTATTTTTTGCAGTTTCTGTACAAATGGTAATGTAAAATTTCACAACAGACAGCTGTAATGACCTTGAACTTGAAAGGTCATTCAAATGGGTATTTCTGCATATGTCTCTTTGCTGTCTATCATTGTGCCCTGTTTGGTGCCTCTGCTGTTTATTGTTTCCAAGAAAATGCTAACGTTAAAGTCTCCGCAAAACATCTTGAACGGCCTTGACCTTGACTCAAAGAAATTGAATACAATTATGCCAGTACAGGTTTTGTCAATGTCTATCATCGTGCAAAGTTTGATGTCTCTGGCTTCAATAGATTCTGACAAATTGCCAATGTAAAATTTCTAAACAGACAGCTTTAGTGACCTTAACCTTGGGTCAAGGTCAATCATTATGGTATGTTTTGAAAGGTCTTACGGCTGTCTATTAGTGTGCCAAGTTTGATGCCTCTGCTTTTCACTGTTTCTGAGAAAATGCCAATGTTAAGGTTTTGGAAGGTTTTCCGCAGAACAGCTTGCATGGCCTTGACCTTGATTCACAGTCACTGAATACGTGTATGTCAGTACATGTGTTGTCAATGTCTATCAACATGCAAAGTTTGATGTCTCTGGCTTTTCTAGACTCTGAGAAAATGCCAATGTAAAATTTCCAAACAGAAAGCTTTAGTGACCTTGACCTTGGATCAAGGTCAACCACTGTGGTATGTTTTGAAAGCTCTTATGGCTGTTTATCAGCGTGCCAAGTTTGGTGTCTCTGCTTTTTATTGTTTCTGAGAAAATGCCAATGTTAAGGTTTCGGGGGGTTTTCCGCAAAACAGCTTGCATGGCCTTGACCTTGATGCAAAGTCACTGAATACAGGTATGTCAGCAAAGGTGTTGTCAATGTCCATCATCATGCAAAGTTTGATGTCTCTGGCTTTCCTAGATGCTGAGAAAATGCCAATGTAACATTTCCAGACAGACAGCTTTAGTGACCTTGACCTTGGGTCAAGGTCAATCATTATGGTATTTTTGAAAGGTCTTATGGCTGTCTATGAGCAGACCAATTTTGGTATCTCTGTTGTTTGTAGACTCTGAGAAAAGGCCAATGTTAAGGTTTACTGCGGACACACAAACACACAGACTCACAGACACACACACACACACACACACACACAGACGACGGAGGGTTATTACATAGACTCACTTTGTTACACAAGTGAGCCAAAAAACCATAAAAAAGCGAGAAAAACGGCGGTTAAACCACTCGTTCTCCCCTCTCATGACACGCAGTGCTCGGTAATGATACGACAGCGAACAAACGCCGTATGATCTGTCGCACGTGCACCGTGTGTTTATTCGTTATTACCGACTGGGTGGATAATAGACGGGTATGGTAAGAAGAGTAAACTTGACAATACTCCTCCCTCCGCTGACGCTGTTCTGAAGTGCAGCTCGCACTCATCATAGTACGCCCTACTTGCGGCTCTCACCTGTGCAATGCAGGTAAAATTTCAAGGCTTGTCCCCACTTCCTCACTGTCGTATAGTACAGTTAAGACGGCTGCTGCTGTCATCAGCTGCGTACACCATTACTGACATCAGCACACAGGGGTGTGAACACTGAGAGAGAGAGAGACAGAGAGAGAGCAAACACGCCGTGTCTTGACCTCAGTTACCTACACCGGCTCAACACCACCATGTTGGAAGCACCGATTACTGCCGCTAACCAAAACCTCAGATCAGGGGCCCGCGAGCCCTGGCGCACTGACTCGGACACTCATCTCTGTCCCTAAAAAAAAAAGTAGCAGTGTATTACGGGGGTGGGTGGGTGGGTGTTTGGGGTTGAACGTCCTTTTCCACCACATAGGGTGATATCAAAGACGGGGCAACGATGAAAAAGCCAGCACAACTATTTGGCCCCAGCCGGGATCGAACTCACGACCCGAGCATTAGAAGTCCAACGCTCTACCATTCGACCACCCCGGCTCCCCGTGTATTACGGGAAAAATCTCATGATCAGGTTACTGCTTTGGGCACGTCGGTGCTCCGGCAACTTCCAGTCAGTCAGAAGCACGAGTCAAACACTGACTAGCAAGGAACTCTGGTATACAACGATTTCTCCACTGTGCACTTGAACTGACTGGTCTGACAAAAGACAAAATTAATGTGAGGGCGTCTGCGTCACTGATACGAGTGGCTAGTCCGACCATTTTATGCATTTTGTATCCGTAGTCCGATTTTTCAAATAGCCCTTCGGTCGATAATCCTACGTGTCAATAGTCCTACACTTAATCACAGTCAGTTTGGTCAGTCCTAGTACGTATTACGTGTCGATAGTCCTACTAGAAAAAATATAAAGGAGCAAAAGACTATCGACGCGTAGGACTAATGACACGTAGGACCGACGAGACTTCGACTGAATACGAGTAGGACGATCGACTGTAGGACTGTCGACACGTAGGACTATCGGCGCAGGGCAGTAGACACGTAGGACTAGCGAAACGCACCCGCATATACATGCTGTTACCGAATCTCTGTACAGACAAATATACATCACCAGTATTACTGCTTCTGTCTTGATGACAGTTCGCTGCAAGTCCGTCGCCAAGTGCAACTCAGCGTGGTACCTGAGGGGGGGGGGGGGGGGGGCACCATGTGTGCTCTACTTTCGATTCTGAGTCAAGTCAGTGCTGACAGAATCGGTGTAATTCGGTGACAGCAAGAAACGTTATTTGCACATGAAACGAATTTTTTTTAAAAGAAAAGAAAAGTATAACTCTTGATACTTCGCTGGCGCCAACGGTGGAGACAGAACTTATCTCAGGCTGACAGACGAAAGAGAGAGAGAGAGAGAGAGAGAGCGCTTACCTCATCCGAACCATGAAACCGGCTGAGCACTGGCAGGGACACAGCGCCAAGCGTTCAACACAACACGCTTACAACGCTCGAACTGTGAAAATGCATGAAGACACAACACACAGCCGACACAGAAAAACATCAGTCACGCTCACCTCACCTACGGTCAGGACAAAGTTCCTCCTAATCCTCCCTCAAATCCACGTCGCACGGCGCGGCCTTTGTAGTTGTAGTGTTTGCACGGAGGGCCGCCGATCATCAGCTAGTGCAGCCACACCACACGGGGTCCCGCTACACAACGCGCCCTTCACACAGTCTCTCGCCCCCCACACCACTTCGGCAGTTATTCCAGGTATTGTTTGAGTGAACAAGCTCGGCGGTTCGCGTTTCACGATCACACTATCTGCACACGGCAAGCTGTCAACTACTGTTTCTCACTGATCTACAGGAACAAAAAAGCCTATCTTCGGAGTTGTAGTCGGCTAGCGAGGGACCGAGGTGCGAACCAGCCTGCCGACAGAGCGTGCAGACAGCGTGCTGGAAATGCGAGACTGCTTCAAAAGCGCCTCCCATTCGGCCCCCTGAAAAAGCCTGCACGACATGCAGCAAGCGAGATGAAAACTCGGGGCAAGCGCCAATCTGCAGCAAAAACAAGCAACGGCAGGCGTGAACAGGGTAGAAACAAACAAACTGCAACTCAAGGCAGACCGTTAAAAGATGCTGATGAATTCTGCATAACTTTTATTACTCCCTGCTGCAACTGCTGTCAGAGACTACCACCAAAGCGTTCATTCTGCCCCTCGTACCAACTGGGAACCGTAAACAACTTGAGTGAGCTCCATCGCTACAGATGCAACGTACCTCAGTCAGTACAAAGCTCATTACCATTACAGATCTTCCGAACAAATTATCCATGGAGGACTGATGCACGGATGCACGGAGAAGCACTGAAGTCTGGCAAAGCATTGCGGCAAGGTACTTAGCACTTCTTTCAATGCATACGGTATAACAATCAGTTACAGTGATACCGGCATCAGTGTAAACATTCATGCCAAGAAAAGCTTTGAAAACCGTCTTAACACTATGCAATCTAGGAACAATTCCACATGGGGATTCCGTCTCTCTCTCTCTCTCTGTGTCAGTGTGTGTGTGTGTGTGTGTGTGTGTGTGTGTGTGTGTGCGCGCGCGCGCATCAATAGTGACAAATACAGCCCAGCTACACATTTTTTGGGGGGTCACAGTGCAACCGACCAATCTTCAACCGGTACGTCCCAAAGCCACGCTGCATACAGACTGACAAACAACACATTTCCACTAAACTGGAAGCGCTTCCTTCTACTCGCTTCTTTCAGCAACACAAAGGAATCTGTCCTCATAGCCCGGAACACCTGGATACTGTAGCCACGCTCCCAGTCCATAATGCAATACGAGTTGATGAAGACAGGCACACATTCAAGTCATACCTAGCCAGATGCCGGAGGGGCGGCGATGCTGAGTTCCCATCTCCAGATGGTACGGGGCCCTCGCGTAGTCTCGTTGGGAAAGAAAACAAACCACACGAGCACTTACGTCTCCTTCAAGTCGACAGCGAATGCATTTACACTAACAACCTGTGCAAATGGGGCGGCTGCAGATACGGAAATGTTGCCGATTATTTAAATCTCTCAGCTCCACATCCACATTAAATACTGCCCCCCTGCAGTGCTTTTTGCTTTCTGTGAGCTAATGCTGCCACTCAACATCCTCGATTTCCCGGCCTCCCCTTCAGTTTTGAAATCATAGTGGGACAGCCATTTTGTTGTTGTCTGAAGCTAATAACAGTAGCGCCGGCCAACAGCGACAAAATATCCGCTCCCCATCCCCCAAAGCTGTCCCGGTCAGTCTCTCGACACAGTGCTAATACACATGGCTTGAAATTATTTACCCCTATTCAACACCAAAATGGTGTGTGTGTGTGTGTGTGTGTGTGTGTGTGTGTGTGTGTGTGTGTGTGTGTGACGGTGTGTCAGTGTGTGTGTGTGCGCGCGCGCCACGGTGTGTGTGTGTGTGTGTGTGCCACTGTGCCGGTGTGTGTGTGTGTGTGTGTGTGTGTATTCACGTTCAGCTTGAGTTGATGTCCATTTTATAACGGCCGCCGATAGAAACGACAAAGAATGTTCATCACTTGTCTAATCATACTATGACTTCGTTGTAAAATAAAGTGCGTTGGTTCAGTCGTTCTCTCTCGGATTCGACGTTGTCAGCCGTCAGCCCAGTACTTCATTTCAGTAACGTGTCTACTGATTTGCTTTTGCGACATCAGTGATGCCCCCCTTGCTCTGACTTCCTACCCGGCAGGAATTTCGTGCGCATTAGGTAAATTAGAGAGACTCACTGCAGCATCCGACCACAAAACGCTGATCTTGCTGCTCCATGACTGTCGAGAAGGTGAGAGAAGCGTGTAGACTACCTAACATGCCACTTTCCGTCTCAGCGGGATTCCCTACCGATAACAAGCATTCACAGTGAACATGCTGTTCAGGCATCAGTGTCCATGACACGAGAACGGCACAAAGTTAGTGTGCAGGTACAAGTAGTGCTGGAGACGGTAGGACGAAATCGCACTCGGTCGATGTTTGATAACTTTGCTTGAATTGAAAAGGGCTAATGCTGCCATTTTTATTCTCGTTCGAGGTATTTATCATCTCAGTCACCACTCACACACCTGGACAGTGACAGCGTCTGTAATGCCGGCACTGAGCCAACAGAAGCCTACTCCATGACGCAGCGACCTCACTGAGCGCCCCAGTACTGTCAGTAACAACAGTCGTAGATTTTGAATGTTCGACCGCTCGCGCAAAGTGTAAAGAACACTGTGTCGCATTAAGAACTGTACTATTCATCGAGATAGAGTGTTCTGAGCGTACAGGCGCACTCACGAGCGAAACTGTTCCAACATAAGTTGGCTTAGTAAAGATGAAAGTAGCTCGTTTAAAAGCTTGTGGCTAGCAAATGGATTCTGTCTTAGCTTGATCGTACTAGATGTTGTTCTTGCTTTACCCTAGGTCCACACTGAACAGGGAAACACGTTTCAGTGGAAAATGCGCACCAGCAAAGCTTTAGTATTAGTTCCGTCCACTTACTTTTCGTTTCCTGAAGATCAAGGTGTGCAGAATTTACGTCTGTCACTGTGAGAAGAGCTGTGGTTGAAACTTGAAACGGAACTGGGCTGAAGGAACAGGCATTCGGCGAAGTAACGTGATTTATACTTATACCAAGTTCATGTACATACTAAAAGCCCTGAGGATGTCTTCCAGATACTCAGTGACTGTTGGAGCGGGAACCCGCTGCACTTGTACACTGGCCGGTTTCACATTTTCCAAGAACAGAAATCAGTTCTCGTTCACGCCGCGTTTAGCTTCTGAAATCTTCTCGCACCTCACCTGATTCGGCAATTTCGGTGACACCTATTTTGTTCGTATAAGGAGAGTGGAAGATTTAATCCCTGTAAACCCTGTCCATAGAACACGACGGCAACGCGTTTGTTGGAACGTTTCATCACCTCCTCCCTCACCTAATCCTCCACTTCATGGCTGGTTAACATTTCAACAACAGCTCCAGTGTGGTGATCACTGACATGGAGTAACACACCGCAAAGTGATATGCAACGATGAGGAAACTAAGTACAGACGTGTGTGTGTGTGTGTGTGTGTGTGTGTGTGTGTGTGTGTGTGTGTGTGTGTGTGTGTGTGTGTGTGTGTGTGTGTGCGTGCGCGCGCCGTCTATACCGTATATTTCTCTCTCTCTCTCTCTCTCTCTCTCTTTTTTAGTGTGGTAAAATCATAGTTTTGGTCGTGATAGTGTTTCACTGAAACTGAGTTCGTTCCAGCCTGCCAAAGACTGCCAAGTTCCCTTCCCCTATATTTGCGGGCACACACACACACACACACACACACACACACACACACACACACACACACACACACACACACACACACACACCGGGTGTACGGCCGTACACCGGGTGTACGGCCGTCGACGAATATCCCGAACTGCAATACCTTTACAAGACAAAGACTTGACATTTCATGCTAGTCAGTACTGATTCGTACATGGACTGAAGTAATTTGTGTTCAAAATTAAAATATTATTTGACATCTACTTATACGACGAAGTGGAACTTACTGAAGCTGTCCGACTGCCGACAAAAGAACAAAAACAAAAACCAACCAACAACAACAACGCAAAAGAAGGGTTTTTCAACCAGCGATAGCCTCCCATCTTGTGAAGCCTTAATTGGTTTCGCTGTGGGAACGCTGGACGGTAATGTGCTAACCATCTGTACTCACTCACGTTAGGTTAATAACGCTCAGACCACACGAAAACACACCAACACACACTCATCCTAACTACCTAAACAGAACACTAACTGCGGGACCGAAAAAGTGGCATGAGCTACCTCCAACAAAAAACAGCCAGACATAAAACCCCCCAACATTTCATGTTTGCCTGTGAGACGCAGTCAAATATTATCGCTAGCACTGTGTGCACACTCACTAACTTATAAAGAATTTTGGAAAATAAGTTAAAAAGTGCAGAGACTTCAGGAAAAACCCCTAGCCTTACCCGCCTTTGAAAGCGCCGGAGTAGGATGTCGAAAGAGTGAAGAACATGGCTGTGCATACTGAAACTGATTTCCAGTTTGAGTTAGCGTGAACTGACGGGCTTCACAGAGCAAGGATCCAGCAAGCTAGTGTGGTGTCGACTGCCTGACATTCCAGACAACTGACATTTGTACAAGTTGGTAAGTGTAATTCATTAAAGGAATTTTCGCGATACTATATGTTAATGTTTCGGCGTTTAACGCCTTTTCACAAACTAAACTTACGACAAACAGTACTTGCAACGTCATCTGAAAAGCCCCACGGATTGCAAGGCCCTTTTCCACAGGACGAGAGACGGAGATGAGATAGCTGGAACATGCAGATCAGTAACGGAAAATGCAGCACCACGGCACGTCACAAATGACACAGTGTTCGCCGACTCTTCTGTCAATAACCTTTTGTGCTAGCGGTCAGCTGTAAAAACAGAGAGCGAAGTTTAATTATGGAAGACGCCAAAACAGCATGTTGCTGCTCATGTGCTGGAGCCACCATCCTGGTTACACAACAACCCATCTGTCTCTAACTTTGAAGGAACATTTTTATAACGAAAGGGACGATTAGAACCTTAATCTGACTCATGTTATCCACAGTTTTATTTACTTAAGTTTTTGAGAGAGAGAGAGAGAGAGAGAGAGAGAGAGAGAGAGAGAGAGAGAGAGAGAGAGAGAGCAAAGCCAGTTGAGATCTCTTGGCGGCATCAATTCCTGCAATTACCTCGCAGTGCACATGCCCAGAGGCTGCGGGACAGGTTTATGGAAGCCTGCTGTTTTGGGGAAGCTTTTTGCACACCCCCTTGATTTCTTTCGCAGACAGCCAAGTATCTTTCTGATGGCAGGCCATAAAACTTTAAAGGGCTCCCCCGAAGGCCCTGGGTTTATCTTTAGGGCAATATGATTCAAATACACACGTCGATATGATGAAGCCGTCATCAATATTATAGCGCGCGTTGGGTGCTACACAGGCACCATCAAAGACAGCGCCAGCAAAAGCGAGACAGACGCCAATAAAAAAGAAAAAAAAAAAAAAAAAACGAAAGCAAAAAGAATTCCCAGGACAGAAGACAACCTCGGAGAGATCTGGTTTTTTTGTTTTGTTTGTTTTTTTGTTCAGAGCTGAGTCAGTTTAGACCAGCACCGTTGTGAAGTAGCACTGCATTACACGTACAAGAAGACCCTGCTCGAGAGATTTGGGACTGCTTTCACTGACTTACCGGTACCTTTGTTGCCATCCGCACGGGGGGTAATCAAAATGCACGCCCTTTTCCCGTCGCTATGCCGCTTTAAACAGTTTCGACGATTGGTCTCATCTAAAGCCGTTATTTTAAAACATGACCATAATACACATGCCTTTAGATTCTAGTAACGCAATAGTACAAGTCGGTTTCAGGTTGGTAAACAGCAACATTTAATCGTTCTAACAGACAACTGAAAATCCAAAGCGTTTTCCCCGAAGCTATGGCGTTCTGAATTTGGAAAAACGCGGTGCTAGGGCGTGGGAATCCGCTGGTTGGCGGTGCAATGGCGGTGCACCGGGAAAACGCCTGCCCATTGTGTTTCACCCCCACGATCCAGTCAGAATGGCGAACGGCCGTAACAGAGAGCGATACTTTGAAGGACGTTCTGATGGTATTTGATTTCCTTTTTTTTCATATCAGTTTTCAGTATCAGAGGACGCGTGACTGGTTGCCCGTTCTGTTGGGTTCTGGGCTGGTTCGGCTTTTCAAGTTCCGAGGGAGCGAAGATTTCAAATTGCCAATGAATTTTAAAAGACATTGCCTTTTCTTTTCCATGAACAGATTGTGGGCAAAGGTCGGTAGGAAAACTCAGCGTCACTGAGCAGGATGAACTAAACCCGCGTCCACTGAAACACAAAAAGGAACAACCAAGCAAACACCAGAACAAAACTACGCAAACTGGAACCCAATAGTTCCCCAGAAAATGCCGTCGACTCCCGGCAACCCCCCCCCCCCCAACCCCTCCTTTCCCAATCCCGTCTGCAAATGTAGCTTTAAATTGTGGCTTCAGACATAATGACTGCAACTGCTCCTGCAAGGCTTGCAATGATACTACCCGCAGCTTTTTTTAGGCGCTGCAAATTTTTATGTCTTTGCTGCAGCTGCCAGGAATGGCGAGTGGTCCTGAGCCAGACCTAGAAGAAGCCGCTTCACCAGACACACGGCATGGCCTGGGATGTGGTGCGGGGATGCTGGAGGCGCCAAGAGAAAAAAGATCTCATCGTCCAGTCGAAAGTGTTATACCCTATTTGCGCCTCCACAAACACCCTAACGCAAATCTGTCTAACTGCAGTGATCAAAATGAATTACGTTTACACGCCGCAAGACGATTTTACTCTAGATAGCAATTATAAACTGAAGCTGTCTTGCAATCTAAAACAAATTTTCCGTCCGTGCGTTCACATTTTACAAGAGGTCGCGAAGCGGCCTGGCACTGAGAGGAAATAGTGACAGTAGAGACCGTTTCCAGTTCGTTAAGAGGAACCAAGGCCGTTGATACAGTAGAGAATAGCAGAATAGAACTAATGACACCACTGACCTAAATACAACAATGACAAGGGTCTGACGACGACATGCCAAATTACATCACCGCGGTTTAAGGCCGTGACGTCCACGCACCTTACTCTGTCTTGTATTCCCTATGGCTCAGTTCAAACAAAACCTTTGAGTGTAATACTTTGAGATGATGTTAGAAATACTAACATAAATCTGGTGTCAGATTTCTCTATTCTCAGCTTTATGCCAGTGTAGAGGAAAATCATTTGTGCTGAAGAACTGATTTGCGTACTTGAAAAAGTTCATAAAAATATACTCACAGCGGAAAATCTGATAACCAAATTTCTTGCCAAAAAAATTACAAATGCAACACCTCCCCAGGCTTTAGGGCACGCTTACTGACAAGTGACAAGTAGAGTGTCTAAATACGGTAGTTCAAATTAGACAAATAATCTCCATCCTCACTATTCATCCCCCCCCCCCAAAAAAAAAAAAAAAAATAATAAAAAAATAAATAAAAATAAAAATAAATAAATCAAAGATGGTATGCATATCTTCACGGAGTAGCTCGAACAGTTTGTCTAACAAAATCAACAATTTTTGCATTTTCAAGGAATCGAATTAATATTTTTTTATAAACTTAGAACACAGCTTTATCCGTAGATGGCGTTGCCGTACATAGTGTTGCCAGATGCCTATATTACTCTCAAGCGTACTCTTGTCAAAATCTACTCTTAGGCTGTCGAAGGCAAAAGCAACCTTAAGTATCACATAATCAGTCAGTGTGTGAACAAACAAAAGCGCTCCATTGGTTGGAGGTACTTCAGGTGGGAAACGGAAGAGGGAGAACCCTTTGGGGTCAGTTAAGACTCGCGGTGAAGTATCTGTGTCTAATATCTGTGAAAAAAACCCCAAAAACTTTCAAGCTGAAACCAACTAGAAGATACACGCTCATTAAGGGGAAAAAATCAAACAACCCAAACACCGAAACGAAGAAGGAGGAGGGCAGAGAGAAGGGAACAAGTTTCAAACGCCAACTCAGTTTTATCAAATTATCCCAGAGCCGATGCAACGACTTCCCGTCTCCAACGGGAAAAAAAGGGGGTAGGGAATCTAAAAACCACCCATTGCGCATTTTATGAGATCCCCAACAGACACACATCGAAGACAAACAGGAAAAAATCCTAAAATTTTATAAGGCCTCCGTCCCACGTTGAACAGGGAGAACGGAAGTAACTCCTCATGCCTTGGGCTGAGCTAGTCGCCAGTTGTCTCACTTGAGCTGCCTTAGCTACGATAGGCATAGGCTGGTTTTACATAATATTTCAACAAAGCTCTGTGACCTTGACCCCTGTTCAAGGTCCTCCCCCCCCCCCCCGCCCTCCCCCTAAAAACGGCTTCACCAAATATGGTGTTGATTGGTTCACCCGTTCTTGAGATATTTTGCAGAAACACACACACACACACACACACACACACACACACACACACACACACACACACACACACACACACACACACACACACACACGTACGCAGTTGATCTCCTTTAACACTTCGTGGGCAGGGGGTTAAGTAGCCGACTGACAAACTAAAGTAAATACGACTGACATACACATGTACATGCACTGCACTTCAAGTTTACAGTACCCTCCAGGCAGAACCGAAATAAAAACACAGTGGCACTGCTGGACGATGAGGTGGCCAGATTACTGATACTGATAAATATGAATCAGCAATTTCAAGTTCCTCAGAAGGAGATCACACACACACACACACACACACACACACACACACACACACACACACACACACACACACACACACACGAAGGGAGAAAGAGAAAGAGCGTAACAAAACCCGATAGGTAAACAAGAAAAGGGAAACGACTCGGTCACTTCCCTAACGAGATCCAACAGTTTAATAGCCCCGCTTCATAATTACGACAACTGCACTTCACTCAGCCAAGCAAGAAAACGGGACCGTCCTCATTAATCTTAACTGCAGAAACAGCTGAAAGAGGGAAAAAGCCATCAATGCCAGAGCTGCGAAAAAGCGAGCATCGCCAACGATGTGAGAGAGGAGAGGAGAAAAGAGCAGAGAGAGAGAGAGAGAGAGAGAGAGAGAGAAAGAGAGAAGAGAAGAGAAGACGAGAGAGAGAGAGAGAGAGAGAGAGAGAGAGAGAGAGAGAGAGAGAGAGAGAGAGAGAGATTAAACGGAATGATGTCTGCTAATCAAGTATTTATTACGTAACTGTATTGGTCTGGGCGGACCGAGCAAACATTGCAATGAGTGATGGCGTTCAGGAAGCAAAGGAAATCGAACTCGGGCTATATTCCTCTGAGATCTGTCTCGCAAATCATTCTGCCTGGCTGCACTGACTCGGACAGAGAGAGAGAGAGAGAGAGAGAGAGAGAGAGAGAGAGAGAGTGTGTGTGTGTGTGTGTGTGTGTGTGTGTGTGTGTGTGTGTGTGTGTGTGTGTGTGTGTGTGTGTGTGTGTGTGTGTAAACTCGGCAACGTCTGTGGACTACTTTGCTAGTACAGTGTACATCAGTTCACATAGTGAAGTCAGTTAAGGAAAAAATGCTGTTGGGCTTGGTCCTACACCACCACTGAGTTCTGGAGGCGCATCAGTTGTGTCTGCTGTCTAATACCGAGCCTTACCCGAAGCTATCAATGAGAAAAGTTCTGTATGGTACTGACACTGAGGAACGCTATTTTAGCTTTTTTTGTTTGTTTTTGTTTGTTTGTTCTAATTTTCTGATCGATGACACGATTTCTGTCTTTTCCAGCAGGCTGAGCTTAGGGAATTGTACGAACCCTATAAAAACTGAAGGAAAAAAAAAACCAAAAACACTTTCAAGCTGAAACCAACTAGAAGATACACGCTCATTAAGGGGAAAAAAATCAAACAACCCAAAAACCGAAACGAAGAAGGAGGAGGGCAGAGAGAAGGGAACAAGTTTCAAACGCCAACTCAGTTTTATCAAATTATCCCAGAGCCGATGCAACGACTTCCCGTCTCCAACGGGAAAAAAGGGGGTAGGGAATCTAAAAACCACCCATTGCGCATTTTATGAGATCCCCAAGCACGGCCGGCCTGGCGCAGTGGAATATTATTACGCAGTGGAACGATTCCGGGATGAAGCGAAGCGTGACTAATCTTGCCGATTTTATGTTGGTAAGCGTGTTTGCTTGCTCTCCCCCAGCGTCGTTCGGTCCTAGCATAAAAGCCGTCCTGCCTAGCCTCCCTTCCCTAAACTCCCCGGATGTCCAAATTGGATCTGGCGTTGGTGGCTTTGTTGCGAGTTTTACAGCCTGCCTTGATTGCTGCTTTACGGGCTTTTAATGGCAACGATTATGCAAATTATGATAAGAGCGCGGAGCAGAATTCTAGAGTGAAATAATATATCAAGGAGCCTTTACAAAAGTTCTAAATGCTCGGGTGTTTTTTGGGGTGTCACGTGGCGGCTAACCAGACCGTCCACGACATGGAATAAGACAGACGGCCAGCGTGAACACGAGGAAAATAGGAACGAGAAACGAGCTATAGAGGACTCGAATACTTGATTGTAACTGAGGCAGTTATCATTAAACTAAACAGCAATTCGTATGCTGTTAGCACTGGGTACATTACAATGCCACTGAAGTGGGGTCTACACAGGAAACATCCCATGTGGTCAGAGTCCAGTTTTACAGCCAAGCAGCCAGCATGAAAACAGCGGTAACCGGCTGATCATGCGAGTCACAAGAACCGTCTCAATCCGCTGCGAAGGAGATCACAGTAAAGTGAGGGGGAGGGTTTGGTGGGGGGGGGGGGGATTGGGGACGGGTGGGAGCTGGCCGGCTGGAAAGACCGTGTGTAGTAACGAGGTTGCGTTGGCCACGACAGCTATCGCGCCCATTTTTGACGAGACAGCCGACAAATCCGGAAGTGCCGTGTTAGGTACAAGTGTTCATTGGTCGCATGCTCAGGCTCATAGCAACAGCGTAAGTGACGTTAAAAAAATCTTCCCATACACGTGCGCAGCCCATATTTATATTTATTTCTATTTTTTCTTAACAGATGGAGGCCTGTTTCTTTCAGTGCGTCTTTATGGATGGGCGCGGGAGGGGTGTTTAAGGAGTGGCGAGTGAACTGGATCGAGTCGCTTCCGTCGTCTTCCATAACTTGACCGGCATGCCGCGGGGATGCAGACAGCTTTCAAACTTTGTACTTGTAGTGAGGCAGAAGAAACATCAGTTCCAAAATAAATTTAATGTAACTTTATTACTAACTGATATATCTGTATTACTGTTCACTGATAACTGCCTGAAACCTACCTGTATGCGCCCACCTTTCCACGGTGGAAGTCGAATTCTTTTTATGCCGTCGCTGTGTGTAATTAATCTGCAACAGACCAACGATAAAAACAACGATGAAAAACGTGTTTTTTTTTTGTTTTTTTTTTCAATGAACTGTCGATCACAAACAGGAAAACAGCTGGGGGGGGGGGGGGGGTGAATCTGAGGGGAAGAAAGAAAATTCAGACCCGATTCACAGCACGTGACTTGAAGGTCCGGCTACAACCGAGAAGAACGGAGCACACGAGGAGCAGGCACCTAGCGTTGACGAAAGATCGCAAAATATGTTTTTTTTCTGCAGAAAAAATCGACCATTCTGCAGAAAAATAACTCTTTTCTCCTGCAGAAAAACACCGGTTTTTTGAAAAACAAACAAACAATACACGGAAATGACAAACAGTCGTTTTCATCTGCATAAAATTGACTTATCTGCAAAACCCCCCACAAACCCAACCGACTTTTCTGCAGAAAATACTGGCGAGAACAGCAAGGTTTTTTGGTTGTTTTTTTTTTTGCTATTTGTCTGCAGTTATTTCCCCTGAAAAGGATTTTTCTACAGAAAAACGATTTCCGCAGAAAACCGTGCGAAGATTTTCTGCAGGAATGTTTCAACTTTCTGGTTCAGGATTCTCGATTTTTTTGCAGAAAACCAGTTGCTATTTTCTGCCGACTGTATTTCGTCATCTCTCACCAGTGTTTTCTGCTGAAAAGTGGGGTTTAATGCAGAAAAAACACCCTCTGTCATTTCCATTTTTGTCGACTTTTCTGCAGAAACGTGACTGCATGCTCCTCGTACTGATTTCTCCAATGTAGACATTCAAGTCACGTGGTAAACCCCCGTGCGATTTGTGTAGAAATTTTCCGGTTGTGTAGCATGGATGAGAAGCCGCTTCGCTCTTCGAGTTGAGGGAAAAACCGGAAACCAAAACTAAGTTGTGTACCTGTTTCAGTGGTTGCTATCACGGACCCTTCCCCATTACAAAGAATTGCCAGGTAGAGTCCAGCGAAGTTTTTTTCTTTTTTCTTTCTTTCTTTCTTTTATTTCCCACACATTCCTGCGCGGCCAGCTTTTTCGCTACATGTTCGGTTCTAACCTTCAGCGTGTTGTAAAAGGTCCGGCGGAACTGAAGAGTACTTCACATAAGTGGAAACGGATATTGTGTGCGGAAGAGGAGATCAAAGAGCTGTATACAGTATGTGTGCAGGGGGGGGGGGGGGGGGAACCGAAAGAAATGTATATGGATGGCAAACACCTTTTCGTCTTGAAATGTGTGCACCAGGTGATATCCACTATGGGCTGAAATATTGATGTGTACTGATTTTGAGCCAAAGGATTGTACAAGCGTGATTCAGAATCGATCTATGCTGAACTTGTTTTCTGTAAACACAATAAAAGCAACCGCTGGTGGCAGTCAGTAACAAAGAAAGAAGTATATCACATTCCGCAACCTGATATCGGACCGTGGCAAATAGTAAACTGTTTATTGCATTGCCCATCATCTTCATCCTTACCAATGTTTCCACTTATTTGACTGGAATAAAATAAAATAATCAAATCAAATCAAATCTT
This sequence comes from Batillaria attramentaria, assembly GCA_018292915.2. Classification (NCBI taxonomy): domain Eukaryota; kingdom Metazoa; phylum Mollusca; class Gastropoda; family Batillariidae; genus Batillaria; species Batillaria attramentaria. Next base: position 1,463,827 of record JACVVK020000088.1, read on the forward strand.
AGATGTGTGCTGGGGTTCGTTACAACAAATCATTTGAAATAATTATAAACCCTGAAGGAGTCGAACACAGGGGATTTGGGCAATGGTCTAGTGGTTAAGGCATCAGGCTTCGGATCCTGAGTTGCCTGGTTCGAGTCCCTGGTGGGGAGGAATTTGGTGGGATTTTTTCCTTACCAAAACGAGTCAGACTACGTACGCTCGAGACTCAATTTTTCTGTTCCTGGTTGGACAGTTTTCACACTTACATACAGTTCAGTGTTTGGACACATGACGTCACCTACTACCAGACCGACGTAATTGTGTAACACAAAACTGCTTTTTCGCTTGTTGAAAAAAAAAATTGTTGTATCCGTATGTCACACGAGGAACTCAGAAACACGCCGTGTTCGATGTTTGTTTGGACTAAACCGTCCCCCGTGTGACATCAGCCTAAGCTCCTTGATTACGGACGACGGCCTTCAGGTTTTGGAAACAAGCTGCCGGATAATCACAAGCCAAGAAGAGTTAGTTCCCTTCCTACAATATCGCGTTTCATGCTGTAAGGGACGCAACCCAGTCGCAGATCCATTTTTTCCCTCCCCGTTTGTGTCCCTTGTGAGTCGTGAGCAAAAGCTGCACAACCTACCCAACCTTATTTTTAAAGAGCTCTATGTTTGGAGACTTCAATCTTTATTCATTTAAAACAAAATATAACCGGCCCCCGTAGTGTAGTGGTTAGCACTTCGGACCATGGATCGGGAGACCCGGGTTCGAATCCCAGCCGAGGCAAGCGGAATTTTTCCTACCTAGGTCGGCTCCTACCCAGAGAGGGTGTGCTATGGGCCCAATGGGGAGGCTCTTGCCACACAGCCGAGATTCACCCACTTCACGGGTGCGACTTTGGGGGTGCTTCCCTATGACAGGTCTTATGATGTGGATGATTACATGGCCGTAGTTCCCGGGCCTGGTTAATGCCGGGATATTTATGACAGGAAGCATGGAATGTGGCCTTGTACCGCAGTCCCAAACCACACGGACCTCCATAGCATCATCTTACCATCATCCTCATCTCCATCATTATGCATAATTAAAAAAAATGCCCCAGCTTCCAAGCCCTCCGTGGATTCCACCCATTACCTGGGAGGAACACCACTGGAACTGCCAAAGAGCTGGGACAGCAAACCCCCCCTCCCCCCCCCCCAAAAAAAAAAAAAAAAAACCCACAAAAAAACACCAAAATATAAACAGCTCCAGGAAACATGTCTGGGACTGGCTCATGACGACAGTCACAATTCTACAAGTACACTGTACTACCTGTAAAAGCCCATGTAAATGCTCAGTTGTCCATGGTGCACATTTCCATCTGGAGCTATGACATTTGTCCTATTATGACATTTACATGACATACCATAACGGAAAATGGCAATCAAAACTACATGTACAAGGATACCCCCCCCCCCCCCCTCCTCTCCCCCAAAAGCATTAAAATATGGAGTTCTAAAAGACCCATACAGAAGCACGAAAACGTGGTAGCACACGTTCAAAGGGAGCTAATCTAACAAGATGCTTTGGTAAACCAATGAAAGCCAAAGGTGGGTTGAGGAACTTGCAGTTCTACATCTACCACCAGTTTTACATGACACCATAGGTAATACAATAATGCAATACAGATTTTGTCCTTTATACATTGTTATGCCAAAACTGAACTGACCCTACTCGGATGTGAATCTTACCCGCACCCCCCCCCCCCAAAAAAACAAAAAAAAAAAAACCCAACAAACAAACCAACCAAAACAAAAACAACTTAAAAAACCCCAGTTATCGTATTACGGACTGAATGACTTCGGTTTTTAAAAAAAGCAGCCATCTACACAAAGAGAAAATACATACATGTAGACTGAGAGGGTAAAACAAAGTTAAAATTTTTTTTTTTTTAAAAGCTTATACAGGAAAGAGCACAATTTTGTGAAATACTGCAGTAAATACTGAACACGGATGCCAATTAACGGACAGGTGCAGAGTTTCATCATGTTAGAAAAATGCAAAATAAAGACATGTAGACAAGTAAATCTTTGGGCTCAGTCCCAAAATGATAACACCACTGATGTAAATGTGTAGAGACCACACCCCCCAAAAAAAGTTTTGAAATGTTGGCATTCAGTTCTACTAAGTACTGTCAAAGATAACGTGTCAATTTCTAATCTGACAATAAAAAAGATGGAAAATGCAGCATGCCAAAGTAAACCTGATAATAACCCAATGGGGCCACCTGCATATAATTATATGGACCTGTCATCTCTGGCACTCTTGTCCGGCACCCATCATAGATATTTTGACTACTTTCACTACAATGCATAAACTGTATTAAGTGTTAAAATGCCCATCAGCAGCAAATTGACTGACATGCAAGGTTAGAAATCGGTTAATCTTCTTGACACAGAAATAACGGTATCTTTGCACAGCTCAGCGTCACCGTTTAGGCCGGACTGTGCAAACAGGAGAGCGTTAGGAAAAGGACCCTGCTCAGGACTTCGTCAACCGTCTAAACTCTTCTCCGAGCTCTGTGCGAGGGCAGCTACACTTTATCGCAGGCCAGCGCACAAGTTTCTACCCCTCGACAAGCGAGGCGATCGGTGAAACGGTCAATGTTGAATGGCCTAGAAGCAATATTATGTGATTTGGTAAATCAGTGAGTAAACATTTAGACTGAGGATTAGCACATACCGAAATCAGCACCTCACGGCAAACAAAGACAGCGGCCGAAAGTCAACAAACCCGCCTCGCGCGACTTCCGCCGACGGGTGCGCATGCGCGATGTACACCGTGACCGCAAGGCAACTGCGGTGCGTTGTGAATCAGTTGCTTGAGAGAGTCTTTGGAGTGTACTTGTGTTGTGATACAGCTTTGCGAAGTTGAGCGAAAAGTTTTTTCCTTGTGATTGGTGAGTACCATATTTACACTCTCTCTTTCTGTGATGTGTGCTGATCAGAATATCGACCCGATCGGGATCCAGGGTGTGTTTATTTCGCACGAATGTGTCTGAAGTGGAGAGAAGAAGCGTGCGGAGAGAGGGCTGGGCCAAGTTGGCAAGCGGATCGTCTGCCGCCCATTCCCAGCACACTACACACACAGCACAGGCGAGGAGGGACAAAAGAGAAGGGTTGGGCAGGCACGCTGTTTTCCGGTCTTTTCGTAATGGGACGGTTTTTGTAACTTACAACTTTACTTTTCTTATCCTTCGCCCCACACGTACCAGACCATCAGAGGAGAAAACACCAAGTCTGACAGCCGTGAAACTTGCTCTGTATGGGGTCGGGGTCGGTACTGGACTGACGATTTCATGCCCTGATTGCGGCAGGCTCGTTATGTGACGAGGTCACGATTGGAAAGCCAGATTTTCTCAGCGCCGAACTCGGAACACGAACATCTTTGCCTCACAACATACTTGAAGATACACACATACATGTACCAGAGACGCGTCTGTTACAGATACCAATAGATAGTTCGCGTTCGTAATCATCACGACTGCAGAATTTGCGGCTTTCTGTTACTTGCATGCGTGTGTGGTGTCAGATTTCAGTGAGGAAGGACCACCCAGTCATAGTAAAAGCAGGTTAGTTGTGGGCACAGATGCTTAGAATACAGGCAGTCTCGCATTTAAACATTTGAAATTGACATGGTACACTGTCATTCAAACAGGGCTAGAGTACTAAGTTTCTTTCAGCTGTCATTAGGGTCAGTATTTTTGTGAAATACTGCAGTAAATACTAAACACGGATGCCAATTAACACATTACCAACAATCCTCTCAGAGAAGTCCGGCACTTAACCGACTACATGCACAACACTCTCTGTCTGTCTCTTTTTCTCTCTGTATGCTTTGGGATGGCAGCTTATGGTGTCACAGAACGCCTCACACCTGTTCCTGGTGTTAATTTGAAGAGAGGGGGAGGGGTTCAAATAAGATGGTCACCATTGCCGCCTGCCTTTTCAGGTAAACTTTCCATGATTGTATTGCGCATAAACGACCATCTGTTCCAACGTCTACATCACAGTCATACGTGACAGAAACAAGCAGTTCATCCAGTTGTATTGAAACATAATCAGCCGGTTTGCACACCTGTACCTGTGTGTGTGGAATAGTGTCATGGACATGTGTTTGCTTTGGTTGCGCGCGAGGTGCATAGCGTTCCACCTGAGTCAACCCGACCAGCGGGAGCTGCACTGTGAATGAGTGATCTAGGCCTACCGACGGTGTCACAGGATTGTCCTATGGGGAGTGGTCCCAACAGATTTTTTTTTTCTCCTCGGCAGCCGACTGTTAGTGCGGTCATTAGGTTTCACAGGTGGCGGAATCATTGAGAAGTAGGCTTGGGGGGTGGGGGGGGGATTAGCGGACCTACCTGTTAGAGTCGTACCCTAAATGGATTACTAAGGCAGGATCTCATTTCGTCCGCCCGTATCACGAGAGGCCCGTGTGAACGACTACCCGCTCTCCGCCCCGCCCACGCCATTTTCCTGTGAGGCGAAAAAGAGATCCATGATTTGACACGAGTTGACATTATGACTAGTACAGTACAGCTCTCATGACACACCTGTATTCTTCAGCTACTTTCAATTATGTGACCGCTGTGACCTGGTTATTTTTGGAGGTGACGAAACGAACACTGGAAAGATCGTCAGCTTGAATAAGATCGGCTTTAAACTGTTCATTCGTGTGACTTGAAGCAAGGACATTATTAGACACATCCTTTTTTACACGAAAGATTTTTTTGTGACTTTTTAGGAATAGCGTTTTCGTTGCTAGGGGTATCTGTATTCCTGTGAAAAAATTCCAACCCGGAATGGGACTAAACAGTTCCAAGAAATTTTCTAAATCAGCGGAGAAATTTTCTGAGGGAAGGCTAGTTAGTTTCAGGTCAGTTACATGGTATAGACTATATAATAGAGCTCTGACGATGGACGAGTTTCTCGATTTCTTTGTGTTGTTAGTGTCGGTTTGGTTGATAAATTCAACTTCTGCTAAAGGTCGTAACGTATACATTCTTGGCTCACTGTGCCCGGCAAGCGCCAGTTATTTGTGCTGGCCTTTTCGTCGTTGCCCCGTCTTTTGTATCGCCCATACGTGGTGGTAAAGGACAGTAAACTCTCAAAACACCCACCCCTCCCCTCTTGGCGCACCAAAAATTGAAAAGAAAACTGCCACTTAATCTGTGAATGACGAACTGACTTTCCTTCTATAACTTTAGGATAACGGTGACTGACTGACACTGTTAGTGTCGTAGGATGGCCTAGGTACCACTAACTCTACTCCTTGGCCCGTAATTTTTCATCGACACTTTGCGTAACTGGCCATTACATGTGAGTGACTGTTACGGAGTAAGGTTCTTATAGTTATGACAATCTTGAAATGGGAGGAGATGGTGGGGGTTTCACCTCAGACACTGCTCGCAACGGTCGCCGAGGACAGCGGGCCAGGAGCTAACGGTGACATGGAAACGGAGGGAGAGCGGACCATTTAGAGCGGGAGACACTTGAACTGGCCACAGGGAAAGGCGGGGACTGCGATCAGGACAATATTTGTTCTGACTGGCGCTGATACCACCACTGCCCACTTCACTCCCTCCCCAGTCCCGTAGTAAATTGTTGGTCAAGCTCCTAGACACTGTTGTGAGGTTAGACTAGAGTTGCCAGCCCATTTACAAGTCAGAGGTCGCGACCAGCTTCGTCTGTTGAAAACTGAGAGCGAAGTCGCCGTATTTCGGTTGTCAGGTTGGAGTATGGCCGTATCTAGGGTCGCCCAGACCCGCCATATCCGCCAGAGTATGTCATCTCGCCTTTTCCGTTGCCTCCCGTTTTGTTTCTACAATTAGACACAGCTGAGAGGTTTGTCCTGTCGTAAGTGTCAAGGTCGATGTCCGAACAGCTATTACTGAACTATGTCCTGTGGTGATAGCGCTGACGACAAGCAGAATGAACATAATTGGTACATTACTCTTCATTGCAGTTTACGAGAGGAACGTTTCGGTAGCACTGCTGCCACACGATGTAGCGAGCTGCTTACAATACAGTTGTGGGTGCATGGATCATTGTTTAGTGTACCAGCATGAAAGAAGGAACTTTAGCGATTCAGTCTTGGAGTTATATCGCCCATCTTTACACTCACTTCACTCACGAATGTACAGTGTACTTTGAAACAGAGTTCTTGATTTTAAGCACTAGCATACGGATACTTCTCGAGACAAGAAAACAACTTGACTCAATACTGATGTTTCGCCGCTGGCAGTCACATTTCCATAACCCTGACTACATTTTCATGATGTAAGCTTTGTGCGACTGTTTTTGTATACATACACATACATACACGTATGTATACATGTGTGTATGCATACATGTATACATGTGTGTATACATGTATACATACATGTACATGTATACATACATATATATATACATGTATAGATCTATACTCCTTTCCAGTAACCACTTACATTTTTACAAGCCTTCATTATGACTTCAGCGTGTTCGTCATTGTCATAATTTATGCATGTCTCCTTGCCAGTTTTAATGCTGGCATAAGCTGGTGCAAAGATCTCAGGCAAGCAGGGCCTTTCCTTCCGAGCTTTGTCTAGGCTCCAGTAAACGGAATTCCAGCATACTTGAAATGACTTGGCCCGCATTCCAGCATATCATGTGACGGCACACACATATTGTGTCAGCATTGTTTTTAACAGCCGCTTCCTCCACACAGTCTTACCAGCTTTTTTCCGTCATCAGTGGAAGGAGCTGAACAAGTCATGTGAGAACTGGACATATGATACGCATTTCAAATTGCATTGTCAAAGTTATTATTAGTTGTGGAATGTTAATTACGATCACGATATATTAGGCGTATTATGACTATGCATTTTGTGTGAAACGGTGATCTAGACAGTTCTTATACAGGGTCAGACTGTTGTTTTCCCACAAAATCGCAGTTAGTACCCAACAAAGTGTTTAGCAGTCGCCCCAGTGTGGTGAAGTGCACGTGTTGTGGGAAGTAACTGAGGTGCGGTACGTTGTCATACGTTTTTAACTTACACAGACTAGAATCCAGTTCTGAACTCGACGAAAAATCACGTGTTCCTTACTGCGCAGCGCTCAGGACACCTCAGTTTCGGGCTGAGTTGTGACCTGGAATCGATGGATTGCGTCGTAGCGTCGTGATCCACAGTACGTTGCAGCGCACAAGCGCTAGTGAGCAATCGCGTAAATATTGCAGTTTCATTGTTGCTAGTGTTTTGGCGCCGATTTTGCAATTGCAGAGCCACCAACCGAGCTCTCATTTCTCAGCTTGTTTGACCAGACACTTTGCCGTCATCTGATAGTCATCGGCGAAAACAATCCCGCTTTCCCTCAGCTTGTATTGACCATAGAGCATCGCGCGACAAAAGCGATTGTGCGCTGATCATTAACGTCGTTTAACTGTGCTCCCTCCACCCTCCCTCCCCTCACCAACTCTCCCCCCTCACCAACTCTCCCCCACCCCGACCCTCCTCCTCACTGTCATCATCGGGGGGACTAATAACAGGGTGTGCAGGAAACGGTCCGCTATGGCAGCAGGCAGGGACTGAGGGGCTGGAGACCGGTACCTTGTGATTATTCACTCATCGCGCGCGCATCGATACTGCACAGAAGGTTGGCGCGCGCTGTTCTTTTCGGTTGTGAAATTGATACAAGTGCATTCCTTTGACACGATTCGCGATTCGTCCCGTTGTGTCAGCGTTTGGCATACTGCTGGGAAATGTCAGTTACGTGTGTCTAATTGAGGCAAGGACAGACGGACATGTTGTATTTGAAAGACATGAACTTGGCCAAAGTGACAAGCAGTTTGATCGCCATTTTTTTTATATATTTTTTTTTGGGGGGGGGGGGGGGTTGCATGACTAGCGGTCAGTCGGGGTATTACTGAAATGCAATACAGGTTCTACTTTTCAAAAAAAAAAAGAAAAAAAAAAGGGCGGCAGAGGGTAGCTTTCATCTTCAGCAGACTATGTCGTGCGCGTACTGAAAATGTTGATAAGTCTGGTTCGTGTTTTTAAGAACAAAGCTTATGACATTTTCTCTCTGTGGAAAAGTGCTGTCATGAGGGTGTTAATGTCTACCGGTGTGCTTTTATCTTTCTTTTATAATAACCTTGACAGGCGTTACGATGCCAGAAACATCATAAATTCTGAGGAAAAGAAGACACACCGGAAGACAATAGCCGTGCGTCACTCCCCGACATATCATATCTCCCTGATGGCCCATCCGTGAACTCCTGTCTTTGATGTACTGCCTCAGGTTCTCCCTGCTGTCAAACAGATTGTCTGGTCCGTCTCATCGTCTGAACATGGATGTCTTGAGAGGTATACTCAAGGAAGGAAACTTTTAGATGCTTGTCGCGTTCGGTTTCACTCACGGCTTGTATTGCGGGAAGGCCGATCGATTGCTTGCATGCGATCCTTAGTCTTTTACCGCGCCCTACACCAGACCGGAGTCCTAGCAGTTTCCTTTACAGTCGAGTTTACGTAAGTAGTCTAGTTGTGCTGCCTTTGTTCTGTCTGAAAGCGGAACTGCCATCGTATTTACGTCTGCTGCGGTGCAAAATGTGGTTTGCATGGAACACGATTCCTGTGTTTCTCTGGCATTATAAAGTGCCGCCATTTGCCACAATCGCGTGAGACATTGCGATCGGAATAACGACTGTTTGATTGCTTGGCATGAGGACTTTTGATTCGTTTCGTGACTAGCTTGTTGCTCGCGCAGACTGTAAAAGTGTTTTGAAAACACGATAAGCTGTAAGTATGCATCAGCCCGGCCATGATACTGTGTCGTGTAATTGTTTGCCCTGTAGCTCCCCAAGCTCGTAAAACTAACAGACATTGAACTAGGAGAGAGAGAGAGAGAGAGAGAGAGAGAGCGTTCTGTTCCGTTCTGTTCTTTTGGCCAGGAAAGCAGAAGACGTTCTCTGTTGTATGTAGTTTAGATTGCGTTGGTTGTCTAAGTTTGTCCAGAGCGTGGAATGCGGTAGACCTACAACGTTGAACAAATGTTGTAGGTTCAGACTGCCCACCTCAATTTCTTTGACTTTTGTAGACGTTTTCTGGGCATATTGATATTGACATTTTTAGTGAACATTGACATTATCAGAGTCTTCAGGGACGCTTGCGCCCGTAGAACTTGGTTTCTTTGCTGAGTGTGTTAGTGAGCAAGCCAAGTGTGGTTGTGAGCAAGCCAGTGCATGCGAGTATGTGTTGATATGTGTGAATCCGGACACGTGCGAGCCTGCTGATGGAAGGACAAAGAGGTCATCAAAATACCTGGCAGGTATGCAGATGAAACAAACATGTTACCAGCCAGCATCTGTGAGCTGTTGGTGTGTCAATGCATGCAGCAAGCGGTGGAATGGAGGGTGGTGTGTGTGTGTGTGTGTGTGTGTGTGTGTGTGTGTGTGTGTGTGTGTGTGTGTGTGTGTGTGTGTGGAAGGGGGGCGACTGATGTGCACGTCTGCCAGACTCACTTTTTTTTTTGTTTTGCCGAGGACTTTGAAGTGAGGGTTTTGTGGTTTTGCTGAAAGGACATAACGTGTTTCCGGTTGTTGGTTTTGTGGTCTTTTTGGTTTTGTTTGGATTTCCTTGTTTTCCACAGTTTCGAAATGAGATGAGGTTAAACTTAGGAAGCAGCATTAAATGGGGTCTCTATAATTTCCTTTTGGCAGAGCTGTTAAGCTCATGTTTGAAGGTTGAGTCGTTTTCTCTGTGCTAATGCGCATGCTTTCATTTTCCATTCTGCACTCGTGTAGGCTTTACGTTATCATCTTAGTGTTTTCTCTGTCTTTTCTTCCCAGTTATGTAACATAAACTCGACAGCCGTCACTACAGACTGCATGCCGTTATTTTCCGCTAGCGTTTTTTGATTTGAGAACCAGGTGGGGTGTGTGCCGCAAGCCATTTTAATGGTTTTGTTTTGGGAGAAAGAAAAAAAAAAGTTGCCATGGGTTGTGGCGTATTGGGGGCTTGCATCCTTTGTCTGGTAGTGTTTGCAGACTGCCTGTGTCACGATGACATGGAACTGTTTTTGCTCACTCTGTCTGTCTCACTGTCTGTGTCGCTGTCTGTCCGTCCGTCTCTGTCTGCCTGCCCGTCTCTGTCTGCCTGTCCGTCCGTCCGTGTCTGTCTGTCTCTGTCTGTCTGTCTCTGTCTCTGCAGTGTGTCTGTCCGTCCGTCCGTCCGCCCGCCTGTCTCTGTCTGCCTGTCTGTCTCTCTCTCTCTCTCTCTCTCTCTCTCCCTGCCTGTCTGTCCGTCCGTCTCTGTCCGTCTCTGCCTGTCCGCCCGCCTCTGCCTGTCCGTCCGTCTCTGTCTGTCTCTGTCTGTCTGTCTCTGTGCGCGCAGGCTCGCGAGAGATTGGTTAGGTACAAATCGAGCACTTTGGACGTAAAATTCGCCCCCCCACCCCCTTTCCCCCTCAAATTTAGGTTCCAGCCAAATTGTAGGAACTCAGTCTCGCTCAAAAAAAAAAAAAAAAAAAGCGGCAGCAGCACTACTGCCATTAGGTCCCTCAATGATGATGGATGGGTTACTAATAAAATCAAGCGCGGCGGAGTCTATCTGTCTCACGTCATCATTATGTCCGCCAGTCTCCGCTTACCAGTCCCATCGCCTGCATCGGATTAGTGTCCAACTCGCCATACACCTACTGTACCGTCGCCATAGATACGGATAGTTGGCCGAGACGGTGGAAAATGCGCGTATAATGAAATGATTAGAGTTGGGAGGGGAAGAAGGGGTGGGATTTTTCAGGTAGCTATCAAGGAAGAGGCGAGAGGAGGAATCGTTCACACGTTGATGTGATTACCATGATGACAGGCCTATTTCCAAGCTAGAAAATTCACCCGCGCGGCTGACGGGGAGTGTGGAGAAATCAATGTCTGAGACAAGATTGCCCTTTAAAAGACGATATGGCTGTAGTACTGTCCGAGGCATTTACCGATTTAGTTGGGCGGCCAGCACCAGATTCTGATCATTTCTGTTCCTGTAGTTTGATTTCATCCACCCCATCCTCCGCCTCTCTCTCTCTCAAAAGTGTCTGTCTGTCTCTGTCTGTCTGTCTGTCTGTCTCTCTATCTCTCTCTCTCTCTCTCTCTCTCTCGTGTTTCTTTGTCTGTTTCTGTGTGTCTGTCTGTCTGTCTCCCCGAGTTTGCAGGAAAATTAATTGTGACTGGAATGGTAGAAGCGGTGGGAATGGAAGAATTGCTGGCAGTGTCGGGAAGGTCGGGATTACGGTTGATTAAAGGTACGCTAACAGGTTCCGCTCGGATCGGAGTGCGGAAGGGGGGTGATAAAGAAGAAGCAGGGAGGTGGACAGTGCTCCAATCTTTTTAGGGGAGGGGTAGTGGAAGGGGAATGCGCGAGGCACGTGAGGAGACTGCACGCGCCTGTTGCTAAGATTTTCCTCTCATCCCGCTGATCCGATATCGGCACTAAATCGCCATGGATCCGCCCCCTCCCCCCCCCCCCCCTGCCGCTCCCTCACACACCCCAGGCCCAAGATGGACGTAGTTTTCCTGAGTGCAATAGGTTTTCTTTATGCAGTTTTTTTTTTTTTTTTTGGCTATTACTCACGCCGGCCTTTTTGTCGGTATTGGCAGGGTTTGATTGTATAAAGTTTGGTCAGTAATAATAACCCTCAACAGCCCGGTTCTCAAAACGCCTTTGTGGCCAGTCACGGCTACAGTAAGAGTCAGATAGTATGATACAAGGGGCAGGTGACTTCATTTTGTCACAGTTAGAGGCTTCTCCGTGACGACCGCGTACATGTGATGTTTGAAACAGTTGGTCGGCCTAGAGAAGGTATTTATAATACCTTAGCCACGAATTAACTACTTACCTTGAAGTTGAATCTTTTGTATTGTTGAGCCATTGACCCCCCCCCCCCTCCCCACCCCCCATCATCCCTCCTTTTTCTCTTCAACTACCCCCTGATCACTGGGAGCACTTTAGTTGGAGGACGAGTCGTAAGCAGATTGTGCTAGCCGGCAGTTGATACGTTTCTTGTGATATCGAAAATGACAGAAAATTGATTTTTCCGGACAGCCATCTCCCTCGCCACGTGAATACGATGCGAGAGAAGCCAATGGAATTAAGGACGCCTTAAGTTTTTGCATCGCCGCTTATTGATAAAAATCTTACGAAGATCCGTGCAGATTTTATGATGAAGCGTTGGCTGTCTTCTCCTCGCTGATTTGAATTTAAGGCCCTCCGGCTTCATCTTTTTTTCTTTTCTTTTTTTTCCTTTCTCTCTCTCTCTGTCTCTCTTTTTTTCTGCGCTATTACTGAGGAGCTTCGTGCATTTTCTCTCTGATTATAAAGTTATTTCGGCTTTGTGGCTTGGCTTACGAGGCTTCACGAGGCTTTAACGCAGCGGTTCTCCAGCTCGCTAGGGGAGTTATAATCTCTTACTGACTGATAAAATACTGCATGTCAAAAGCTTATGGCTTTACAAATCTTTATACGCACTAGATATTGGTTTACTGTTCGAGCATTAACCCTGTGCAAGTTTGTGTATGGGGCAAAACACACACGTGTACACATGCAAGTGCGAAGTTCTACATGTTATCTAAAAGTAAAAATGCAAACTTGATGTGTTAAACGGGGCAGTAACTTCTTTCCGATTTTGTTTTTCACGTGAATAGTTTTACACTTGATCAGGAAGGAGAGAGGAAGAACGGGTAAAGAATGTTCTAACTTGAAAGCGTCCCAGTAGGGTTCAGTTCGGACAGCGTAGAAACCTGCACAGTTCACTGGTTAATGCCATAGATCTATCTCAGTTAACCGAGCGGCCGAGAGTCCTGTTTATAAAAGTACAGCTCTCCTTTTTTTTTTTTTTTCACTTCATCTCTTTGATCGGACACCAATCACATTGTCCGCGCTTGGCTGATGGACCGTGACTAAGCCTGTAAAACCCGTGACTAAGCCTGTAAAACCCCTCATTTCCCGTTAGAACAGTAAGTTGACGAAGAGACTGATAAGTAGCACTAGCAGTGCCAGATTTCTGAACGTGTTTAACCCTTTCTACGCTGATGCTACATGTTCTGTGATATATAATATGTCTGACGCGAGCTGTCTGGAGCCCCCAAGGCTTATGTGGTGGAAAAGGACGTTAAACTCCACAACCAACCAAACAACAACAACAAACAAAAAAACAAAAACCTGAGAAACCAACCTGGTAGAAATGGTGGAACAGAACGAAGTTCATTCCACACTACTGACTGTAGCGGGGACTGAAATTTGTCTTGTTACGGCTATAGACGTCGCCCGGACAGAATGAGTTAAGAACAGCAAGATGTGAGGCGTCCTGCTTCGCCGGACACAGATTTGTGTCGCTTCCTGTGTCTGGCGCTAAAACTGCTGTCACAGCTCACAACTAACTGCTATTGGTATGACGTTTCTCACTTTCTGACACCGAAAAAATGACTCGACATGTTGCACAATAATCGCCATCTGTCTGTCTCAGTGTCTGTCTGCCTTTTTGTCCCGTCTTTGATATCACCCACGTATGTGGAGGAAAAGGACGTTAAACCCCAGAACACCCACCCTGCCTGTCTGTCTGTGTCTGTCTCTCTCTCTCTCATATCCACGCACGCCTAAAAACCACGTTCGGTTTCCAATCACTTAATGAGCCAGGCCCGGGGGTGGATGGCGTGTTAGGGGAGGGAGAGGTGGCACTATATTTTTCCAGGCATCCCAGTTCATCGCTTTGTTCACACGGGGGAGAGGGGCTGGTGTAGAAATAAGGTGATTGTGTTGACGTTAGCTACGCTCCGTTTTATAGCTCCCTCGACATCTCGGCCTTTGGTGGGGGAAATGTCCTACTTCCGGCTGATAGCGATATCTACCTGCATCAAACATACATGTACAAGCTGGATCGAGCGATTGACTGGACAGGCACACCACGCCACCACTGCCATATTACACGTTGAAAGAAGTGGCAAGGTTTGGTCTTAAAGGTCTGCAATCCAACGAAAAGCCGCACAAAAAAAACAAAACAAAACTATTCGACTGTGCAAAATGCACAGTCAACTCTGTCACAGTCACAGAGTTTTCAGCGTCTCCAAAACCCTTATGAAAGCCACAGGCAGCCTGATTTCACAGCTCAGTGTGCGTTTTGACACTGAGCGAGAAAGATGGCGGTGACTAGTCTTCTCGTGCAGCACACACCACCCGCTAGACAATGTAGCCGTGTGTCTCGCTCACTTATCAAAATCACAATAAAGTCACCGCAAACTCACGCTCTGGTTTTATAAGGGTCTCGGAAGCGCTGACAACTCTGCAACTGTGACCGAGCTGCCTGCATTATGCACAGTCGCAGTTTTTGAAAAACACAAAATTTGGGCTTTTTGCTGAGATTGCAGACCTTTAAAGGCCGCGGGCATTTAGGACTGTTTGCCAGTCAAACCGTAATTTTATATGGGGCCGCTGCTGGTCGGCCACTAACGCGTACCGAGGACTGAACCACGTGCAGCACACATACATACATGTATAGATCTTCCCTCAGATGCCCGCGTCCTTTTAGTTTTAAACAGTTTTTTTTAAGGCCCGAGTGTGCAGAGGCAGCCAAATCGTTTTTGTTTTGTTTTTTGTGTTTTTGTTTTGTTTTTTTGGGTCGTTATGAGTCCACATAGAACCCCCCCCCTCTCTCTCTCTCTCTCTCTCTCTCTCCTGTAGTTTTCATTTATCGTAATTACTGAGCAATTTAGCCTGCCATTGCAATACTGTCAATATGTACTCCCCCCCCCCCCCCCCGAGCATTATCATAAGCTTCGTTATGCTCACTAATTGTTTACTTATACCACTTGTATTGCAATCAACCTGTTTAAACCAAATCATAATTTTATAATTTTAGAAACACGTGCTGCTCGGTTGGTAGCATCTACAGCGTATCAAACCACGGCCTGACTTCATGAGCATGCAAAGCGCCCGCGCCCGCCGACTCGGACATACACAGCCCACGGCGGCATAATTATGTTACATGTATGTACAGCAACAACTGCAGTTTGATCGTGCTTCACCACAGTACATTACTGGCGACTCCTCGGCGGCAGTTGACGTCAATATGAAAATGAAACAGGAATTCTATTTATGCTAATTGATCGTGAAAGGTTTGTCAGTTACACAGCTGAATGTTTTAAAATACGTGTACCTTGAGCACGACTGAATGTTTTAAAATACGTGTACCTTGAGCACGACTGAATGCAGTCTCTGCAGCTGAATCAGTCGTAGGGACCAAGAAAGCTCTGCGATAAAAAAAAAAATGCACTGAGTATTGGCAAGTATCTGAGATACTTTTAGTTTTTACTCTGGCGAAAAATCCCAGATGCACAACGTAGACCTAATTAGGAACGTGGGGCTCAGGAGAACAATGGTCTTCTTTCTGTCGTAAATTGAGGTCTTGTCGCTGTTGTTTGACACCCTGGCCAGCCTTCGTATTCTGCAGAAACACAGACTCAGCGTTTTCTTTGTCTGTAACCCCCATACCCCCTCCCCCCCCCCCCACCGTCCACCCCACGTTTATGTGTCCCTCGTGTTATTCCCAGTCCCAGTACTGAGCGGCATTAGGTTTGTTTTTATGTCATTGTGTGGGGGGTGACCGGGGGACAGTATCGATCACTGTTCCCCCCAAGGAGACCGTTAGAAGCCGACATCAATCGACGGGTCGTGAGCATTGACAATGTCAGTGAAAATTGTGTCACGCTTCTGCAGGGAACGGAGGAAAAGAAACCCTCGAGGGTGGAAGGGGGGGGGGAGGTGGCGTCGAGTGTACATTACGAGTCTGTCTTCATGTCTTGTTCTGGTGGAGAAATCTCTCAACCCGTCTAGTCTCGCTCCAAATGGATTAATCTATCCCAGGAGTATTTGCAGGGGATCAATTTGGTGTCGTTTCTGCTGACTTTCACTTTTCTCTTAGTTTAGTTTACAGAGTCTGTCGCCAGAGGATTATCACAGTATCAGTCACTTCTCTCATTCAGCGCCGGACGTAGGTAATCACCCCCCCCCCCACCCACCCACCCACCTCCCGCCCACTGCGCACACACCAACTTAATAGTTTTTTGTTTTTTGTTTTGTTTTACTCAGTTCTTTACTGCAAATGGAAATTAACGGCGTGCCAGATACCGAGTTATCCTTACCATTACTCGGACGTTCAATGATAAATTAATAACATTTGCGTGGCTTGCTCTACCAGAATTAGAATTGCAGCGAGGAAAAGAAATGTAGCGGCAAACTTCGCACAGTTAGTTACCGCTTACTGTTGAAACGTACACCGTCTTGTGTCTTACGGATAACTCAATACATAAAATCTGTAAGGGAAGTTTCTGGCGGCAAACAAACGATAGCGACCTTTTAGCGCGAGGACCTCCCAGCGTGAAGGTGACGTAGTGTTTACCAGATTTCGGCAGCTTTCACTGGAAATTGTAAACGAAGAATTAGGTGAGTGATCTGTTGCACCGCGTGTAATCGCAGCCATCTTCAGCACCCGCCCAGTCACTTACACCTGTCTTTTTTTTACAAGAGGAAAAAGTTGAGGAGAGAAGGTTTGGATAATGATGTGGGGTAGAGGGGTCTGCCTACCGAGATAGGAGGGCAACGATTCATTTTAGACACCCTGTGTGTGTGTGTGTGTGTGTGTGTGTGTGTGTGTGTGTGTGTGTGTGTGTGTGTGTGGGAGTGGGTGTTTTCAATACATTTACTGGGTTATTCCAACGGCCACAATTTCCCAGGAAACTTTGTGGGAGCAAAATATGTGATCCACACGCTACAGGACACTTGCTTTGTATCAGTTGGCTTGGTGTTACTTGGAAAATAAATTTATACTTGTAATAAATTCCGAAGCTTACATAGCTGAGCCGACCCTTTGCACCAGACGTGATCGTAAGTAATGTGTTCATGGCCAATGTGTGAGAGAATGTGTGTGATTCACGTGAGCGTGCGTGTTGGGTTCAGTTCGCGGCGCTTTTTAGCTGATTCGAGAAATTTGATAAAGCGCCTATACAATACTCAGAACTTTAAAAATTAGCCCGTGTATCTTGGCCAGAAGTGAACAAGCAGATCTATGGGCTTGGTGATCAATCTCAACATTGATGTTTGCCAACTCTAAGATAGTGGTTGGTTATCACCCCTCTCCCCCCCCCCCCCCCCCAAACTTTAGTCGGAAAAGTTTTTGAGTCGTGCATGTACACACTTCAGACGAATTATTTTGCTGGAATGTATCGCTTGCCTCAAGCCGGCTCACTATCGTCTTGATGCCTCCCTCGTCAGTTTCCCACAGTCATAATGCCCGGGAACAGAGTGCCCTTGTGCTGCGTGATGCTATCGGGCGGGGAGTCCATCACAAGGTTCCCTCAGAAGCTGGGATCCCGTGATAAGACAAGAACCACGACTGGAATCGGCCTCGATCCAACCTGTAGAGCTAGAAGCATTCTCCTTTTGCGTACAGTATTTGGCAGTCGCTTCACGTACTCTGCGTAAATTGTAGCATGCTTGGCCACGACTGTAACACATGTATACAATGTCAGTCACTATTCGCAAGATTGTAATGATTGTCTTTCTGAATTCAAAATAATTGGACTAAGTACAGGACAGGATGACTGCGAGAAGTGTTAGAAATATGTACATCAGTGACCTGGGTTTCATTTTTGATCCTTAGTCTATTGTAAGTCTGGTCAGACACTGATATATCATCATGTCAGCTGTCGTCCTCATAGCTCTAAACTGTTTCATTACCAATTGTCATTAATATAAGAAAAGACGGCCAGTACTGGAGAATGATCTGTCCGCACCAATAGATCTATCTATAGATCTGTACTTAATGATCGGTCCACACCAATAAATCTATAGATCTATACTTAATGATCGGTCCACACCAATAGATACAGATAAGCTGCTATGAAATCTGCTAACAACACGCTAAAGATGTACAACTAAACCGACGATAATCAAAGTAGGCTCACGTTCCCCGTGAACTACTTTGCGGATGTGGTCAATTGTTGGCATAGAGCTTAGGTTCCGGTTCGGTTGCTCCGCGTGTTTCGCGTGGCGGAGAGGTTTTGGCTCACGCTCACAGTGCACTGATGAGACCTACTTGCGCGTAGTGACTATCAACTGTGGCAGAGATGAGATCTTCTTCTTGGCGGTCGCTGGGGTCACACTGGCAGGCGGAGATGAGATGAGAGGCGAAATCGGCGAATGCAGTTTGACATTTGTCCTCAGAGGCTGTGTACTAGAAGACGACGAGTGTGCGCGTAGGAAGAATAGCGCCAAAAGCCGGTCGGTCACAAAGTCACAGAAGCAGCCCCTGTTGGGGGATAGGGTGAGTTGCCCTCCTGCAGCACCTGCTGGGAGACCTGTTTACCGCGTGCTGATAACGAGAGACAAAAATACAGTATTATCTCGGTAGAGAGCTATTCGCAAGAAACAGTTTTCGTGTACGGGGTAATGGGCATTGGCAGGTGTTTTGGGCACAGGGGGAGATGTGTATGTAATGCAAACAGATTAGATTTAATAACTGGATTATGGAAGTTGGTTTATCATGACTATGCTGTTCGTTAGGAAATACATGTATATAGCATGACTTGATTCGCGGGCCAAGATTTACTCCCTGTCAACCCACTGCCTGGACAGAAACTTGAAGAGTGTGTGTGTGTGTGTGTATGTGTGTGTGTGTGTGTGTGTGTGTGTGTGTGTGTGTGTGTGTGTGTGTGTGTGTGTGTGTGTGCGCGCGCGCGCGTGGTGGGGTGCAGATGAAGATGTGTGTATATATATATAATGTATCAGTTACGTTTTTCTCGAGAAGAGGTGCGTAAATCATTATGCCTTTGGGAAGGTAGAGTTTTCGGTGTGCGCGGGAAACGATTAGATATGGAAGCCAGAATGTCTAGTTCAAGCTGAAGAAATGTCACCTCCTCCGACTTGTCCCTGTGAATTATTTCGACACTGTAATAGCGTTCGCCAACTGGTCTTACTCTAGTTACATCAGCTTAAAATGTCACGAAAATTCCGCTCGTTTATCTGGTGCCCATCTGTTTTGCAAATCACCGATTACACGCCATTATGAAACGTTTAAAGAGCGTTTGTTTCTAAACGTGGCCTCTCTGAATGGCCTGATGTGAAATTTTACACTTGGGATACAGCAAACGCGCGCGCATGCTCCATACAAATTATGGCTGTTTCGGCAAACTGCTCACGTTGTTGGATCAGCTAAACCAACAAACAAAAATTCCAGCCATTTTGTGTGCTTTTCTCAGGACCCTCCCTCCGCTCTGGAGTCACTTGGGATCGTGAGATGTTCGGACGTGAGATTTGACGATATGAAGAGATTTCGCCCCGGAACGTGCTTGTATTAGGCCTGTACCGTTTGGAGAATAACAACTTGTGCTTTTCTTTTCCTGACTTTCTACCCACGAGAGCTGTGTCGACGTCATACTCCTCCCAGGGAACCAACTGACCCCGATATTTCGCTGTCAGTGATCTAGATCCCCCTTCTTTCTTCTCCCCATGTTTTCCCCTCAGTTAATTAAAATGATTTGATGATCGTTACTGCCGTGGAATCCTTTAGGGTTGGTGGACATAAAGTGATGTTTGTTAGGCATAAATTTCCATGAATTGTTAATTGGTGTCTTGATGTCCATTTTGCAACCATGACCATCAGCAGCTTGTGGCATGTAATGTTGCTCGAGACGAGAGGCGACACTGGCCATAGACACGGTCACAGGACGGGAGGAGCGACAAGACAGGGGACAGTGTGCATGTTTGCCCTCCAGTCAGGTCACCGGTACTGTGCACACAGACTTTACTCTTCAGTGTAGGTTTCAGGTCATTTGCATCTTATCTCGACCACAGCCACAAACACACACACACACCTGGGAGAAACTAGGAAGGGAAGATGAGTTCGGGGCGAGCAGAAGTGGGAGGGAGAGGGGCATGGAGGTGTTTGAGCGGGTTGACGTTGACAGTCAGTCGAGTCCTGGGGACAGGGGGATTGGGGGAGTGTCCACAGTGGTGTGTGCCTTCGTGGCCTGGACTCGGATGAAGCAGCTCTCTCCCCTCTGTGTTTTGCCTGCTTCGATATTGAGTGTTACAATCTCTCTCTCTTACTGCGTGCGTGCGTGCGTGTGTGTGTGTGTGTGTGTGTGTGTGTGTGTGTGTGTGTGTGTGTGTGTGTGTGTGTGTGTGTGTGTGTGTGTGTGTGTGTGTGTGTGTGTGTGTGAGAGAGAGAGAGAGAGAGAGAGAGAGGCCATCTGGTACCCGGCTACTGCGTTCTGAAATGAAACACGAATTAAAAGTTTTGAACATGTCGCATTTCAAAGTCCATGGCTCAGTTTATCGTGTCGAAGTTATGACCAGCACCTGCCATAAGCCAGGATAAGCGCACTTACGCCCCAAACAGTACATGCGCAAAAACCACTGCCTCTGGGTTTCACTCTAATTACATCGTAATGACGACACATCCTTTGTTCCATGCCGCTGGTATGAATCACTTTGTTCTGCGCATAGTCACATCACCCTAGTTTCTGCAGTGACAGTAGCATCCGTAGCCGTCAGGCCGGCGATGTGCACGTGCAGAAACCAGCGCGACGTGATTGTCTGGTATTTGGCGGAATCAGGACCTAGTCCCCATACAGTTAGTATTGTTCACGTCTCGTCACACCTCGAGGGTTTTTTTGATCAAGTTGTAGGTTGTTTCCTGTTTTTCCTCGTCAGAAACGTGGGAGTGAACATAACATGTGACAGTGTATTTTTTTGGGGTGTAATCACACGCCTTCTCACGTGCACAGTTGAATATAATAAAATACGTAACCTGATTAGGAGAAACCAGCGCGAAGGTGGTGGAAGATCGTGAAAGCTCAGCTGACTGATGCAATGTTTACCACCTGAACACCGCTAAGCAATGGCAGGATCTTTGATGAACACTTGTGTCGTTGGGCATTCACAAATATATACATACACATTGTTTGTGTCCCTATTCTCAAGACTCGAGGACTATTTTAATGACAGGGTAACTCGTTTGCTGTAAGGACACACGATGCTGTGAAAATGGCGGCACATTTCACACCCGTATAAGAGTTACGCAACATGTCACCGGGTGCCTTTGTGACGCTGCGAAATCAAACAAAAGAAGACGCAAATAAACAAGAAACAGATTTAGTTCAAGTGGGCCCAGCTGCATGACTCATGTGTTTTTTTTTTTTTTTTTTTTGTTGGGGGGAGGGGGGGGGCACATGCTCCTTGCCCTTTTGTGTCTCAGACAGTAACATTGCAGGAAGCGATGATCTGCAGGTCGTTGGAATGGCCACATGGCACGGCCTGCTCCTGTTAGCATTTCACACTGACTCCAGCATCCACGACTTGACTGCCGAAGAATGCCTACACCCCGCGGGGAGGAGGTCCATCCCTTACTGTTGACTACATCCTAGGTTGTGATGTCTGAGTGGAGTAGCTCGGCAGTTGGTCAGGTGTGTTTTCAAGGACCTTTTGATGGTGATCGTAGTTCAGAGGGACACGAGCGACCGTGAGTCATTTCTTAGGATCATGGAGGGTCTGGGAGGGAACTGTGAAAAATGGGGCAGCTTGTGAAGTCTTGTAGGTCCCTTCAGGCAAAGGGGGGGGGGAGGGGTCCCATCTCAGCCATGCACCTTTCCCATGGTATACAATTTCTGCTCTTTCTTCTGCATGTACTGATTGCACCCAAAGTGCTGACATCTGCATTCCTTCCAGTTTTGATGGTGTGATTCACGTAGGTCAAGAGAACTCCATTTTGTAGCTACAGTGTAGCAAGACGATGGGTGTGGTTTGTGTTGATAAGTTTCAACAGTCGCCTGTTCCTCACCTGAGAGTCACGTTCCTTGACCCCAGGAGTATTTTGCAGTAATCTGCTCAGTTTGTCAACAGTTTCACGACAGGCGCCAAGCGCGGATTTTTCCCCTCTTCATCCAACAGTGGCCTACGAATACGAAGGGCGCGGACACAAATCATACCTTCGAAACAGAAATAAAGCCAGCGACGGTGTGAATGCTTTTCACCTCCAATCTTTACGCCACATGAGACAGGAGGGGGCCCTGGTTTTGCCAAGAAGTGAATGCCAGGGGTGATAGTTTCTGGTATGAACTACAAATGAGAGTGTTTGTACAGATGCAAAGCAAGACGGACGAGTTTATTACTTGTCCAGACTTTCCCGTGGGGAGAGCAGGGAAGAGGTGGGCTCGGCCTGGTTAAGGGGTTCCGCAGGGTTCCGCAGGGGTTCCAGATTAACCGCTTTCTTATGTGTGTGGTGCTTACTACAGATGAGGAATTCATATGTTGGCGCGAGGTAAAAATGTTGCGCAAAGGCTAAAGTGTGGACGGTTCAGACGCGTCAGCTGGGACCGTGTGTGGCATGGGGGTAGTGTTCAGTGGCGTTCATCCCATACCTCGGGGTGTTGAGGGTCACGCCTCCAGTGGGTACCAGATTTGATTTTGCTTGCGTCTGTTTGCTAGCATGATGACAGAGTTGATGATGCTACGGCGATATTTCTTTCGTTTTCTGGAGGCCTCACCTTAACGTCTTTGTTTTTCCCATACAGCCTTAGGGGCAGTGCCTGTCTCCGTCGTTATCCCATGCACACATCGTGATGGGGTTGATGACGAAAACGGGAACACTGGGAAAACGAGCCTTAACTGAAGATCTAAGCTCCCAACAAAAGCTTTCCGGAGTGTGAAAATTTTTTACAGTGTCCAAAGCCAAATAACGTCACGGCAAACTCGTGCTTGGTTTTATAAGGGTCCCCGAATCTCTGAAAACTCTGCAAGTGTGACAGAGTTGCCTGGATTATGCACAGTCGAAGGAGTCGCAGTTTAAAAAAAAAAAAAAACACAAAAAAACCGCAATTGATGTTTGCGGCTTTTTACTCAGATTGCATATCTTCAACAAATGTTGACATTGTCTTATCTCAAGTCCTGCCGGCTCGGACGCTACGCATACATGTATACACATGTATACATGTTCAGTGGCTTTTGTTGGTCGCTAGAAGGATATTTTCAGTGAACAGGTGGAATCTAACACGCACACGCAGTAAAACGCCATCAAGCTGTAATAGAATGAGAGCAGAGTGTGAAGTCAGACTGCTGGAGTGGAAGAAATAATCCCACACACAACACACAAGAGCCTGAGGGTCGTCAGCTGCCTGCCAGATGAGCTCAGCCTCCCTAGGGGCCGATAGCGACTCCCCCGTGAGGTAAAACACTTGCAGGAAGGGGCCAGGAGATGGAAGTATTTCCTGGGCAACAAACGGAATTTTTTCTGTGACCTTTTCACGGCTTGCTCCTTTTGGAACTTGCTGTTTCACTGCATTGGTAATAAGTGAGATATTTTTCCACCTTTTATTTTAGCAGGATTGGGGTGGGGTTGTCGGAGGAGGGGGGGGGGGGCAGGAGAGTCAGTGGTCATGTAGGATCAAACAGCACTCCACGATTAGTTGCTGGGCCTGTGTAATGCCTGAAATGGCTTGATAGGTTTTCAAATACGAGCAAGTATGGGAGTTATCACTAAGTGCTACGAGTGAAAGATTAGGTCTTATCGCTGCTAATCTCGGTCGGACTACATGTAGTTCCGTAATGCTGCTGGGGCTTTTGTGCAAACAAGAGAGGTGTAGTATAGTGTATATATATTGCTGAATGATGACAGTGCGACAGTACAGACGGACCTTGACCTGTTGGCCGCTAGGGACAGTGTGTGGCGGTCAGCCTGGTGTAATTGGCCTGCTTGTCCTTTCGACTATTTGTGTAGTACTAGACTAGGCCCACCTGGGGGCGCTGCAACCACTGCTACACTTTACCCCCCTCCCCTCCCCACCCCCTCACTTGTTATCTCACCCCGCTTTCCTTTCCCGGATTCTTTGCCGAAATGTAGGTTATTTGGTTGGATAATGCTGGGGTTTAATCTCCCCAGTGCCTTGAGTAGCTCGCTCACAAAAGTACAGCACCGAACTAAACGCGCGTGCGGTTGAAACGGAACTGAGACAGGGCTGTTTGTTGAAGACGGTTTGGTAGTTATCCAGGTGGTACTGTACGGAAACCAGCTGCGTGCAGTGCTGTGCTGACTGTAGATCCACTCAGGACGAGCACCTGATTGTCGGTGAGAGCAGCAGACAGCATTGTTGTAGGGATGAGAAGCGTGGACCCACGAGGACACCCGACTGGCTTTACCCTCAGCTTTACCTGTTCAGCCCAAATCGGGCGGTCAGGGCACAGGTATTTTGTCAGCTTAACGAGGCGTGAGGGGTTTTGAGGCGGGGCGAACCCTACACCAGGTAGGTCACAGGTACAAGTTCAGGTGTTGCCGTGTAGACCTACACCGACTTGCTCACTATGTATAGTCTTGGCTAGCGTCCATGGCATAGCTGCCAGTTTATGGTGCTACTGACACGGCCCATTCTCCTGACGAGCCAATGCTTGACTTGGCTGTCAAGCTACACTACGGATTTTGTCAGCAAGAGATCTCATCAAAGAGAGAATGATGTGGAGAGAGAGAGAGAGAGAGAGTCGTGAAAAGAGAGAGAGAGAGCTCTAGAGAGAGAGAGAGTCGTGATTCATCCCCTGACTGCACGCTTGTCCGATCGTCTCCCGGCTCAGTTCTCTGTCACTCTGTCGCTCTCTCTTAGTGTCCGCAGCATGGTGGCTTCTCAACCCTTTGTCGTCACCGGAACTCCACGGCTCGTTTGTTTTGGGAGGCTGTGAAGCGTGTCGGCATGAAAACAACATTTTTTGTGTGTGTGCGCCTGGAGCGTGTTACGTAGCGCACAGTTCATTCAGACATCGTCTGTGCTGCAGTTTGAGAGCGGCGTCTGCGTAAACCTCCTCAGTGTTGCGCTGATAAGGAGGGCCTGTTTACAAACTTGAAATAGTCTTTAAAAACCAGCATACAAACAAACAACAGCAACAACAACAACAGCAACAACAACAACATCTAAAACTCAACCGTCCTGTGTACGTGGGGGAGTCAGTTTAGAAACTTCGTTCCTTTCACCACCTTTTAAAACTCACTTAACCTTTCCTACACACGAACACTGACAGACTCCTTGATGCTTTTTGTGTTATTAATTTTCTGTAAGTTTCTTCCAGCATACAATTTAAGGTTTTTTTACCCACCCCGCCTGGGGTTCGTCCCTTGAAGTGGACTTAGTTACACGTGCATCCTGAGTTTAGTGGCGTGCAGGCATTTGTTCCAGCTTCGTTTGGCATTGCACTTGTCTGCACAGATTTACTGATTAACCCAGATAGAAGACGGTTCCTCACTCCAGTCTTTGGCACGTGTCCAGTGGCCAGTGTTGCTTTGCATCATCCCACACCAGCTCTGCATGTCTTCATCTCACGCGTTTTGCCACCAGCACACGGTGGTGGATTTCTTGAGGATCCAGATGGGTGTAGGAATACATGTTAGATCCTTGACATGAATGATGGTGCTTTTGTAAACTAAAACTAGCAAAAGGGTTGTGGGAAACCCGTTTATTCCTGCAGGCACAGGCTGAAACAGTTCCTCGTCTCGTACCGACGTCGGGAATGCAGTTTTGCCAAAAGTTTAATGTGGTTTGGGAATCGTTTTTGCTGTACGAAATTTGGCAGAAATGTTAGAACCTTTTCTGTCAGAAACAAATTCAGTGAAAGATGTATTGCGCGTACGGCTTTATATAAAATTTGTTTCTGAGTCTTATTCAAGTTACTGCGCTGCTGTGAAGAAAGTAGGAGTTTGGTGTCATTGAAAACGTTTTTCGGTCCTCATTGTTTTGGGTCACGATGTCTGTTTTGTTCCGGGATTTTCTCAAACGAATGTTGAGTTTACACAGTGCATCAGACAGATTTCCCACTCAGTTCACGTTGGCATGTCAACACTTGGGGACGGGACGGAGTGCAAACCCATGAAACATGGCGTGCAGCAACGCGAGATGACAACCTTCCAGGGAGGCAACTCATAAACACGACGGGCGAGTCACCTCCCCGCCTCAAACACAAAAGACTTGATGGTTGAAACACAATCGTTATGAGGGGCATATCTGACAAACTCTTGCCTGCTTGGTATGAGTGAAATAATTCCCAGGGCTAAACACTAAGTCTCTCTCTCTCTCTCTCACTCACACACACACACACACACACACACACACACACACACACACACACACACACACACACACACACACACACACACACACAGACAGAGATGGGGAGAGAGAAAGAGGGAGAGAGAGAGACGGGTGGCTTGGGGATCAAATTTGTTTCTGGTATTTAGTCTCCAATTTGTAATCGATAGCCCTAATAACGCAGCTGCAGAGTATGGCTTCTCATTTCTTTCGTCAGAATTGCTGTTTAAACTTCACAAAATAAGATACTCTGTTTCTATTGGAACAGCGCAAGCGTCTGGGGCCTGATGCATGAAAAGGGACTAGATTTGCCTGAGACTTAGCTCTAGTCTCATTTCGGGACTGTCATCAGCGCGCCCTAGTCTCCGTTTATGCATCTCTTGCTGATCTTTTAGTCTCAGCGTAGTCAAGATAGTCTCGGACATACATCCTAATCTGTCTTCATGCATGCAAGCCCCTGATGTTTCAAGGCCTGGTTTCGGGATTTGTCCACGTGTGTTGTGGATCGTCTGGTTTAGAGACAGATGGCAGCAATATGCAGACGACCAGTGTCCTGATGATGAATTGAGAAAAGGGCTAGACAACGATGATAATGATGATCTTACTGATAAATATCTTATATATATTATATTGTTAATTTACTCTCATACTGTCATTTAGCGCCACTCCCTATTACCCAAGTGAAGAGTGGACGACCTGAAGAAAGAGAAGTAAAGACGATACAGTAGGATTGTAGTAGTATTCTGGTCTTTTTGTTTTACTTTATCTACTCCTAGCATAGTAAGCTCGACAGTGAATCTTGTGTCAGTGATTAACAAGAGACACGTTGACAACGACTGTCTGTCCGCCAGCTTTGTTCCCGTGGGTTTTATCAATCCTTTTCTTCATTCGTCAACGTCATAAAAAGTCTTCAGTCCGTCGCGTGGCATTTCAGGAATTCTAGGTCACTCTTTTTTCGCTGTTTTGCGTTACTCCGTTAGGCTCGTGACCCTTACGTGACCCAGATTATGAAAGTTCTTTATGGGTAAGGTGACATTCTGTGATGTTCAGGTCAACCGACCATGTACACGTGTGCATGTAGAAAGTGAAGTCTCACGTGGTCCCCCCCCCTCTCCCCCTCTTTTTTTTTTTTAAACCGCAACCTGAAGTCCCGCCAGTTTGTCCGTCTGTCTCCGTCTCTCTTACAGGGGAGCCGGGGTGGCCGAATGGTAGAGCGTTGGACTTCTAATGCTCGGGTCGTGAGTTCGTATCCCGGTTTGGGCCATATTTGTGCTGGCTTTTTCATCGTTGCCCCGTCTTTGATATATCACCTCAGTGTATGTGGTGGAAAAGGACGTTAAGCCCCCAAACACCTACCTACCCGTCTCTCTTACACACACACACACACACACACACACACACACACACACACACACACACACACACACACACACACACACTCGCACACCAGAGTTTATAGAAAAAAAATTCTTCCGGCTCATTTCCAGAGTAGTGGAATACACAAACCATCAGCACAACTGTAAACTGTCATAGAAAACGATTATTCCCTTCACTCCGAAAATTATGCACATCTTTAACTTTAACTGCGCGATAAAGTGGAGTTTGACTCAGATGCGACGAGGTTGTCTGGATTTTAAAGTATAAATAGGTGGAGTGGCCTCATAATACGGAACAGTCTGGCATTGATGGGACCCTTCAGACAACTTCTGGCGTCTGGATGGTGCCAGGGGGTTTGTGCTGTCTCCTCCACCCCCCTCCCCTCCTCGCATGCAGGGTAGGGACGAGTGCATAGTAATAATTTCATTATCTCTTCAGACTCTTCTGTAATTTCTGCTTTGAGTGAGTCATCAGCTGGTCTCGGGATAACGCCTGGGACGTTGTAGAGTGCTTGTTGTTTTCTTGAGTATGTCGTCTGGTTGGACCCATGAAGTAGTTCACGGCGGTTGTAGAGGGCGATTGGCGCGCTTCTTCTCTTGAGACGTATGCCTTTTTTTTTCTTTTTTTTTTTTAGGATGCAGCCGGTGGGTCTGAACAACAAGCGACTTGAATTTACAAGAGTATGTTTAGAGTCGCCTGGAATCTGTAGCACCGGTCGATCATCATTTTTTATTTTCATTTTTATTTATTTATTAATTTATTTATTTTTGCTGTTGTTGGAGCAGATTTCTTGGGGCTTTTTAGACTGAGGAGCTGGGGTTTATTGGATTTGGTGTTTGTTTTGTTTTTAAATCTCACTCTTGTTGTGTGTGATTGTATTCGGCGTTTATAGGTTCAGTTAGCATTAGCAGTTGGCTAACTGGTTCTCAGCCCTGTGACCCCTTGAGCCACCGGGGAGCAGGCTCTTCCCATATAAATACATACATGTATACATATCTGCGCTTAGGTAAGCTGGTTGAATGAGAGTTTCTCGTCCTTTTCCTCTACGTGCGATGGATGTCAAAGACACGAAAACAAGGAAACGGCCAGAGGTTGGGTCCATAGTAACTCGCGGCCAGAGCATAAGCAGTCCGATGCCCTACCCGCTCGTACGTCCCGACTATACGTGCCAGAACAGCCAACCTGCTACATTCCTCCATATTTTGCCTGCAGCAGCACCAAGCGCTAGCGGGTCTGTGTGTACTACAGGGAGGTGGCCAGCACCTGTTGAAGTTGCTGCTGCTTCATGTGGCGGAGGACATGGTGTTGTATCTTCACGCTACCTGACTACCTGCCGACACTACCGCCCCCAACCCGCCCTCAGGCGCTTCACCTGTGTCTGGATCGTCTCACAGGTATTCATTAGTTCTTTCTGGAGTCACTTCAGCAGGCCACTGGGGACTCCTCGGTTGGTCTTCTTGATAGCTTTTGCCTCGTGTCGTGGTCTGGAGGCGCGGTTTTCCTGTTACTAGTGATAGCGTTAAGTTGTGGTTTTCTCATAAGGGAGAGATCGGAGGGCAGGATGAGAAAACACACACACACACACACACACACACACACACACACACACACACACACACACACACACACACACACACACAGAGAGAGAGAGAGGGAGAGAGAGAGGTAGAGAGAGAGGTGGACAGCTGAGGGGTCAAAGAGTCGATTCCGCTTTGTTTTCCGACCATCTCACGAGTTCGAGAAGTCAGTTTACTTTGTCTGTCCATCTCGGAAAGAGTTCAAAAAGTCAATTTGTCTTCCTATCTACTTAGTTCCAGACCTCGAGTCCTCTCTCCCTGATGCCCCAACGATCACTCACTACCGATCTGGGCGTCAGATTGAGCGCGGTTGGCGTTGCCTCTCACCTCCCACTGCCCCCGACGAAAACCATTCAGGTGTCTACAGGTAGACGCATACCTGGCTTTCCCCCGCCTCTTCTGATGGGGTGCGTGTCTTCACGAGCCATCTGTTCCTTCAGTCATGTTGTTATTAGTGAGACGGGAAGTTTCCTGGTTCTGTCGTTGTATGCTCATATGCTGCTGTACAGGCGAAAACATCTGTTCGATGACTGTTCTTTGAAGAGGTGTTGGTGGAGATTGAGATGAAGCTGTTTTGTGGAGGGGTAGTAATTTTTGGCGTGAAAGTACTGTAAGTATGGGTTTTAGTTCAGAATGAGCCTGTTTTGTTGTAGCCGTTTTGGAAATCACGTTTGCTTCAAGGCCTGTCAGAGCTGCTCAGGTGTCCTGCTGAAGTATTTTTTGTAGCTCC
This sequence comes from Batillaria attramentaria, assembly GCA_018292915.2. Lineage (NCBI taxonomy): Eukaryota > Metazoa > Mollusca > Gastropoda > Batillariidae > Batillaria > Batillaria attramentaria. Next base: position 1,493,671 of record JACVVK020000088.1, read on the forward strand.
CGACGCCACCATGAAAACACTTTCCTCTTCTGCTGTGTGTGTGTGTGTGTGTGTGTGTGTGTGTGTGTGTGTGTGTGTGTGTGTGAAAAATCTGTCAGAACCATGTGTGTATGTTTGAAAATATCTTAAAAAAACAACCGACCTTCGTGGCATGTGACACAGGTCTACCTCTACACACTTTTGCCCCAACCTACCACATTGCCGTCACAGCAAATACGGTTCGTGGACGCATTTCTGAAGGTGCTCGGCTGTTCGTCTGACATTTTGTCCTGTCTGAGAACGTTGACCCAGACAAGAAAGGGCGCAGACTTCATGCAGTATAAATTTACCTGGAAGTGCACCTTCACGAATTACTCCCAAGGTAGACTCGTCTAGGTGTCACTGGATACATAATACACAGCTGCACAGGTGTGCAATCACTGGCTTCATCGACGTGTTGGCAGAATGGTGACGACCGATGTGTTGGCGTGGCAGAGTGTATCAGATAGCAGTAATACGCTGTTTGCAGTGTGCGTGACTGCCTGCACTAGGTGTGATTGCAAATAAATACAGATCTCTGTGGCGTTTGGCAGGGAGCAGCTTCCAGTAGGTAACATTCCTCACCTAACTCACAGCACCTTACTGCTTATTGTCAGCACAGCACTGACTGGCTTCACCTCTAAACCCAACGCTTTCAGTCGGCATTCAGTTCCTTCTGTAATTTCAGGTAAGTCGTGAGATTTCCGTTGCGTTAGTCTTTAGTAATAGACTTAGAATGGAACAGGTAGATGTAAACAGGGCCGAGTGCAGATCTTAGTTTAGGCTGCCACTAAGTCTGTACAATCGGTAGGTGGGAACTTTGGCACGGACGAGTGCCAAGGAGATCGTACTCTGCACCCCCCCCCCCCTCTCTATCTCTGTCTCCTGTTGTACACGTAGTGAAATGGTATGTAGAATATAGTTTAGGGGACAGCTTGTTACTGAGATTGACAACAACGCATACATACTCAGTGCTGAATATAAACTTTCCTTCGCCACCCTCCTCCTCCTCCTCTCTCTCTCTCTCTCACACACACACACACACACACACACACTACCCCCCCCCCCACCACCACCACCCGGGATGTACTTGTACTAGGAATTACAATAAAATGCACTACCTTGATCGACATTGGTTTTGGTTGAAAACAAAAGGAGCGAGCGCCAGCGCAGGAGAATTTACAATGTAAAGAACCCAGAGAAAGCAAAACATCACTTGATCACGAATCCAGACGACCAGTTCCGTCGGCACTCTCTCCACGCAAGCCGTGTTCGACCTGTGTATTGACTTAGCTTCAAGTGCGCGCTATTCTTCGAGCTCTTCAATACTAATCGATTATTCTCAACGCGACAATGTACACACCAATGTAGGCCTGGTCCTGTACTCACTGCCTCGGCTCCACACACTACAACAGCATTGTTTCTGGCATCGGTGGTTGCGCTAGTGCAGCCTAAACCGGCGACAAGGGGAAGGGTTTGGGGTGAAGTGGTGCGGCACTTTGTCTGTCGGCCGTAATGAAGGCATTCATTCTCGTCTGTCTCGGTATCCCAGGCCTTGGCGTCCTCTGTACCCGCTGAGTAGCGTCTCCCAGCTCTGGGAGCGAGGACGATTCGGATTGATACAGGATGAACAGGTAGACTGACGCGCTTTGGTGTGCGCATGACTTCCGGTGCTCAAACCGAGGCCACCCATCTAGAAAAGAGAAATGAGTTGGCTGCAAGACGGCCAAACACATAATCACAAGCGAACACGTATCAAGGATTTTCGTTGGTTTTTTCTGTTTGCTGCTACTTGCCATATTTTTTATATTATATATTCGAAGCCTCGGTTTGAACATCGGAAGTAAAAAAGAGGTGATGCACACGTATACCCGTGTAGCTTATCTACATGCACGGTCTCTCACCATACTCTGGAGACCTACTCTGGAGCTCACACAGAATGAGTCCTTGGCAGCTACATCGTAAGCTTCCGCCCAAGCCCAACCTAATGCGGCTAATAGATTTTCAAACATAGCTCACCTTCGGCTCTCGTTTAGACCGGCGGCTGAAGGTATTCTCCTCTAATCACCGGCTTGTCAAGGCTCTCGGTGCTTTTAGCTTGTGGGCCGGGGGTTAGGCCGGGGCACTCTTTTGTGGTGTGGCCTGTTGGGGCGATTGTTTGCCTGCTTCACACGCCCACACCAGTCAACAACCATCTAGTGTGGCTGTCGCGGTGTCTGGGCTGATATAGTCGTGATCACAGGGACAGCATGAGCGAGGCATTTTATTATAAGAATGGAGCGACCTTTTTCTTGGCTCGGTAATTTCAAGAAGGTAGGTACGAAAATACCAGCTTTAGCGATGGTCGTAAGTGTAAGATTGCAGGCCTATTTTCTTCTCCAGCTTCCATTTCCTCTCATTCGGGCGTTTCTGTTAGTGTACCTCCCAGTTCTATCCCTAAAATACTGCCCACTGTTACGAGCTTACCGCGCCATTTACACGAGCGTGTGGGCGCGTTCAATTTTTTTTTTTTTTTTTTTTAGCAGACCTGAAAACATGCCAGTGTAGTCTGTTGGTAGTATGGCACCAATATCGTGCATTATTATGGTTTTGTTACTACGATAACTAAGTAGTATCCTGATACAGATCGGCTTGTTGATAGTGTTTTTGGGTCACTGTTGTGTCACTCATGCTGTTTCGCACGTGTTGGCCACACGCAAGTTAACAGCCAAGTATGCGAAAGTGGATTGTTAGTACTTAAGTCACTCATTGGACAAGCAGTTATTTCCTCTTCTCATAGGTTTTCCACAGGACACAGCAGCTGTCCATTGACGACCGCGGTAGAGCGACACACTAACGTACCGATAAAGACTGATAATAAACGTGTGCCTTGATGCACGACTGAGTTTTACGGCCACTTAGCTAAGTATCGGTCGATTGTGTTAGGCGGGGATAGATTTAGGTAATTTCCTGGTTGATTAACCGCCCACTTCCACGTGTGTGTTCATTAAGCGATGGACGTGGACTGGGCCAGTGAATTATGGATGAACTGTCTACGGAACAAAATTCCATCGATTGACAGTCTCTCCATTATGTCGCAACCTTTGATTAGAGCAGCATGAGATTACCTCCCCTGCCGCTTCCGGTAGACTGACAAGAGTGATCGTCCTTGCATGACCCGGACGACTCAATAGCACTAGCAGCACGTAAAAGGAAATGACCCACGCCCGTTAGAAGCACGCGCGTACTAACATGGTTATTTTCACGTCTGGCACCAGGGCAGTAAAGCTTTGCTGAATATTTGATGGCAGTGTAGTGACAATGGAGAGGTCTGAAACAGCACGCTGTCTCCGTCCGTCATTAGGCGGGTGTTGCGTGTGGACGATTTGGCAGATGTTGGACGTAGTACTGAAAGATTGATTAGTAGTCTTGTGCTTTATGAGGGAAACGAGCATAATTTGGTGTCGTCGTGCTGGCCTAGCCGGGCTTTTTGTGTTTTTGCTTTTCTTCCCCCCCCCCCCCCCCCCCCATTCGGATATTCTGGGATAGTGCCAGCGATGGGGCAATTAAGGTCAGTCGTGGGCGTATGTTAAGCAGCTGGAGTCGTCTGACAACAAAGAACTTTTACTGATTCTCAGCCGTAATAGTAGAAGAGAATAATACAAGAGTGATGACAGTGGATTCACAGCCGGGGTACCTTTTCTTTAACCCCTTCTGCACCGACACTACCATCATGTCGGACGCTAGCTGCCTGAAGCCACCAAGTTACCTTCCTTTGGCCACTCATTTTAGTAACTGCATAAACCGCATGAAAAATACACTACAGTAACCAACGAAAACAAGCCGTTTATAAGGGAGATCGCTCCAAGAAAACCTGGTAACGTCCAGCAACGGCGGAACAGAACGAAGATTTCGCACACCACTGACTGATACTACTGAAGTCGCGGCAACACTGACCTTCCATTGTCAGTTAACGTACATATTTTTCACACAGTTCTAGAGTTTATCACACTTTCGGTACGTTTTTCACCCACATAAATAAATAAATAAATACATTAATACATACTATCATCGACTGTAGCAGCTGACCGCCGTTGATATGAAAATGCTTATCGACAAACTGAGACCTACCCCCCCCCCCTTCTCTCTCTCTCTCTCATAATTCGTGAACCGCCGTTGCAAAGGTTGCTTTAATTGAACTTTTATCATTGAGCATGTCATAAGCACGTCTTGTTTATGCTCAAACTGTTTTACTGTGCCAGTGCAGCAAAAATAAATCAGTTTAAACCAAGTCATTGACATAGCGCGGCAGTGGGGACTGAAATCTTGTGATGACTGTAGTCGTAGCCCAGCCAGAATGAAGTCAAGCATACAGCCATTAAGCTTAAGCTTATAGGGGCACTTGCCCCGGCGTTCATCCCTCCTGAGATGTTGGATTGTTTTAGTGATGTTTAGTGATTCCCATTCGACAGTGGACCATGTGTGTACAGCGTATTGCCTTTCACTTTCTCTGCTTTTTTGACATACATACACACGTATGCATGTATGTATACTCTTTCCTGTGCGCAGTTCAGCACTCAGCCCGGCAAAGAAATCACGTGCTGTCCGTTTGCGCAGCATGCAGGGCACCTCAGTTTTGAGTTGGATTATTCGGGCTAAGTTCTAACCTGTGTGGCTTGTTCACCTGTCTGTTTTCCGCACTCTTTGCCACAGTCCGCATAAATATGCCTTTTGAGTCGGCCCGTTGTGCGTAGCCAATTTGAGCCAGTCAGTCGGTCGTACTCATGCTTCAGAAACTGCTGCGATTTGCATCACAGTTACCACAGTGGCTATAAATAAATGCCTGTTTGTCCGTACAGCTTATTCATAACCACGGTGTATGCGTCATACCTGTACCTGAACTGACACAACACATGTGTTTGGGTGCCAGGGTTTCGCCCCCGGGGGCCGGATAGACTGCATGCTTGGTGTTACGGATCACTTGGCAGCCATTGATATGGTTGGCGTGCGCAGTCAGGCGTGAGGAGACGTGTCCTCACTAGCAGAGCAGCATTCACGAGTGATATTCGCTCCGATCAGAGAGAGAGAGAGAGAGAGAGAGGAGTGTCGGTGGTGATGCGACAGAAATATTCTTCAGGGTCACCGCCCAACCCCCCCCCCTCCCCCAGCTTTAAACGTGCGAATTGGTGTTTGTATAAGCTGTGCACGTGTGCACCTTCGAATTGCTTAGCTTGTGCTACATGTCAGCTGCATTGCGTGCGACCCTTTTGCTTTGAGGCAAACAGTAATGGCCTGGCGGATTTTTATAAAAACAAGTTCTCTCTGACAAAATAGTGTAAAAATGAACATTATAATGACGCATGCGCCTTTGCACTTTTTTTTTAACTACTGTATTATCCCTTTCGGGAAATTCGGGCTGCCTCCCGTGAGGGAAGCGCGTCGCCGCGGTGCAGCGCCACCCAATACCCATCCTATATTTTTTACAATTTTGCTGGGGGAGGAAAGCCGGATAACCCGGCGAGAAACCCCCGATGAGCAGCCCGGCAGCCAGGAAAATCCGGTATCACATATCACAAGCTCGACCTCGACCTCGGCTCGAACCCACGCTTCATCGCCATGACATTGGTGACGGCCGTTCAGTAGCGCAGCGGCTAAATCCGACGCGCTACCTATTAGACCACCGCTCACCCCCAGAATTGGTCGAGAATTGATGATACCTAACGATAACACAGTGTTAGATCAGCCTCTTGTAGTTGCTAAGACGTTTAGAGGGTTGAGAGTTTCTGGTACATGTACGTGGCCTGGAACTGGGAAGCCAGGCGTTGGCTTTGTGTGTGTAGTCTAAGCAAGGGAGGAGGCACCTCCTGGGGGCGCGTGTTTGTTTCTCTCGCCTGATGCCGATCAGATCTCGTGGCGATAAGCGTCCTGATTGGCAGGCGATAATTGTATCTAGAGTTGCAGACCCGGAGCATCTGTTGTCACTGCTGTTGACTGCACGCGCTGGGTGGGAAGTTGGGACCAGAGGGGAGATGGTTTGCTTGTTTGACGTGACTGACATCCTGGGCTCCAGTTACTTGCTGTCACTCCTTTGGCACATGTATCCGTCCTTCACCTTTTAGGAGTGTGCGTTTCCTGTCTTTAAACAGTTTTTTTCCCCTAGAAATATCTTTGAAAAATAGAATCCTGTGAAAATTCGGTTGGTTATTTGCCAGTAGTATTGTGTGAAATGTAGGCCGTGTGAAGCGGATTTTGCTAAACAAGGCGTTAGAGGACTTGGTTCTGTAGTAAGCTATTGTGGTTTGCTAAAACTCTGTCTGTCTGTCTGTCTGTCTGTCTGTCTGTCTGTCTCTCTCTCTCTCTCATATCTGCAGTGCGGATTCTAATCATGGAATTGCAGTCTGACGGCCTTGTATGCCAGCCATTTAACACATTAAAGAAATGTAGAGGATTTCATCTTTTCCATTTTCCTTTTCACTAATGCACACGCCGATGCTGAACAAGAAGATACTTAGAGTTGCCTCTGGTGGTGGTGGTGGTGGTGAAAGAGCTTGGACGAGGCACGCTTGGCGTGATCAAAGAGCAGTAGAGATAGCAGGCATGCAAGGCATGAAACAGGCGTCTGCCGCACGCTCCCTGTGATGCAAGAAGCAGCATGAGCGCTGTTCACTGTTCCTCTCCGCTGAGAGTGATTAAACCAGGCTGGAAAAGCGGAGCGTCAACAATGGGCGGCCGGCATAATGGGGCATGTCAAGGTATGATGATGGGGGGAAGATTAGGTACGGGGGGCAGTCCGGCATCTGAAGCCTGCTGCCCGTCCTCCCGGCTCCATCGTCACCAGCGTCCAATTGCAGGATGTGCATTAGCAGAGGCTTTGAAGCGCAAGAGTTGGTCCTGTTGCTGAACCTGCCCTAGCGCTGATCGCCTGATTAACGGCTGCAGCCACAGTAATATCAGCTGCGTTCAGAAGCACAGCCTTCATTTGCAGAATCTAGAAGCCGTTAGCAGGTAGTTGTAAGATCTGCCTTCACTGATGGTCGTCACGCAGCCATAGTTCAATTTCCAGTGCTTTCATTTCAAGCACAGAAACAGCATACATCGGCCATTGAATTACACATAATTATTTTGGGTTTATATACATATAAAAATTTTATGCAAAATCAAAATAGTACAACTCATTGGGTGAAGCCCACAAAATGATACCAGAGAAGCTTTTGTTGTATTTGTCAGCTTCAGGTCCAGTTTTGATATGGACAGAATCTAGTACTGTCTTGCTAAGATGTGAAGGTGAGTTTCCGTAGCTGCAAACTGACAGATCTATCTATCAAACCATCGCAGTATGGATCCTGGTTGCGTCATCATTGTCAGTAGCTCAGCTGGATGGACCTGTAGGGGACGAATCTTCCTGGAAGGTTTTCCAAACTCTTCCTCAGACGGTTTCCTGAACCGGCTGCCCAGTTTTGCTTGTTATTGCATGCTGCAGGCAAGCATACCGCCCTCTCGAGGAAGGACCGACACACGTCTAAGATAGTGTACCAGGAAAGACACTTAGTACTCAGTCACTTCAGCAGGAACTTCTAAACTTTATGTTCCACAGCCATCTTTCCTGAACCGCTTGGTTCACCAGGTACAGACGTTTTGCCTTCTGGCTCGTGGCGGTGTGAGAGGTCGGGCGTCGGTATTGTTGTGATCAAATGTCAGCCGCAAAAACCAGGTAGATAAGACACAGTTTGAGGCGCCTCGGAACCGCTGTGTGGAATGCGGGAAAATATCGGTTGACACCAGTGCAGCTGTAGATGATTGGTGCCCCCAACGCCCCTCTACTCCTAGCGGTTCAGTTTTTGCAATTGGAATGTTACTGGCATTCTGCGAGCCTGCTGTTGCTGGGGTTTGTGGTGGTGGGTTGTTTTTGGTGTTTTTGTTGTTGTTGATGATGTTTGTTTGTTTTTGTTTGTTTGTTGTGGTTTTTTTTTGGGTGGGGGTGGGTGGGGGGGGGGGGTCAGTCGTTACGCATTTTCAGGATAATTCTGTATAAAGATGTCATTTGGGCATAGCGTAATACGGTTACAAGCCGAAGAACGCGGACAAATACCATGCATTTCCCCAAAAAGCGGCATTGTTGAGAACAGATGATTCGCGCTGAAAATAATGCTGCTGTCTGCCATTTCTGTCTATTAAATCTTAGATTTTTTGGGAGATATTTTGGCGCGATTATCGCGTGATCATCCACAGCGGTGAGATTTTTCCTGGGATTTTTTCTTCAACCCGAAAGGAAAAGAAATCGGCGGAAAACGCGCAACAAAACCAGCATAATAGCCACCAAAACATTTCAAAAGCAAAAGAATGGACGGACAAAATGTCGTGCGAGAGAGCTCTAAGCGCGGAACCTATTAACTCTAGCCATGCAAATAGGCATTTTTGAATCGGCCCGCGAGGCCTGTTGAAGCAACAGAGTGACAGCGGCCATAAAAACCGGAATTCTTTACTCTCGAAGTCCGTGCTAACCGATTTTTCATCAGGCTCTGCCAGAAGACAGCTTTCCGCGTCCGAGGTTGGTGCCATCTTGTCTTGAACTACTTCCGCACGCGGTCCTTTGTCCTCGGAGAAAACGGTGCATATTTTACGGTGAGTGTTCAGAATATCGCGGCGTTTTCAGAATAATAAACCTTGATGGCTCAAGGGTAGTGATGCGAAGATCTCACGCGTCGGTGTGGGAATCCGTTTGTGCTGTTGTTTTGACGAACCTTGCCGTTGTAGTATGGTTCCTTGCGCTTTATAAGCAACTTCCCTTGTTGAGGAACTGTTCCCGGTGCTTGTTGCCCTGCTCAGTAATCAATGCTGGTATTGGTAATGTCTTGGTGTGTAAAAACGTGAACTGAAAGTGGAACACAGGATTTTGTCTACATGGCATTGGCCATGAACCACGAGGTTGCTGCACCTACTCAACAGTTTACATGGACAACCAGGCACTGCATTAAAAGGGAAAAGAAGAAGCAGGACTAAAAACAGTTGGCTGAGGCGGCGCAGAGACTCAGTTCCCTCTATATATCCTTTATATGCATCTACTGAGAAGTTTTATGGTTGGAGAAGTACTAACTTGAACTTGTGAAGAATGCAGAAAAGAATTCCTCTAGGGTGATACAGTCCAAGTCGTGTTGATTGGAGAGTCGCTGAGGGAGGGAGGGTCGAGAGACTCCGGCTCTACTGGTACAAGCAAGGACCTCTCACAATCTGGATGCAGGCCGGGGTTGGCAGACTCTTACAGCGGGGTTGAGCAAGTTCAAAAGAAGCAATCAAATATGTTGCCGTCCCATTTTCCGGAATGAAATTGTTCTTCGAGCATTTTTGTCTTGCTGCGATCATGATGACGTGTGTGATTTTTTTTTCAGTTCCACTCAGCTATGAAAATCAGTTGCACATAATAGATTTTTGGAATTCCACGCAATAACTGTTGGTGTTGCCACCAGATACTGCAGCTTTCAACAAGAGCATGCATGTATATGTATCTATATCTGCATTCACCCGTGTACTTAACCCCGGTAACCGATCGCTTTACGTTCGCGCCTGTATTGGCTTTTAAACACATTCTTCGGGCTTTGTTAGAAGGCCATCTTGAAGCAATTACCGCTGACAAAAAGTTCACAGCAGGGGTCATTGTGGCGACAAATATTACCATTCTCACGGGAACGCCATTTACATAGTTGCATCGGAAACTCCTGCTCTTATAAGTAAGATTTTGTTTGTGTACTCGCTCCACAGCTTTGCTTCAAACGCATACTGTGGAGTGATAAAAGAAGAGGGGGAAAATCGCGCAACCGTTTACAAGGGAGGGGTGTAAGGCAACACTGACGAGGAAGGCTTAAAGAGAGAGGCTTACAAAAAAGAATGAAAGGAAAAAACTTGGCGAAGCCGGCTGTCGAAAAAGCCAAGCTGTGACTCTCACCGTGTGACGATGCGTTGCGCATGTCAATTTTTTCGTGTGTCAGTCTGACACGATCTTATCGACAGCTCCACATATGTTGCGACAAAGTCCCTGCTGGCTCTAATATTATGCAAAATGTATGCGTCTGGCCTGAGCCTTATCCTGCCGAGTCGGGGGGGGGGGGGGGGGCTTGCCGTAGTTCGTATGAATCATCTGATGTATGTTTCACGGTGTGAATAGATAAACAATTTGGGTTGCTGATTTACAGGGTCAGATTACAGATTTATTCCAACTGTCACGCCACAGTCCCAGCCCTTCACGTCATGTTCTCAAGTGCAGATGGTTCCTCTTTGTTGATCTAAAGAAATGTCAGTGATAACCCTTGATAAGGTCTGTATACGAAGGGTGTTTTGGAATCTATGGGTTGTGTCTGTCCTTGTCTGTGATGTGATGTGATGTCCATCTTTTGCTCCTCCAGCTGCTTTCGTTTTTTTTTTTCCCCCTTCAAGATTGGTGTCTCCTAGAGGTGAAATTTTACACCAGAACGTGGCTTGAGTCGTAAAATGCATCACTTGGTGATAACTCCGAGCTGGACCAATTCGTCGTAGTTCGGCCACAGACTTTGGACACCGGCCGGTTCGGTGAATTTTGTCCCAGGCTGCCCCTTTCGCGATTTCTGTCACTAAGACTTTGTCGTCAGTTGGTAGGTGATTACGCAAGTAAAGTGAGTTGTCTGTTCTGTAAGTGGATAGCTCATCCTCGGGGACCGGATTTTATTTTTACCCTAAGTAGATAATATGAAGAATGGTTGTTTTGTGGGGGTTTGTGGGGTGGGATGGGATGAGATGGGGTTGGATGTAGGATTATTAAGGATTCCAGGTATCGGTTTTATACATTACAGCACACACGATCATTTGATAGCTGTGAGGGCGTTCTCCTCGGATTTCAAATCTTCCAGCGCAGTATGCATCCTCACCAGCTGCTGCTGCAGTGTGGCTACCACTACTACACTTTAATTGTATTGACAAAGGGATGGGGGGATATCAATATGGTATGTGTGTTGTGGGGGGTGGGATGGGGGGTCGTGATGTTGGTGTGCATGCCTCATAGTCATATAGCCGTGACGCGTTTGTCTGTTTCGCGTGGTGATGGTAGTGTGGCGCTAAATCGGAAAGAAAGCTTCCTCGCTTATCTTCTTATTGATCTAACGATGCCAGCAAGGTGCTCTACACACTGTGAGAGGCAGCGCAGCTCACGCAGATCCCGCCACCACACGCACTACCACCACCGGTACCCACCACTTGCTGTAGAACATGCAGCACTGGGCATGCTTGTGATGTTCCATGCCCTGGTGTGTGCGCCTCTCCCACGTTTGCACGATAGTAAGACTCTTCTCTTCTCCCACTATCATCATCAGCAACTATCTTCTCCGTTGCACGCCGACCTCCACTAGCTACATGTACTACAACCACCGCCGTCACCCTCATCAACCCTAGTGCGGCTGCTGTTTAATTTACTAGCTGTACGTTCAGAAGTTTCTTCGATGCATGTATAACGGGACGTGCCGTGGATGTGAGAGGATGCGTACATACAGTGAGTGAGAGAGAATTTTGATTCGAGTTGGTCATGGGGACGGCACCAGCGAGCATACATACTTCGCTGTGACGGCACGCGGCGGAAATTCGGGATGGTTGAGTAGCGATTGGTGGCATCCGACTCTCAGGCCTGAGTGAGCGAGGAAGCAGAAAGTTTTATTTGCGATCGGCGGATTTCTGGTCAGCTGGCTTGTTGCTTGTGCTGTGTGTGTGTGTTCCGTGTGAGACTGGAATGGTTCACAGTCGGGCTGTGTAAAGTGGACCGCGGCACGAGATTTCACCGCCGAAGGTACGTCATTTTTTTTTATTTTTTTTTTAAAGGTCTGATTGGCGAAGTGTTTATGTCAGAGAGCATGCATCTACGCAACATGCGGTCTGGTTCATGTTGCTGTGTTGATGGTTAGTGCTGCTTGGGCTGCGCTGGTCAGTCTAGTTGGTCCTCTTGGGCACTTTATACCTCGCGTAAATGCACAACGGCTGTTTTTTGTGTGTTTTGTTTTGTTTTTCCCCTACATAGCGATTGCACCACTAACACAAAGTAACCCTAACCCAGGTTGCGTCTAAACGAGAGGCTAAAACCGTTAGCCGCTGCCAACTGAACTACCTAACCCTAACTCTAAACCTAACCCTACCTGATGCTAACTGAGCGTTACTTGGTAACTGCAGATAGTGAGGGGCCCACAGTGACTCCTGAATGGCCGTGTGACAGTCACATCAGTATGAGGGGCCCACAGTGACTCCCGAATGGCCGTGTGACAGTCACATCAGTATGAGGGGCCCACAGTGACTCCCGAATGGCCGTGTGACAGTCACATCAGTATGAGGGGCCCACAGTGACTCCCGAATGGCCGTGTGGCAGTCACATCAGTATGAGGGGCCCACAGTGACTCCCGAATGGCCGTGTGACAGTCACATCAGTATGAGGGGCCCACAGTGACTCCCGAATGGCCGTGTGACAGTCACATCAGTATGAGGGGCCCACAGTGACTCCCGAATGGCCGTGTGACAGTCACATCAGTATGAGGGGCCCACAGTGACTCCCGAATGGCCGTGTGACAGTCACATCAGTATGACTATGCTATCACAGTAATCACCCAGATGTTCTCTAGCACACATAAAAACTTCACTTTGGGAGATTTTCCCCCCTTTCTATCCAATCATTCTACACCGACAAGCAGGGGAAAAACAGCGTTTGTAGTGCAGGATTTGATCCCGGTCGGCCAAGGCTGAGAATTTTCAATATCAAATACTCGATTTCATTCGACAGACCCTCGTCGTCATATTTGAGTTTGGAAGGAGAGGGCAAAGCTCGCGCTGGCCTCCTCGTGCTATTTATCCGCTGTAGGAACGCTGCGGGGATGTCAATATGCAGTGCACTAGGCGCTGAAGAAGAGGGTTGTTTGCACAACGCATTTGAGTGCCCCGTTCGATGCAGTCAACACTCACAGGTGCGGGGAGTAGAACGTAGACAGTGACTGAGAGGTTGGAGTAGCCATCTTGTTTAGGACTATTGCGGTAAGTGGTCAGTTTTTTTGTTTGTTTTTTTAAACAGCTGGGTTGAACTGTCAGGGTTTAGAGACTGGTTAGTTAAGCGTCCGTGCGACAAGCGTGACTGGAGAACTATGTATTGAATGGTGTTCAGTTGGATTGATGTTCAGGTAGGGTAGCTGTCCCTTCCCCCAAGGCTCCGTGTATCTTGCAGGTGTACAGTCCAGGTTTCCCCAATAACCTGCCCCGTAGAACAGTCATGGTATGTCCTATGCGTCGCTACAGCAGTTTTTAAACTCGTCACCTCACTGCCGGGTCAGTGTACACCATACAACTACACGTCTAACCGGTACGGACAGTAGACCATTAATACTAGTACTAAATTATTACTAGTAGGTTTTAGTTTGGGGCAAGTAGGCCCGAGACTTCCCCGAGTGCCTGTCCGGGATAAGTGTCTTGAGTAAGCTGTTGCCCAATACTCGTCTCGAGCCCCACACCGTGACACAGACGCCCGTTACTACTAGTCGCTATCGATCACAGCCTCAATCGTTCGTCGTGGAATGTTGACGCTCCGACCTTCATTTCTGCCCATCAGCGCGTCAATCAAACTCAAATATTAACATGCGACCGCAATCGGTGTTTGACCGAGACCCTCCGGCGATAGGATTCCAGTTGACTGTAGCAATATGAGCTTGGGGACGTGCTAATAGACCAGTTTTCTGGTGCGAACAGATGGGGCGAACTGCACTGGCTATATACACAACACGTGAATCCGAGTGCCGTTATAGGAGTGAGGGGAGGGGGGGGGGGGGGTGGGAGGAAGAGAGGGGAAGGGAGGAGGGGGTTGAAGTGTCCTGGATGGCCCCTGCCAGGTGACTGACTGTGCGTTTCTTGCATTCCATAGTGTGCTGTGGCTGACTGCGTGTCGCTTCAGGTCTAGCTTTCCTGCTTACTGGTGGGGAAACGTGTGTACACGCTGTGAACAGCAGTGTAGTGCTCTCGGCAGACCGTCTTGTTTTGACGTGCGGTCCGGGAGAACCAGCTATCAGTGAGTGAGGAGCGGCAAATCTGACTTGTTCTTGTGTAAGTGTACTGTGTATGGTACCACTGTTGTGTGTGTCTGTCTACATTACGGGATATCGCCATACTGCTGAGTGCGGGCATCATCAGAAAAGGAGTATTTCTCTTCGTACACGCTTTTATTATTATTATTATTATTAGTGATCGTACTTCTTAGGAAGTGTTGCAGAAATTGTTTATAAATCAGACTCATATTACAGGTATCTGTCGACCTCATTGAGGATTTAACTGGAACAATCGCCGTCGCGGCCAGCACACACACACACACACACACACACACACACACACACACACACACACACACACACACACACAACGTTCGAAGATAAATTGGAAAACAGAACCCTGCTGTAAAATTTCCCTAGTTTTTCTCTTCAGTCAGTTGCAATTGTGATCGTTGTGCAAGCGCAAGAAAAGTGGAACGCTGTGAAAGGGTCAGGAAATCGTACTTTCCTCTCATCTTGTGCATTTATACTTTTTACAGCGCTGTGAGTGTGACTGAACACAGCTCAATCAATGTACTCCTAGTTCAGGGACGTATGGACGGTACGGTTCATGGAACAGCCAGACAAGGGGCGTAAAATGCTAATGGGCGATAATCCGATCAGCTGACTGTCCGTTCCTGTCAGTCCTGATGTGTGAAGGGGATTAATTGGCCTCTTTAGTCATCGACCAATCGATTTGGCGGCAGATAGGATTAACCAATCACCGTGACAGAAAATAGGATCAACCAGTCACCGTGATGCACAGATGGGATTAAGACTCGTAATCTGTTCCACCGGAAATTCTTCTCGTAAAGGACATTCTGTATACCGAAATACGTTGTATTAAATCCCCCGCCAATTCAGTCTGACAGTGGTACGTTTAAGGCGTCCATTGAGAGGTCACAGTGGCGATACTACGTCACAACATGGCGGAAAATATCGTTGAGGTGGGAGCAAAAATACCGATAGTTGGTCCCAAAGTGGACAAATTACTCCACGAAAGGGACACGGTTGTGACTTTGAATGAATGAGCGTTCGTTTCGAAGAAACTCATGAGTGCTATGAACCAAACGGCGTGTGCATATCGCCTACAGTCGCCACAAACTCGACCGGAAACGGCCGTTGCTCAGTGCAGAATTTGAAAATGACGACACAAATCCATGCTAAACGCCTCAGCTAGCCAACAGCGAACCTAAACTTCTATTGCAGACGAGAACCTGTGTCCGTTACTTACTAATCAAGCCGCACTGGCATGCCTGTGAAGGCTTGTTTTGTCTCGGGCTTCCTTTCTTTCCCTGCCCTCGGCACACTATGAGGTGCTGACTGGCTGTGTGGACAGTTAGTGTGGGAGGTGGCGATTTTGTGAGCACAGCGTGTGCACTGAACGATCCACAAAACAAGTACGTATCGAAGAAAGGACATTTTTTACACATCAGTAAGCTGTCCAGATCGGTATTAAAGTTTTGAATTGGGTTATACAACTATTTGCTATATATTTCAAGTAAACACTTACGAACCACCCGAATTCTCGATCCTCACTATGCTGATATTATCTCTGCTTCCAGCATGACAAAATGACTGCATGTCCTGAAAACGCATGCACAGTTTAATTTGGGAGCAGATTATTTTTTATTTAGAACTAAATTACTCCCCTCCGCACACAAAACTCCCATTAGTATGACAAGTGCTCTACGGAGTTAAACTTTTAGTCAGTTCTCTGTTTCTCATTGGAATGAAGTCTTTCAAGACACGTGGGCGCCGAAATGTTCACAAAGTAGTGTTGTAGACCTCAACCCCCCCCCCCCCCCCCAAAAAAAAAAAAAAAAAGCAAGCCAAAAATCCGCAGTGACTGATGAAAATGTCACACATGATTTACGAACACATACTGAAAGTAACCAGCTAATGCCCTTTCTGAACACAAAACTTTATTTTTCAAAGCCTTCTGTTTTTGAAACTATGTGCAATGCAATCATAACAGTACAAAAAACTTCATCATCATGAATTGAAAGTAACAACCACAAGCGTTTATCCTACCAAAATCATTTTTTGGCTCCCTTGTGTAACAAAGTGAGTCTATGTAATAACCCTCCGTCGTCTGTCTGTGTGGTGTGTGTGTGTGTCCGCAGTAAACCTTAACATTGGCCTTTTCTCTGAATCTACAAATAGCAGAGACACCAAACTTGGCATGCTGATAGAAAGCCATAAGACCTTTCAAAATATACCATAATGATTGACCTTGACCCACGGAAAGCTGTCTATTTGGAAATTTTTCTTTGGCATCTTCTCATAATCTAGAAAAGCCAGAGACATCAAACTTTGCATGATTATAGACATTGACAATATCTTTACTGACATACTTGTATTCAGTGACTTTGAGTCAAGGTCAAGGCCATGCAAGCTGTTTTGCGGAAAACCTTTCAAAACCTTAACATTGGCATTTTCTCAGAAACAATGAATAGCAGAGGCACCAAACTCGGCACGCTGATAGAGAACCATAAGACCATATCACAAAAGCTGTCAATTTGGAAATTTTACATTGGCATTTTCTCAGAATCTAGAAAAGCAAGAGACATCAAACTGCATGATGCCAGCACCTTTACTGACATACCTATATTCAGTGACTTTGAGTCAAGCTCAAGGCCATACAAGCAGTTTTGCAGAAAACCTTCCAAAACCTTAACATTGGCATTCTCTCAGAAACAATAAACAGCAGAAGCTCCAAACCTGGCTTGCTGATAAACAGCAGTAAGACCTTTCAAAAAAATACCATTTTAATGACCTTGAATGAAGTTCAAGGTCATCAAAGCTGTCTCATGGGAAATTTAAAATTGACATTTTCTCAGAATGCATCAAACTTTGCAAGATGATAGACATTGACAAAACCTGTACTGGCTTACTTGTATTCAATTTCCTTGAGTCAAGGTCAAGGCCATTCAACATGTTTTGCGGAGACTTTAACGTTAACATTTTGTTGGAAACAACAAACAGCAGAGGCACCAAACAAGGCACAATGATAGACAGCAACGAGACCTATGCAGACATACCCATTTGAATTACCTTGACTCAAGGTCAAGGTCATTACAGCTGTCTGTTGTGAAATTTTACATTACTATTGTGTGGGAGCCGGGATAGCCGAATGGTAGAGCGTTGGACTTTCAATGCCTCAGGTCGTGAGTTCGAATCCTGGCTGGGGCCAAATATTGTGCTTTTTTCTCGTTGCCCCGTCTTTGATATCACCCTTACCTGGTGGAAAAGGACGTTAAACTCCTAAACACTCACCCCACCCCATTACCATTTGTACAGAAACTACAAAAACTAGAGCTATCAAACTTGGCGTAGTCACTGATAAGCTCTTCACTTACAGATCCAAGGTCAAGGTCTTAGAAGCTGTCCTGGGAAAACTGCTTTATTGCCATTTGCCGTTTTTTTTAGGAACTATGAACACAAGAGACACCTTACTTCAGGATAGTGATAAGAGCTTTACAAACATACTCTTTGAATGACCTTGACCCATCTTACAAGTGAGACAAGGAGGCTTTGCTCCTCTAGTTTTGGTGCTGTTATGATCGCATTGCACATAGTTTGAAAAGCAGAAAGCTTTTTGCAAGTAGAGAGGCAAAAATCTCCGTGGCTCACTTGTGTCGTGGGTCAAGTTCATTCAAAAGATTATGTTTGTGTCCTATCACTGTATATCATCATGCCAAGTGGTGTCTCTGATGTTCTTAGTACAGTTTTCCCCCCAAACAGTTTGTATGGCCTTGACCTTGGGTCAAAGTCATTGAAATGAGATCTGTTGGTAAGGATCTCATCAATGTCTATATTATGCCAAGTTTGACACCTCTAGTATTAATTTTGTAGTTCCTGCGAAACCGCTAATGTTAAAATTCACAACAGATAACTTTACTGACGTTGACCTTGAATCAAGGTCATTCAAGGTCATTCAAAAAGGCATGTCTGCATAGGTCTCTTGGTTTATTATCATGCCTCATTTGGTGCCTCTTCTGTTCGTTGTTTCGGAGAAAGTGCCACTGTTGAAGTTTCCACAAAACATCTTGTATAGCCTTGACCTCGACTGAAAGTCACTGAATGTATGTCAGCAAAGGCGTTACCGGTGCCTGTCTGTCATGCAGAATTTGATGCCTCTGAGAAAGTGCAGATGTAAACTTAATAATAATAATAATGAATAGTACTTGTTTAGCGCTTAATCTCGCCTGAAAACAACTCATAGCGCTACACACACACACACACACACACACACACACACACACACACACACACTACCCAGCCCGATGCAGATTGCAGTCAAAGGGACTGAAACAATGGCAGACTAGTCATAAGTCAGACTGCTTTAATTACCTTGACTTGAGTCAAGGTCATTTAAAATCGTATGTTTGCATAGGTCTAATCACTTCTAGTAGCAAGCCAGGGTTGGTGCCTCTGCTGTTGTTGTTTCTGAGGAAATGCCAATGTTAAGGTTTCCCAAAAAATAGCTTGTATGGCCTAACCATGTTACAAGCTTGAATACAGGTATTTCTCTAAAGCTCTATCAATGTCTATCATCATGCAAAGTTTAAAAACTCTGGTGTTTGTACATTCCGAGAAAATGCTAATGTGAGCTTTCTAAATAGACAGCTATAGTGACCTTGACATGGAGTCAAGATCATTCAAAATGGTATTTTTTTGGAAGGGCTCATGACTGTTAATTTGGTGCCTCTGCTGTTTGCAGATTCTGAGAAAAAGCTAATGCGCACACACACACACACACACACACACACACACACACACACACACACACACACACACACACACACAGAGACGACGGAGGGTTATTACATATTCTCCCCAGCCGCGAATTAGTCTGTGTGGCTTGCGCGGCTTTAAGCCCTAAAAACTCACTCACTCACATATTCTCCCTTTTGCTACACAAGTGAGCTAAAAAAAAAAAAAATGCCAAATCCTGTAATGACTTATTTTCCGTTTCTGTAGGAAGGTCAAAAGCTTGTGCTTGTTACTTTCAATTCATCATGATAAAAGTTTTTTGTGTGCGTTTGCATTGCATTGTGACTGCATCGCACATAGTTTCAAAAGCTTTTCGCAAAAATGCCAGATTCTGAAATGATTTATGTTCCGTTTTCGTGGGAAGATAAAACGCCTGTGCTTGTTACTTTCAATTTATCATTTTTTTTGTACTGTTATGGTTGCATTGCACATAGTTTTTAAAAGCAGAAGGCAGTGAAAATAAAGTGTTGTGTTCAGAAATGGCATTATCTGGTTACTCAGTTTCAGTATCTGTTTGCAAATGTGCGACATGTTTCGTCATTGCGGATTTTTGCCTTTTTTTTAGTTTTGTTTTTGTTAGGTCTTCAACACTACGTCGTGAACATTTCGTCGCCTACGTGTCTTAGAAAGGCTTCATTCCAATGAGAAACAGAGAACTGGCGTAAAATTCAAATGCCATGGAGCACGACCTTGTCATAATAATGCAAACTTTGTGTGAGGAGGGGAGTAATTTAGTTCTAAATAAAAAATAATCTGCTCCCAAATTAAACTGTGCATGCGTTTTCAGGACATGCAGTCATTTTGTCATGCTGGAAGCAGAGATAATATCAGCATAGTGAGGATCGAGAATTCGGGTGGTTCGTAAGTGTTTACTTGAAATATATAGCAAATAGTTGTATAACCCAACTCAAAACTTTAATACCGATCTGGACAGCTTACTGATGTGTAAAAAATGTCCTTTCTTCGATACGTACTTGTTTTGTGGATCGTTCAGTGCACACGCTGTGCTCACAAAATCGCCACCTCCCACACTAACTGTCCACACAGCCAGTCAGCACCTCATAGTGTGCCGAGGGCAGGGAAAGAAAGGAAGCCCGAGACAAAACAAGCCTTCACAGGCATGCCAGTGCGGCTTGATTAGTAAGTAACGGACACAGGTTCTCGTCTGCAATAGAAGTTTAGGTTCGCTGTTGGCTAGCTGAGGCGTTTAGCATGGATTTGTGTCGTCATTTTCAAATTCTGCACGGAGCAACGGCCGTTTCCGGTCGAGTTTGTGGCGACTGTAGGCGATATGCACACGCCGTTTGGTTCATAGCACTCATGAGTTTCTTCGAAACGAACGCTCATTCATTCAAAGTCACAACCGTGTCCCTTTCGTGGAGTAATTTGTCCACTTTGGGACCAACTATCGGTATTTTTGCTCCCACCTCAACGATATTTTCCGCCATGTTGTGACGTAGTATCGCCACTGTGGAGGTACTTGTGTCAATTGGAATCTTGTGCAGTGCTGCTTGTACGGGGATGGGAGGTTGCTGGTGGTAGTGGGGAGGGGAGGGGGTTCTGAAGACGTATCTGGTTACATTTATAGAACAACGTGAACAAATATTTTTAGCAAGTCTTTGAGTATAATTGTGATGCAAACATATGTATTGCAATCTTCTACAATCCTGCCTATACAGTAGAATACCAAAGACAAACCTGGTTACCTTTAAAGAACGTGAGAAGACGGTTTTGAGCAGGTCTTTGAGTAATATCGGTAAAGTCAGTTCATATCTTTGGCTTTTCCACGTCTCTCCGTCAGAGAACGGTACAGGGCAACACATAGCAGTGCATGAAATCTGCAAGCACAGCGGTTCTCACTCAAATCTCCCAGCGGACGTCCTTGTGGAGGAGGCGCAACAGTGCAGGCTAAGTGGATGAGCGCGCCTAATCCTACCCAAGTGTGCATTCCTTCCTAGCTTGAGCCAGGTCGCCCTGGGCAGCACATAGCAAGGTGGTAAAGAGGCAGCTCCGCACTACATACTACGTTACGTGTACTAAATGCAATAGCGCAATAGCAAATGTATACTCGCCTTGGGCGGCATAAAGCAAGGTGTTCAGGTTAAGGTGCCTGTCCTACTACATCACGCGTACTGAATGCAATGGCTGTACTATAATCAGTGTATACTCGCCTGGGGGAAGGAAAGGGAGAGCAAAATCAGAAGCTGTAAAGTCAGACATGCTGGTTGTGTCGGATCAAGTTATGGCCAAACTGACAGTAGGGTATGCGGACGGCATGTTGTTTTCTCTCTCATTGCTTCATTGTTTCACAGCATTGACATGAATACGCAGCATATGTGCGTGCATGTTTTCTTTTCTTTTTTTTAAGGTAGGCTTTTTTGGGGGGGTGGGGGGTGTTTGGTTGTCATTGTTGCGAGAGGGGGTTGAGGAGGGGGTGGTGCTGTTCTGTCTGTTAGCCTCGCATTGTGCTCGACTCAGTGTTGTCAGGTGCATTCACGTGCACCCCAGTCCGCCTACTGTGACTGTGAGGCGTGTTTTGATGGATGGGTTTTGTGAGGTAAGCGCGGTTCGTGCAAGGGCTTTCACACTGTTGGGTGTGTTTTGATTAGTTCTAGTTTTACAGATCTCCTGCACAGACGTGTCAACAGTACGGTTGGATAGCCGTTATCATGTAAACTGTGAGAAACAGATACACGGATGTGTGGCTCTTAATCTCCGGAGATGTTAAACAAAATGGCGGGTAGGTTTGTGTGTTAAGTTGCCTCTATAGCACTGAGTTCTGTGTCTTGTCATATCAGTAGCACCGACCGAGTTTTGTTGTTCCCAAATTTTAGCACATGTATCCACCAGATCCAGTTCACACAGCCAGAGGACACGGGCAAGGTTTAGGAGTCAGCACAAATTGTTCCTCCTGCCTCGGGTCGGGATCGATCCCGGATACCTTCGCACGAAAGCGCGTGGAACAGCTCACAAGACCAGTCCGGCTGCCGAGCATCTGAAAAACGCCCCGCCATTTTGTTTAACGCCCGTGAATTGGAGCAGGCAGCTGTATGTGATGTTGATAGAAAGCTGGCGGAGGTCAGACAGAGTCTAAATCAGTGGGACGGAGCGCGGCACGGAAAGGGACGGTGTACTGGCCCCCGTCTGGTCAGCTCGGATTATGAGTCCCAATTCCTTAGTTTATGTCCGAGCTTAGGCCTATTGATTACTTTGCTCTTTTGCTTTGGTCGGGCAATATTGGCACCGGGAGATTGGTTTGGGTGCTGGACCCCTGTCTGCGAACAAGATAAAATACGCTTTGCTCGAGACTTCTCTGCAACCAACTCCACCCCAGACCAAGATATTTGTTGTATTCTTATGCATTTTTAGTTCTGCGAATGGTTTCATGTTTTTGTCGTGAGTCACCGCGCGCCCACCAGGAAATACTTCTTTTAAATTGTGGAGACCAAAGAAAGACGGAACACGAAGCTGGGGAATACCAAGGCTCATGAATACATGTATCAGTGAAGATTTCCCACCATGGCTTCCAAACTCCCGAAATCGAAACTGATAGAAGAATTTTGGTATTCATTTATTTCCGCAGTTTGACGAGCTTTTCGCTCTGTTCTTGAAATCGTAGAGTGGGAAACGGAGACAAGAATTCTTTGATTGCAGTGACTTTGGTCATTGGGTAGTGTCTCTGAAAGCGATTACAGGGTTGAGAAACTCTCTCTCTCTCTCTCTCTCTCCCTCTCTCTCTCTCTCTCTCTCTCTCTGTGGTACGTGCAGAGTCATTTCCCCACGTGTGCTAATCTTCTCATTTATACAATGTTTGTCGTGTTTGTCTGAGAGGCGGATCGGTTTTTCCCTTGCGTCGGTCCGCCTGTGGATAGGTAACCTAGTCTGGAAGCTGGATATTAATCGGTGTTAGCCACATCTTGGTCTCCGGCACTAGTGACAGTAATTTGGACGTAACATGATGTCACTGTGTCTATTTTGGGCGTAAAGTTTGTGAGGGCGGCTGCAGGCCGGGCTTACCCTGCGCCTTTAGACTCGAACGAGGGAAAGTGAATTTGCCGATCAGCTGAGCGTGCCATGGCGGCGACTTCCGATAAACTAGAGCGGGTAATGTGCTGGAAGGCGCTCTTCGTGCCAAGGAGACAGACAGACGGCGGAGTCTTTGATCACGTCTCCGTCGCGTTACTGCCAGACCTCATCAACACTTAGTCTCATGTGTGACGGACGTTGCCTGTCCTCTCGTCAGCACCTTGCCGATCTGTTGACGTGAGTGAGTATTGTTATTGTAGTAGGCGTGGTGGACTCGCTGGACGTGCTGACTGCATCTGTATTGTAGCTCAGCCTGGTGATAATAAACAATTAGTATTCCGCCTGGTACGTTTAACTTTACAGTGAAACACAAACACCGGACAGGTCTAGTAGGTAAAATAATTTTTCTTTTGAATTCGATGGTACTGCTATGCAGCCGGAAGTGGTTTTGCCTAGATCATGTCAAGAAACAATACATACCAGCGCATCAGTCTTCACTGGAGAGCCTTACGTGGTGGAAAAAAGGACGTTAAACTCCCAAACACCCACCCCCACCCTCACTCGAGAGCTGTGAGTGAAGAATTGCGTCTTCGTCCAGCGCCAACACTGCTTCGTTTCAGTTCAGTTCTTTGCTCCCAAACGAAAACTAATAAAGCATCGTTCGCTGTCAACTTACTGCCAGCCTTCAGTAGGCTTTCCGCATTTGCTGTGCACAAGTACAGTTACAGGAATTTTGGCAGCAGCGTACAGTCGGTTATCTAGTAGGAGTATTCCATTTACTTTTATGACGGAGAGGAGCGGTGAGCTATCGCGAATCTAATGACACTTCATTTTTCCCTGCTCTGACAAAAACGCTTCACTCAGACTTACCTGCTGTGGAGCGTCTTAACCTGTTACTTTTTTGGCCACCGGTCGGACTGTACCGCCTTGAAGTAGTTACATATATATATACCTGCCCAAACATGTAGCTTCAGAATTAGCAACAACTCAATCCGCACCGTTCTTCCGAGAGCACTCCTTTCTGCTGCAGTCCCACATTAGTCCCCACCCCACCCCCTCTCCTTAACCCTCTCCCCGCCCCCTTTGAAGTCGCAAGTGTTTACCTACGTTTATCTCCGTGCTCTTGAAGCGGTCGCGGGGGGTTATGGCCACGGTCATAATTCCCAGCAGTGGTTGGCCAGTGGTCAGGGCAGATGGTCCCAGCAGGACGGCCGTAACTGTTTCCAGGCCTTGCCCAGTCTTCTGTGGACCCCTGGCCCGACCCTTGCCCAGTCTCCTGCGGACTCCAGCCTGGCGTCCCGCCGCTAATTACAGACCAGCGGTCACCCGCTCCTCACTTGAGTGAGAAACAATTTAAAGCCATCAGGGCAGCGCGGGCCGGTCATTGATTTAATACGATAGTAGCCCGGCTCAGAGCGACTAGACTACCAAGCTCCGTCTGACGCACAGAGGGAACTGGTGTATACAAAACATAGCCAGTAAGTACCGATTACACGCTCTTTTTTATGCGGCGAGGTGTGAACTGTCTGCTGGGGCTGGGAGACCTTATGATCATTTTCCGTGTACATGCATTTTTGTCGTCACTGCCTCTGCAAATAATTTTCTTTTACGGTGTCATGGTGCCGTAACAGTGGCTGTGTACGCAGGATGCACCACAATATACCGGCTGAACTCCTTTTGGCGCCGTACACTTTGAATGCCGTTGCCACAGTGGGTTCGCGTCGGTGGTAGGTGGGGATTGTAATTTCCACGGCATTACCGCTCGGCTTTCCCTCTCAATCTTACCAGACTGTTTCTTATTGCGCACCAGTAGGTTATAAATGTTCTTATTTTTCCCGCTCACTCTCTGTCTCTTTTCTTGTAGTGGATGTTTTGTTATTTTGGGATCTCCTTAGTGAAGGTTCTGGATTTCTTGACTGGCTGAGTCACAGTGAGTGTTTTACAGGAAGAATTTTACGATTCCCGTTTTGTTCTGATGAAACTGAACCAGTCTTTAATAATGATACTAATAGTAATATTTATAGGGCGCCTATCCCCGGGGAACGAGCTCTAGGCGCCTTACAATCTAAAACCGAAGTAAAAACAAACAAACAAACAAACAAACATTAAAAACAACCCATTCACTCAATGTACACTACGTAAGAACAACTAAAAAAGTAAAAGAGTACACACACACACACACACACACACACACACACACACACACACACACACACACACGCACAAGGTTGCAATTCAAAAGCAATCTCCCGGTCATTGTCCTGCACACTATTTTTATTTCATCAAATATTTATTTCACGCAATAACGATCGAGTTTCCCCTGTCAGCACGGAGCTGTTATGATAGACTTTAGGGAGACTTTTTCCCTTCGTCACACTTAATTAACAACGCAGTTTCACACGAACCCCCACAAAAACGCTAGCCAACTTCACATGAATAGCTTAGTCCAGGAAAGAGGTGTTGTATTCTGTAGAAAACACAGTAGCCCCTGGTGGGCAGTTTGACAAAATCAATGAAATTGCGTGTACTTGAAGCCTCAGTTTCGGGCCGTGTGGGCTCAGCTCTCCCCTCGGTGATCAATAGAAGAAACAGCGTGTAAATGCAGCGACGGGAGGGGAATGTATGTTTTTGCACCTCCAGCCCACGTAGCCGCGGCCAGCCTATTGAATCTGTGGCTCCCTCAGTCCTATCGTCTGTCGATGCGGCATTAATTATTAATCTGGAGAAATTGCATCGTCGCCCGAAACTTCAGGGATTGGAAATCGCATTTTTTTTTCTGTGAAGGTGAGTGCGGTTGGCTGGAAGTCGGATCGCACTTCATATCTTGATGGAAATTGTTCTCGCCTTCCATTCGGCTAGGTCTGGTGTTGAATAATGAAGTTGGGCTTTTTGTGTTTTGAATGCCGCTTTAAATAGGATTGCCTCAATCGAATGGAGAAAGAGGACGGTGTGTGTGTGTGTGTGTGTGTGTGTGTGTGTGTGTGTGTGTGTGTGTGTGTGTGTGTGTCCCCGGCGTCCCGAAACTCACCAAGTAAACGCTTCTTCCCGTTCTTGTGTTTGCAGGAGTAGCTGCAATGGTGTCCTGACCTCCCACTCGTAGATCAAAGATGGCTGTAGCAGCATCTTCATCGTCCCCGACAAACCATCACCCTCACCCCTGCCTCCGCTACATCCCCACCCTTCTCATCCTGCTGACCACCTTTCCCCACCTCCCAGTCTTGGTGGATGGGGCGGCGACAGAGACCCCCGCGTCACAAGCCGTGGTGTCGACATTCGACACTCCGTACGCCTCCTCCAACTTCATCCACCTGACCGTCAACAAGGAGACACAGACTCTGTACATCGGGGCCGTCAACTACCTGTACAGTCTCTACCCGAACTTGACCCGCTGGCAGAAGGTACAGACGGGGCCCAAGCTGGACAACCCCGAGTGTCCGCCGCCCATGCCGCAGTTCCAGGAATGCTCGTCCCCCAAGAAGGAAATGCCCAGCTACAACAAGGCGCTGGTCGTCGACTACGTCAATAAACGGCTCATCGCCTGCTCAAGGTCAGTTACTTTACAGGCATTCCTTATTCTTGCAGTCTTAGTCATTTTGAGTCGATAATTTCAGTCAAGTGGACAGGGTGACAGGTTTTTCCTTTTTCTTTTTCTCCATTGTCTGAAACGAAGGTGCAAGCATTTCCCAAACGGGTTACGGCTTATTTCTGCTCATCTGGCGTGGCGGCAGGTTGATGCAGCTCAGAGGTTCATCGACCTTACACTGTCGCCTGCCTTCTTGTCTGGTAGGTTGGGTGGGTATTTGGGGGCTGAACGTCCTTTTTCACCACATAAGGGTGATATATCAAAGACGGGGCAACGGTGAAAAAGCCAGCACAAATATTTGGCCTCAGCCGGGATACTTCTTGTCTGGTAGAGTATGTATGCCATTATTATGTCGTGCCTCAAATGTGAAATTGCCTAATTCATGAACTAGGCAGTGGCTTTGCCTAAATTATGAATTAACCAGCACGTAAATTGCTTAAAATGTGAAATGATTTTGAAGAGTTGCCTGTTTCATGGACAACTGACGCTTGTTCCTGTTGCAGCCTGTTCCACGGGTTTTGTGAGAAGCGGGACCTGAATGACATCGAGAAGGCGGACGTGCCGAGTTACGTGCCCGTGGTGGCCAACAACAAGAACGCGTCCACTGTGGCCTACATCGCCCCGGGCCCGGCGGACAGCATGAGCAAAGTCCAGCCTAATGTGCTCTACGTCAGTGTCTCGTGGTCCCGGACCGGCCAGACCATCTGGAGGGAGAGAGTACCGGCTTTCGCCAGCAGGAACCTTGACGACTTCGATCTGGCGTACAAGGACAACTTCCGCCAGACTCATATCAAGGTGGGATTTGAGGGGTGTGTGTGTGTGTGTGTGTGTGTGTGTGTGTGTGTGTGTGTGTGTGTGTGTGTGACTCTGTGTGTGTGTGTGTCTGTGTGTGTGTGTGTGTCTGTGTGACTGTGACTCTGTGTGTGTGTGTGTGTGTGTGTGTGTGTGTGTGAGTGTGAGAGAGAGAGAGAGAGAGAGTTGACATTATGATGCATGCCGTGTTCAGTAATTCACCAAGCCAACCACACTCTCATTTGGACGGAATAACAAATGAACAAATCCATTTCCTTTCAATCGCAGATTGAGATTCAGCAGCTGGAGTCGTTTCCAGTGAAGTATCTGTACGGGTTCAGCTCGGATGGCTTCAGCTACATGATCACCATCCAGAAGCGTAGTGCTAACAGTGAGGAGTACATCTCCAAGATCTTCCGCGTTTGTCAGAACGACCGCAACTTCTACTCCTACGTGGAAGTGGAGCTCAGGTGTTCTGACCAGGACACGGAGTACAATCTAGTGCAGGCGGCGTTTCTGGGCAAGTCCGGGAAGAAACTGGCCCAGGACTTGACGATCCCCACAACAGAGGACGTTCTGTACACTGTGTTTTCTAAAGGACACGATTCCTCTTCCGTCCCGACCTCGGAGTCGGCGTTGTGTGTGTTCCCTATGCGGGATGTTCGCAGGAAGTTCACGGAGAACATTCAGAAGTGTTTTGACGGCATTGGGAATACTGGTCCCGACCATATCTCCAAACCACTGAAGTGTCTGAGGAACTCGGTAAGTACTGAAGTCTGACGTAGGTTGTGGTCAGCGTCCGTCCACACAGTTACTTTCCTTTTGTTCGTTTGTTTGGTGGGTGGGTGGGTGGTTCCGTGTGAGATCGATTCTCACAAAGCTTTTGGTATGTGTTTACCTGTCCGTAGGTTCTTACGTTCAAGTCATAGGACAGACAGAGACGTTACATGTTTCTCTCTCACTGTTTCGCTGTCTGATGTGACCCCTCCCCCCCTCCTCTTGTCGCCTTCAGACGGGTGGAATCATTTGTAGCAGTGTCTGTGTGTCTGTCCTGGTGTCATGTATATATATATATGTGCTTTTGTCTGTAGACAGATCAAGTTTATGAGTCTTGTCTCAGTTTTGAGGAGGGTTACGTGTCTGTTACGAGAGTCTTGTCCACGTTTTGTGGACACGACTACCCTGCTATCCACTGCATTAGTCGCAGGTTCCTTCTTCTCTCTGTTGGCATTGGCAGTTACATTTATTACAATCTCAGTCTGGGAATGTCGCTGATTTTGAACGCAGCATGACATCGTCTGAGGCAGTACAAGCAGGCATTTTCTATTGATTGGATTGGATTGGATTCAGTGCAATAAACGGGAGTGAACGCCTCACAGCAGAATGCAGCCTGTTGGTAGGAAAATGGTGCAGTTCGTTTTGGGGATTATCGTCATTGTCGTTAACGTCATCACCAAGACCGAGGGTAGCTACGAGTAGCTTAGTTGGGAAGTCAGTGTCCTTTGTTGTTTTGTGGCAGGCCGTCAATGAAAGGGTGTTCAGAAACAGATTGCCTTTGCATCTCCACATAGGTGAAAGTGATACGTGGGCGTATTCGTTAACATTGTCCCATGTTACAGTATGCACGCATGGGCACGTACTTACCTCTACAGGTCACGACCCCCACTTTGTTCATGCATACATGTGTAGGGCAATAGACAGTAATTATGCATATAAAGGACAGTGGTAATGTCAGATGAGGGAATTCTATTTAAGCGCACACTTGTTGCTGTCCCTGTCCCGTCCCCCGCCCAGCAGCTTACCGACACCACTCCACCCCCACAATGACGGATTCGTCACGAGACGCCTATTTACTCAAGCGACATATTATATTTTTTTTGCACAGGTAAGATAAGAAACAACTGTGCCAAAAATACAACGCAAGGTTGCGTTTAATGTGCAAAAGAGAGAGCACGTCGCATTCCTCGCATGGTCTCCCCGCCCTCGCTCTCTTACATTCCTTCGTGGCTTCTCCGGAGTTGCAGTGAGGGTAGGGGGGGGGGGGGGTTGGGGGGGGGAGGGGTGACACCTGGGGCGGGGAGGGGACGTTACAGCTCTTTTTGCTGTTGTGACAAATGTTACTGAACGTTGCGGCGGTGAAGTGACTATCATTTTACTGGCTCTGGCTGTGACCTGACCGCAAACACCGCTGACGCCTCCAGTCATCTGTGACGAGCTACTTCTGTAATGTCGTGCTCCAGCTTGGCGTAGGTCACTAGGTGGGCCCGTTTGCAGACATTCTTTTCGGCCGAGATTGGGCAGTTAGATAAGGAAACGGACAACCGAGTCAAGGACACGCATAAGGCGTTGCCAAAACACAAGAATCAGTAACAGTCACCTTTTTTCGGAGTGGGGGTGATGGAAGGAGGTGATGGTTGGGGAGGGGGGGGGGCTGTCAGTATCACCACACGCAAATATTGGAGGCCAATGGTAAATGTGACACTGTATTCGTAGAATGAAAAATTCATAGCCAGCTCCGACACAGTTGCATTTTTTTTTTTACGACAGTCGTGGGCCGAATTCAAGCAATTAGATACGCCGCAGAAACACTAGCAGTCAGTGTTATAAACTTTACGCAGCAGTTTCCACTTCCATCATACTACATTTGCATTTGTTTGATTACTATCGCTTCCCGTGACGCCCGTAAACAAGGACGTGTGCGTATCAGTGGAATAAATCAGTCAAAGGTGGAACACTTACAGTCTTCACAAAACGTTAAGGACCAGTCAACTTAATGGGTGACAGTTTCAATAAATCAGAAAAAATAAACGAATAAGATTTTTCCCGTAAAATTCGGTAGCAAGGTTAAGGGGTAATTAGTGAACATGGCGACCTCTGTGTGGATGGCACGTGCGCGTCACACAGCATGCTTGGCGCGTTTGAAAATCTGCAATTTCGGCAAAACTAGACCGAGTTTCAGTGTTCAGTGAGCGATACCTGGGGCTTTCTGCACGGCAAAAATGAGATGCAGGTCAAAGAATGCATCCCTGGTTATGAACTGTGCTCATTTGTTTGCCTACAGAAGCCGCCGTTTCAGCGATGTTCAGCACTACACCAGCATGCCACCACGACAAAAGTTGAATGATATATAATTTGCAAGTGGTCCTTAACTTTTTGTGAAGGCTGTACATTGCCACGCACTACTGTCCTCCAGACAAACACACCAGTTTCAGAAACTGCCACTACGAGCGTGAATGGGATGTAAGATCTACAGTTTTTACAGCTTCCCTAATTCCTTCACCATTACCGTAAAACACCCAGGACTTTTACGTTTTTGCTCATTACTCTCTCATTTTTCGTGTTTTGATACTTCAGGTATCCCTCGAGCAGACTTAGGACTACCGCACAACCTCAATATCCCAAGAAAAACGATGCAATAAACAGTGTTCCATGACTGGTACATGTAGTCGATGATCCGGGTGAAACACGTCCAGTTACTTCTACGGTTTTGCTCATTACTCTTTCATTTTTCAAACTTATGTTTTGAGACATCATGTATTCCTCGTTCCAAGTGGTTGTGGATTTTTGCCTGTGTGAGCTGTAGTGAGTGCCTGGCACCCCACCTCGTACGAATCATAAGTTTCAGAGGGGGGGGGGAGTGTCTGGGAGTTTAACGTCCTTCTCCACCACATAAGGGTGATATCAAGGACGGGGCAACGACAAAAAGGCTAGCACAAATATTTGGCCCCAGCCGGGATTCGAACTCACGAGCCGAGCATTGAAAGTCCAACGCCGTAGCAGGAAGTTTCAGACCTCGTACGGAAATGGTTAACTCTGCAACGTTTGCCGTGAAAGCGTATGCAGCATTCATTTGATTTCTCGGAAAGAAAAAAAAAATAAAGAGAAAGTGGCTTCCAAAAAGTTCAGATACGTCTTTAAAACACTGACGATCGATAACAGGATCTGTTCGCTTTCTGAGTGAGATGAAATTGGACACAGGAAGCTGGTGGGATGAAGCCAGTTTGGATGTAAAAGTCATCGCAAACGTGGACTAGAAGCGATCGATTTTGGCCTGTTTCAGCAGCTATTGTGCCAAGACATGGGGTCTTTGAAGTGAACACTATTTTTGTTGTGCGCACGGCGCATAGCGCAGCGGATGGAATAGAGCGAGGGAGCCTTGATTGAGAGAAACCGCGGAAAGAGAACGTGTGCGGGACACATCGGCAATCTGTTTCACATGCCATAAATGTCACCGGCTACTGTGTTTTGGCTTCAGTCAGCTGAACGCAAGCCTGTCTGTGTATGTATTTGTGTACGTGTCTTAGTCGTGTGATGCTAGACGTCACCAGTACAACTCAGAACGATCTTTGTGTCTAAATATGGTAGCAGTGGGGCCTTCAAGTCGGTGCAAATCATTAGGCGGGTAACAGACACCATTGATCAAAACGAAGTGTAAATCAGGGGAAAAAAAAGGGTAAGGTGCTGATTGCCGTGTAATTTACACTCGAGCCACCCCCACCCCACCATTTCCTCCCGGTGTTATGTGATTATATCCTTAGTTGCATAGAAGACTGCTGACCCTGAACACACGTTTCCTGTGCGGGAACCGACAATCTGGAACAAACCGAACCTAAAACAGGGCCCGTGTGAACCAAACCAACAAAGCTGCAAAGTCAGCACTGAGGAGATTACTAAGAGAGTGGGGTGGAGCGTGTATGGGATTTTCCGAGTGCAGGACTATCATCTTGAACAGAACTGCACTCAAATGAACTAGAACAGATTGCCGATAGGCCCCCAAGTTTGGAAGCTGTCTTGGAAGGAAAAAAGGATCGATTTTTGGAGCTCTTCAGACATCTCAAGCGCCTTTTGCTTGGGAATCAAAGGGCGTGTCATGGGTTTAGCGTGGCCTGTTTCATTAGCCTGTAGTGCGGCACGAGGACTTCATGGGCCGTTTAATTAAGGAAGGTTTTGTCAGTTAGTTGGCAAGTGCTCACCGAGGAGCACCGTGATGATGTCAGCAAGATAGCTACACACCATGTTCGTGTGACAGATTGAAGAAGTAAAGTGAGGCTGAGAATTCCAGGTTATGCATGGAGGGTTTGAAGTCCTTGGTGGTTGGGATGCAGTCTGAGATAGGGCGGAGGAGAAGTGGATAGAGCTCGTTGTAGGTTGCCTGACAAACGTAACAAGCCATCGACGTATCGGAACAAATTTGAAAGGATTGTGCTTGGCGAAGATGTGGGGGTAAACGGGTGGGTGGGTTGTCTGCATGAGGGTTTAACGTCCCTTTCCACCACGTATGGGTGATCACAAAGACAGGGGCAACGAGAAAAAGGCCAGCACAAATATTCAGCCAGAGCCTGGATTCTAACTCACGACCCGACCATTCAAAGTCCAACGCTCTACCGCTCAGCTGTGCCGGAACCCTATTGTGGGGGCGGGACGTGTATACCTGTCTATGTCATTATTATTATAATCATATGGCCGTTCAAACTAATCAAGAAAACTGCCCGTTGCTGTACGTTATCGTTCTGTGTATTGTTCTCAGTACAGTGACACCGCACGTTCTTGCACTTGCGAAGTCTTGATAGCAGCTGCATTTTGTGCGATGCAAATCAGTGGTGGTGATGGTGGTAGTAGTTATTTCGTTAGAACGAGAAAAATCATTTGTATAGGTTGCAGTCAGTGTCTGTCTCTTGGGCCAGCATCAAGCTACATGTAGTTGCTTGGGACTTTCAAAGACCCTTTTTCATTCATGTTATTGATGTCATCAGTTCGCAAGTGAAAGAAAAGTTTGAAAACTCACTTTGTGCCTTTGTGTAACAGTTGGTTTTGTTTGTGTTGTGTGCAGCAAACAAGGATCTCGGACGACTACTGCGGGACATCTGACGTGAACCAGCCGATCGGGGGGTCGGATCCTGTGAAGAGCGAGCCCGCACTCAAGTTCCCCTCCAACACTAACGTGTCCGCCATCGCCGTTTCCATCACTGAGGAGTATACTGTCGCCTTTGTTGGCACCTCAAATGGATGCGTCATAAAGGTATTATCATTTTCTTTGTCATCACTTCATGGTCGTCGTCGTCGTCATTATCTTCTTCGTAATCATCGCCATCTTCATCATCATCATTACTTCTATACATGTAGCAATCAGGGAACGCAGAAGAAGTTCATGTGGCAGTAGTTTCACCTGTTTCTGTCGTCTGCTTCTGAATCTTTTTCTACACCGTCATCATTCATCTTGTACTTTTCTTCTTTTTCTGTTTGGTCTTATGTGACACACAGGAAGTTTTAACATTCCTGATATTGAAATGTTAATATTACAAATACATAAAATATACCATAACTGGCATGCGCGGTAAGTATGTTTTTGTAATTTCTTCCCTCCCCATTCCAAATGCGCAGAGGAACTTTTTTGCATGCAGCGTAAGGCTTCGGATTAGGAAAGTGTAATGTTGTCATGCAGCACCGTGGCTAGCATGTTGAGATCCGCAACAGGATCCAATGTCAGTTTCGTGAGTTTGGTGACTTGCACTTTTCATGGGGCTGAACGTGTTAGAAAATAACCTCTCTCGCCATTTACAC
This sequence comes from Batillaria attramentaria, assembly GCA_018292915.2. NCBI lineage: Eukaryota > Metazoa > Mollusca > Gastropoda > Batillariidae > Batillaria > Batillaria attramentaria. The sequence continues at coordinate 1,527,475 of JACVVK020000088.1, forward strand.
AGTCCTTCATGCAGAATTGGGTGGAACGAAACGACCACGCTGCACAAACTTCGGTAACTGAGTTCATTGTTCAAAATTGGTTTGCTGCAGGTTTCTGTGGAGCCTGACAAGAATGCGAATATATACGAGACGGTGAGCGTTCAGCCCAGTAGTGCTGTCAAAAAGGACTTACTGTTTGACGAGGAACAGGAGCATCTGTATGTTATGACGGACACAAGGGTAAGTTGCCTTTTCTCAATTCATGGCCTCTTTCATTGAAAATGTTCATGTGAACTGACCGTGTTTTGTTTTTTTGCGTTGTTTTTTTTGTGTGTGTGTGCGTCGCCCCCCACCCCCTCCTCCCCGTCTCTCTCTGTCTTTCTCTCTCTCTCCACCCCTCAGCCCTGCTCGCGGGACTTACTCTCATGAGACATACTGTCATGAGTCATGTTCATTATGCATGTTGCCCAATGCGACTCTCAAAAAAGATTGGAGGCCATTCTACAAATTGTGTGGCCCTTCACCCTGAATCCCGTGACCCTCCCTCTGATCTCACCTACCCACCCACTCCCCCCCCCCCCCCTCCCCCCCCCCTCCACCCACCTCTAGGGCTACCTCCCAGCCCCTTTCCCGCTGTTGCTAGTGTTTTGGAAACGTTTGGTTTGGTAAACGATGTGCAAAATGATGTGACTGGCGGAGCCTTGTGCTGTATGATAGATTAGATCACCCCATCCTGTGATAAGGCCATGCCATGCATTTGATCAGTCCCGGGTGTAGAGGCCAAGTGTTTCACATATTTTTCTCCCTCGATAGCAACAATGCAGTGTGCATGGGGGGTCAAAATAGGGATTAGGATGGGGATTTGAATAACCGGGTCATTGTGAAGGATCTGATTCACCCACTGAGCTGTTGATGACATTTTGCCATCTACCGCATGTTTGTTGTTGTTGTTGTTGTTGTTGTTGGTGGTGGTGGTGGTGGTGGTGGTGGTGGTGTGTGTGTGTGTGTGTGTGTGTGTGTGTGTGTGTGTGTGTGTGGAAACATTCGTGGTTTGTTAATTCGTTTGGTTTTTTGTTGTTTTTGGGTTTTTTGTTTTGGTTGGCTGGTTGGTTGGCTGTTTTTTGTTTGTTTGTTTTGTTGTTGGTTGTTTGTTGTTGTTGTTGTTGTTTTTTTTGGGGGGGTGTTAGTCGACCGTCTAATTATGGAAATTATTTAGTACTACTTATGTATGCGTATCGATCGTTTCATGATGTAAATTTTGTAATATTACACACGTCTCCGTGTTTACTTGTGCTGGCTTCTCATTTGTGTAGTAATGTTTGTTTATTTAATGTTTCTTTTGTCGTGTTTTGTTCGCGTGTATGTGGCATGTACATGTACATAGGATTTTCGGATAAGGCAGTGTTTGTTGGCCGTCTTCTTCCCAATGCAGTATCTCCTGGTGATTTCAGTGATGCCCTTTTCTGCTTGTTTTCATCTATGTTTATATCCGCCATTTTGTGTGTGTTGTATTTCTCACGAGATGAATGGTAGTTACAGATGTTGCCGGCGCGCATTATCCTACCCCCCCGATGTGAGGACTATCTATTATGCAGATTGTCTAATACAGTCTCATGGCCATGTTGCCGCCGGGGTGGAGTGGGGGGGGGGGGGCATCACCCGTCTGTCTCCACACAGAGCATTGTTGTGGCCGTCACATCGTTTGATGAATGGTGGCTGTACATCTGGAGGTCACGACCCGATATCTTTCCTCACATATCGGTGGGGCTTTTTCTGGATTCTTGCCCATTCACTTGACAGACAGGCAAAGTAGACGGCTCCTACACCGGAAAACCGGGATAGCCGAATGGTATCTACAGCGTTGGACTTCCCATGCTGTGGGCCTGAGTTCAAATCCCGGGTGGGGCCAAATATTTGTACTGGCCTTTTCTCGTTGCCCCGTCTTTGATATCACCCGTACGTGGCGAAAAAGCACGTTTAAACTCCCAGATACCTGGGCAGCTCCTACATCTACTTGATTTAAAACGACGGTCAGCCAGTATTAACATCCAGTTTGTAACCATTTATGGACAGGATCTTGCTTTTTGATTCTATTTACTTCTGCTGTCAGATTTCAATACTAGATGTAGAACTGTTGGCAAAACGTCACACATATAACATTAGCGTCATTTAGCGTGACGTTTGCGCCTAGGGTGGACTGGTTGTTACTTGTGATCAAGATTGCCCAAAATGACAAATGTCCAGACCCCAGAATATATCCCTTAGTACTGTCCTGCTTATGATGCTTTACGACGTCAAACCAGGCCTGAGGGCGCAGAGCTACAGGTGCAGCTTTGGGGTAGCCGTCATGACCTGGAGAAGACCGTGGGATTCGTCATGGCGACCGGGCCGCAGATCTGACGCAACCAGTCAAAGCGACTGTAGAACTTACTTGTGAAAGGCTGACGCCGCTTAGATCAGCATCGTATTTATGCAGGGCGAGCTTCTAATATTCGTAGGCGTTGTGGAAATTGGCGTAGGCGGTTTTGCACGGCCAAGTCACCGGCGTTTGAGATGACAATGACCGGAGAACACTTGAGCACCGCATGACCTAAACTTCATGTGACTCCTTCCCCGATGATTGTCGCGTGATTGTATCCTGTCTTTGGAAAAGCAGCCGAGCGCGGGTCGAGATTTTGCTGTAGCACTGAATGGCTGAATTATGAACCTTTCAATACCGGCTATTGCGTGATTGCAACCGTAAGAAAAAAAATCGGAATTGCGCTCGGAAAACCCTGTGTGTTTGTACTGAATGACTGGATTACGACCATTTTAGTATTGATTCTGGTGTTGGCTCAGACGCTTAGTCGTATGTTTGTCAGGGAACGGAAGGAGGGGTGCGGGGGGGGGGGGGGGGGGAGGGAATTTGACTCAGGATAATGTGACCCACGACATAGATTACCGACTGATTTTCCAGCTGCATTTGTCCCTTTTTGTGCCCAGTTATTTTGCGGGCGTCATACAGTATATTATTAATACATCGTTGACCCTTTTAGGCGAGATGGTTGGGTTTGTGCAAGAAAGACGGGTTTTGTCCGAGACTTGTCTAAGACTTTTTTTGTAACGATTTTTGTGTAAGTTTTGTGTAAACTGGCCATTTCATAGCAGTGGTATGGAGGCGTGGAATAAAAACATCAATAATTATTTCAGCTTATAGAGTGTACTGTGTGTGTGCGGAGGCGACGAGAATCGACGTGTTTTGATTCCTGTATAATGATGAGTGTTCCAGAGCCGACAGAGATTCTAAATTTTTCCTGAGATCTATGCGATCTTCATAGCCGCTTATTCCTTGGTCTGACCTGGCGCAAACCTCCTCCGTCCAAAAGCCCAATCAATTCAAATCCTTCATCCCACCATTGACCGCGCTTATCGGGTCTGATTTGAACATGGCGGCCAGACAAGGGCGAATAAAACAGCAAGAAATGGAATTACTTGCCCCTTGTTGGAGCAGGACATTGGATGTCTCAGGGGACAGCTTGGTTCCGTCGTAAACCCCTGTCCATTTTGTCTGGAACCATTTCGCCCCCTGTGTCTGGCTGTCTCACTGTCTGTCAGCCTTTCAGAACAAGGGGATTTGGGCAGTCAGTATTGCGGAGACGTGCCCTGTCTAGAGAAAGGTTGTGTATGTAGGTAGTGGGCCAGATGCCATTTCGGGACCAGACGCTGAACCAAGAGAGGTGGTTTTCTCGTCAGTAATCAGCTGTGTTAGTAAAAATTATCTGTACATCAGTCGAGCGAAATACCGGTCATCAGTCAGTCAGTCGGTCAGTCTGTGGTGTTCAACGCGTCTGCAGAATATACACATACCTTCACTTGAGATCTGCAGCGAAGAGACCAACAGCAAATAGACAAGACGAACTAGCAGCACGATCACTAACACAGAAAGTATGATTTAAAAGTACATGTATCAGATCACAGCCTCTCTTTCACCGTGACATTCTCTTGTGCGTGCCCTTGACACGAACTGACACCTGACACTGAAGGCGGGAAAATACAGCATCGGGTTTGACCTTTTCAATTTACGTCATTGATGCGCGAGTTGATTTGGCTGACCTAATTCAGACTGATCACCCCATAGGACAGAGTGGAAGTGAAGGCATCGTGAAACTGCTTTCTTGCCTTCCGTGCGCTTTTCAGCATAAACTGTTGCTGGAACGCGGAGAATGGACAAATCACACGAGAAATACTGACATTGAATGATATTGACGATTTTCTAGGAGTCATTGAATTGTTGTGTCCTTGTCAATCAAAAAATACATCGCTGTCATTGTCAAGTTTGTCGTATCGTTAAACGCAAGCCCGTCTCGTCTCGAAGTTTGTAAACTTTCCCACACGCCGTCAGAGTTAACTCGTTAACGCTCGTTTGCAAGCCGTTACGCGCAGAGTCTACGTCATGAGACATCGCCATGAGAAAGCGAAATCTGCCGTTAACGAGACAAGCAACACACTTAACGCGCTCGGTAATGAGTTGACGTGCGCGGATTGCGCCAGTGTTTTCTCTGGATGTCAAACTTTTTGCTGCTCACGTAAAGCATTCAGACAGTGACATCGTCATTGCTTGCATTTTGCCGTGACATGTATTTTTTCGTCGGAGTACTGAATGAGGGGAGTTGCCTTGTTGTGGCTGGATGGCGTGGTTCATGGCGAGAGAGAGAGAGAGGATTGGCAGATGCTCCTAACCTGCATTGTAAACACATTGCAGGATTGGTTGTCTCCATTCAACCTGAAACGTATCAGTTTCTCAAACAGAATTGAACGTGTTCTGCTGAAGGCCGCGCAAGTTTCCTGTTTACAATACTGTATGATACAACATACTCTAGAGCACGCACCATTCAATAAAAGCTTTGTGGAATTCTGATGCACACCAAAAGCCCGGTCGTTTGTCTCGTGCTGTTGCATGGTTTTCCGTGTGCAGATTTCCTGAACAAACAGTCTGTTCGACCTCCACAATTGTATTGAAATTAGCGGTGACCGTTCAGATGTCGGAATTTGATCGTAGGGGATTGTGAATGGGCGAATGGCCGAGAGACGCGCAGTACGTATCCACGCACATCGGTAACTCGACTCGACCTGTCCCTTGATAAATGCAGCTTTATGCCGTATCAGGATGGAGAGCAAATGGATCGTGTAGCGGTGCTGACACACTCTGACTGATGGTGTGAATACGAGAGGGTCATGCGATCCTTCTCTCACATCACTCCATGTAAGGTTACCTCTCTCTGATCTGGATGGTAAATCACGGGGCCACCTTTAGCTGTGTGACCTGTGTAAGTGAAGCCTGACTCACTTGGAGAAATATCTCGCCTCCTGCCATCTTCCCATCAGGTCAGCACAGGCTCCCTGTGTGTATTAGGCTGTGTTTCGGGTGCTGTATCGGTGTTTTCCTAGCAAAGATCAGACGGCCCTGCTCCCCATCGGATTTATCGGGGACCTTTTTGAGGGGCGGATAGCAGAGGCGCCCGCCACTACAGGATCTCGGCTGGGCCTCGGTCAAAAGCGGCTACATCGTGTAGAATTTCCAATACTTGCACCATTCGCCTGGGCTTGAAGGGATCGTATAATATATATATATATATATATATATATAAGCTTTTCGGAGAAAAGTGAGGTAGTTGCGTAGAATACTGGTGGCAGATGACATTCAGATTATTGCCCTTTCTTCTTGGTCTGACCGAGGTTAGCAATGTCCTCATACTGATAGTCCCACCTTCCTCACGGTAAACGTGTATGTCTTTACTCCACGACCCGAGGAAAGTCAGTCGTGATGTTCTGGGTTTCGTGAAGGGTTTCTCAAGCCCTTTAGGCTTTCTGGCATGTGGAAAGACGTTGATTCCTTCAGTGGTGTTCATCCTACAGAGCTGTTGTACATATAAGGTCACTAGGATTAGACTGTGAAGTTGAAGAAGTCCCCCTCACTCGCCCTGCAACATTATCCACACTGAAAGTTCAGCTATGGTTCATCGTCCCGGTTCATAATACCGGCCATCGTTACGTCTTGGCTAATCTTGTTGCACCGCGGGCATCCCTCAGCCGCATCTTATTTTCGAAATTTATCAAGGTCGGAGTGAGAGTTCGCCCTGTTGCAGTTTTGCACGTACGCACGCGTCTAATTTGCCACAGCGGCTGCAAGCCGGTATCACCCGTAAAGATGTACGTTGCCAATCTGAACTCCCGATGCAGAATTGTGTTATGACCTGCCAACATGAAAAACAGGGTTGATGTGATGGATTTACGTTTTGTGCGTTTGCACCACCGCGCGGGGTCCATGGGAAAGATGATGGCCCTCTGACACTGAACGTTAAATTGTCTAAATTTAGCTCTTGCATCACAGATCCGGTTTATCTGAGGGTTGGCTGATAGCGGTGCCAGTCTCTAGACGGTTCTTTCTGCAGGAAGCGGGCCAGAGATTGGTTCTGGCATCTAGACATACATATATCTTTCTTTCAGATTATTTTGGTAACTCTAGATGGTAGAACAAGATAGGGAGGGCGGACCTGAGGTGTGTTATCAGGGCCAAGGGCCGTGCAACAGTATGCTGACTGAGGCGGAGGGTTGAGTACCCTTCTGATATATTTACAGATCTGAAGCAAACTCATCTTTCTCGGCAGCTTTCAATTTGTAAGACAAGTCCGCGGTAAAGAACACAAACGTTTCTTCCAGTTCACATTCGGAGGAAAATAAACTTTGTCGGTTTGCTGTTCGTCTTTCGGAAGGAAGTATTTTCCCAGGAAACAAAGATATATTCAAGGTTCAGTGAGAAACATTTCAGCCACACGCTGCTTCGTCATCTGAGATGATTGTTTCAACAAAACCAAACAACTTTGTCCTTTTTTGTCCTCTCGGTCGTCTTGCAGTAGAAAGTTGTCGCGGAAAGTAATCACAATGAATGCTTTTTAACAGGTTTTGGCATTTCAGCATCCATTGGTTTTGGCCTTTCAAATCCCTGAATCTCTTTCTCAGGCTGTCTGGAAGGATGTATTTTAATCTTCCCTGATTGAGAGCGGCGAAGACGGAGTCTTCAGGTTAATGCCGAGTATTTGTATAGGGACAACTCCCGGCTTTCTACCAGTCACCGCCGCCATTGATTCTTGCTTCGGTCCTGTTGTGCAGTGGAAGTAACTACGCCGCAGAACACATAATTTATGTTGTCAGAATCTGTGTAGTATTGTGATGGTCATGGTCAGACGTACAAGTTTATAAATGTAATTTGAGGCGCGGAAATTCACGGAGGGAGCTGGGTGTGAACCACGACTGTAAACAAAATGCATAACAACCGTTTACTGGCGTGCACACTTAGGGAGGCAGTGTTGTTCTTTGGCAGTGAATGGATGGCACAACCAAACCGTTTTTTTGTAAGTAGTGAAATTTTAGGAAATGCATTTTACATCGAACCGCGTTCTGTTTCAGTGTTTAGTACTTGTTTATTTGCCTGTCTTGAAACCCTAGAAAGAAAAAGAAACGTTCATGCCACACAAAAGACGACAACCAAGACCACCGTTGAGCTGTCGTGGTTGCTTTGCTGTGAGAGCGATGCTTAGTTGTGTGTACAAGGGCAGGCGGGCTGGGATTGGCTGCTGCCAGTTATGAATGAATTATTCTCCTGTTGATGCCCCTGATCTGTAGGTTTTGGGTGGCAAATTCAATTTCACATTGATTTATCCCCCCTTCTTTGCCCGACGCAGGTTGCCTGCCCCTTTCCGCCTCTGTTGGTCCTGTCATATTCGATAGAGGGAGTTTGGATGAGTTAGAAGGGGGAAGAGGGAGGAAATGACAGGGGGATCCCAGAACAGGCCATTGCCATCGGTTTGCTCAAGGTTTCGGCGTCCTATACCGTGCCTCGGCTAATGTCTGGATCAACAGGTTTTTTGGCGCCCGGGGAAGGGGCAAGTGTGTGGCAGGAATGGCACGATAAAACTTTTTGCCAGGGTGCCGTGTTGGTACAGTAATCCAACAAGTAGGATCGATCAGTTGACTCGGAGGTCGACGCGTTGCCAGTAAAGCTGGATGCTCATGGCGGGGTTGGAGTGGCCGCTTTTGCCCTTCTCTTGCTCTCATCTCCCAGTAGGCCTTTTCCGGGCTCCACGGTGCTCGCCATTTTGTCACGTGAAGCGTTGTGACGTGTGTTGGTTTATGGTGGCTGGCTTTCCTCAGTTAAGTGGCCGGGAATTTTAGCGGGGACACTTCAGGGTATTTCGTTTCGCTGCTAAAAGGCAATAGTGTTTGACGGGGAGTAATCTTATTGTTGAGTGGCTGCTTCGATTACGTCTCCTTTAGCTTATCGAGGGCGGCAGTTGGACACGAGCCGCAGTAATCGCATATGACAGGACTACAAAAAAGTAGATAAACTCGTCTTTAGGGGGTTTACAATCGATTTGTCCATTTTACGATTGATTAGGCGGAGATCTGTCGGGGGAATTGACCTCGTGTGCATGTAGTGTAGTGTAGCAGCCGAAACCAATAAAACAAGAGTGAAGAAGCAGAGCCGAGGTCCAGTTCCAAGTCAGAAGCAGAGCGGTGGTCCCACTCCAGATCAGTAGAAGTAGTTCCTATTTCAGAATCCCCAGAGCTCTGAACTCAATTCCTAACAACTAGGTCTGGGGTTGTGCACCAGTGGCCTCACTGAAATAATAACAATTAATGCATGGAATTAAATTTGGCTTTGTGGGAGTATTGTTCTTTGATTTAAGGAACCGTGAATGTTGCCTCTTTTCGCATACAGGGCCAAAACCGAAAATGAGTCAAGAACGTGGGATACCCGTGCGCGGTACGGAATGAGAAAGTATTGGTGGGAAGAAGCTGCAGCCTGAGAGTCGGAGGTCGGTCATATTGGGACACTGTCTGGTCGTAACTTTTAGTCCTGCCCGACGTGGGAACCACCAAAGTAGCATCTAGTCTTGGAATCGGCGCTTCTGTAAAATCTGGCAACACTTCGGAAGTTTTTAAGAGTTTGGAGTTCGCGATTGCGCAGCGGTATCAGCCGTCTGAGAAGAGTCGTACTCGCATTACTACAGATGTTGGTTATCTTTCCTGACACGCCATTCACAGAGGCGGTGACTCGATCCAACAGAAATTTAGAGAAGATGATTACCTGGACACTGAACTTGATCCGGAGATCCGTACGGTCTGAATTTGAGCCGTGTGACCTTTTAGATGAACATTGATCTTTTGTAAAACGTATTGTTACGCGAGGAATACGTTGTATGGCGTAACATTATTTTCAGACAAACGGAAAGAGGTTCAGCGGATTGCAGGTGTATACAAGATTGACACGAAATCAGCGATCATGATCAGGTTCAGTTTGTTTCCGTAATTCTTCTAACCGCTTTGAACAGGAGCGGCTCTATTACTGGTTCGATTTCATTTGAACAAACTGACAGATGATGAAAACCTGACGTATGATACACACGTGTTCGGTCTTTTCTCTCACCGTAACTTAAACATTCTACATTGACCATGAACAGCATAGAAACATCTTGGTGAAGGCAATCCAAATCCGGTTTAATGATATGCCGTGGGCGTAGTAGTTGTCTCGTTTTCTCAACTAGTGATCACTAGTTCTGAGAGAGAGAGAGTAACTCTTCTCCCCACTCCTCTTCCCCGAGGTCTGTCACGCTAAAGACGTTTCCTCTGTCAGACCGAAGAGACGAGAAAACTTTGGCAACTAGTCATCAAAGACGACCTGCCCGAGGCCTTTGCCGTGTCCGTAACCCCTCACTTTGTTGCCGTGATGGCGGTAATCATTTCATGTAATTCGCTCGCCTGACGTAGGAAGGTCGCACTTTATGGACCAGGGGGATGGCTTCCTAAGCGTGCCATTTACGTCACGGACGGCATGTGTCCCTGAGCTTCACGCTGTGGCCATGTTATTTACCAGCGCTTATTGTCATCTGAACTTTTTGTCTCGCTCTAACCATGCAGCTGCGTCCGTAACCGTCACATGCCAGCTTCCCTTGTCAAATATTCGCTTATGTCTGAAGTGCATCTGAAATAGCAGTCCCTGGAGTGTTTTCTTTCAGGGTTTTTTTGGTGTTGTTTTTAACACAGGTTGGTTATCGATCCAGAACTCCCGCTTTCTTTTGTAATGCTCTGTTCACAGGAGAAGGGTGTCTTGAACGAAACTGTCGACCGCACCTCCGTTGCACGTGACCCCACGTAATCCAAACAAGTGTAGGCGTGTGTGTTTGTGCAAGTTTATGGTTCCCGAGGCTGATGCGACTGGTTGTCGTACCCGCAAATTATGTTCTGGACTGGAAAGCATGGAAGTGTTGTAGAACAGATGAAACTAGATCAGACTGAACAAGGGAGAGCCTGGTAGTTGCTCCACGAATCTCTGATGATTCACAAAGGGAGAAAAAGCAAGAACAAAAACCGAGGGTCAAATGCCAACTGTTGAGACTGCAGCTGGAGCCAGATCAGACACAGACAAAAAGAAAAGTAAGGAGGAATCGGATGACAGTTCCTTACACTCTAGCGGAGCGAGAAACGTCAGAAAACTCTGCCTCCCTTCGTGGAATTTACACGCAATGCAGGTAACACGGCCTGTTACACCTGGCACCCGGTTTGATCATCATTACGCCAGTCAGAGACCCCTCCTCCCAGCTATACCACCTCCCCCACCCCTTTATCCGAATCAGCAAGCAAAAACCTGCCCTCCGCAGCCCACTTCTTCATGCGCGGGAGATGCCTGCTTGCAGCCAGGCGTGCTTTTCATGTCACCGACGTGTGCGTAACAGACAGGAGGGATGTAGGTTACGGTAGTTTGTAGTATTTAGTCAATTATTGGCGTACCTTGGCCGGAATCGGGCGCCGACTGCTGCCTGCAATAACACAGATCTTGACGAGGGAGTGGCAAGACTGTATAGGGACTCACATCTGGAGAAAGCGTTGGGCACATCAAATCTGAGAAATCCCCATGGTGCATCAGTCAGCTGCCGAAATTCCCTGGCTGTAATCAACATCACCCATCACACGCAGCTCTGGGCTTGTACTGTTGCGATGTGCAGTTTATTCAACCCAATGATTCCCTCGTTAGTAGCACTAATTTCGTCTCCAGCTGTGTTTCTCTTGGCAGGGGACAGTGTGCGTTCCAGTGTTCAGTATTTCCTTTGTTACCAGCAGCGCAGTGTAATGACATGTCACGGATCTTATTCTATTCTGAGAAAGGGTGGCCGGGATGCTTCTGTTAGAAGCAGACAAGTTACAGATATTGAGATATTGATGACATGTACAGCGGCATTCGCTTTCTAAGTCCTTTGTCTTACTCACTCACATGAGACCCCCCATCCCCCCAACCCCACCTCTCTCTCTCTCTCTCTCTCAGAGTAGGCATCGGCGTATTGAAAATAAAGCCTCATTACTGAAGACAAACACCACAGTCGGTGTAACGATGCCAATTCCGGTATTACTCCTCCGCTGTTCTACGTAAGACAAGCCCTTCCTTCGTAACACCGATCGTGCTCCCAGTGCTGAATTTCTCACCTGTAACTGTTACTAGCGGAGATTAGCAGCTCCTACCTTCCGTTCACTGGAGTCAGAGCCGCTCTCTTGGGCTCTCTTGCTATCTTGTTGCCCGTAACTACATCTTGCCGTCAGGAAGGGATCGTTGCGTTGGGAGTCCCACCGGTCTGAAGGTGACTCGTAATACAGTCAAGTGCGCTGCGAGGCAGTGACAGAACACTTAAGTGATTGGTATGTGTTGGTATTTGGGTGGGCATCACTTAGTTTAGTGTCTAGCAGACGCTTTCCCGGGTCCTCCAGCTTGGAAAATGTTGCATTCATCTGATTGTTTGTATCAAGACGCGCGTTCATATGAGTATTTCTTTCAAATGGAAAGAGAAGAACGCAAACTGTTAAATGGAAATGAATTTTGTTACTAAAGTCTAGGGAGTCCTTAGCAAGGCTGCACTCGGTGACCCAGCACCGCGGGCGAAACAACAAAGTACTCTTCATGAAAGTTGACTGAGAATACAAAGTCAATTATTCCGAGTAACATTTCAGCGTTTGAGAACAGCTTCGTCCAGGTTGTTTTTCGGCCTTTTCGCGACAGTGTCTTACTCTGTTCTCTCTGGAAGGCCATACCTTTATGAGCAGAGTCAACAGACGGGCGTGCAGGAGTTAGTGGAAGAATTTGAGGTGTTTGTGTGAAGACATGCCCGCGGGCCCGGTCTTCTTGACCAGTGTTTGTCGGGGATGCTTCGTCCATCGTCTGCGACCCTCGGGTCGTCCTGTCTTGTCTGTCCAAGGTTCCTGTCTGTCTGCACAGAGCACAATGCATGTTTTGTGACGGACTGTCCGCAAGCACTCTGTTTGCTCGCCGCATCTTGGCGCATGTGCAAGAGTCAACTTGTGGGACTGCCATCTGGGACTGTAAGGCAGACGACTGCGTGTACACAATGTACCTCACCTTCGGCCTTTTGTCTGCGTCTGACGAGTCTCTGTGAACCTTCGCGTTCAAAGTTGAACGGAGGTTTTGTCTACTTTGTCCTACTTCAGTGTAGACCCTCTCGCTCACTAGTGTGTGCTTCTACCGGATTAAATTACAAGACAGACCTTTAGTTCTTGTTTGTTTGTCATATGCTCAGACCCACCTATGCTAACATGGCGTGAAATGGTGAATGCGAACACAGCACGAGCTGGCTGCTTTAGATGTCACGCTGTTTTTGAGGGTAACGGAGGTGGTTAGAGTTGGATAAGATTTATTTTAATCCCCTAGGGCATTTTGCAGCTCCATGCCGCAAGCCTCTCTAACCGATTTTCGCTCAAAGAAAATGCAAATTGCTCTGTATTCCGGAGTTGTTTTTCCAGATTTCTATTTTCGCCATTTCTTGTTTTTCCTCCTCCTCCTCCGTTCTAGTGGGTTCGTCGTGTGTGGACTGGGGATGAGTCTGCCGTAATGAGTGCTGGCAGAAAATCGGTTTATGCCTCGTGGCATGCACTAAACTCTGGCACACTTGGGAGAAAACTGAGCCTTACAGAGCAGCAGGAAATCCATAACAGCAAGCGTAATGAGGCGCTACATGCATTGTCCTGTTCGCTGCTTACTGCGGATGAAACACACTGATTGCCGCATGTTTGTTTGTTTTCTGTGCGTGTAAATGACGTTTCTTTCGATACGATGAAGCGGATAGGCATGTTGTAGGTAAGACCTCCGAATTCAGAGACGATTTTTCGGCGGTGTTGACTGGCCCAGATGCAGATAAAGCAGGTTGCAGAGGGAAAAAAATCAGAGGCGGGTGTAACGTGCTTGGAGTTTGGAGCTCAGTTTACAATTTCTTAGCTGGTTGTTACGTGCGAGGTAGATGTAATGCTGCTATCGCTGTCTTAATGATTTACACAGCCAACTGAAATAAATCACCTGCAGAGCTCAGTTGGCTTTTCGACCATTCCGTTTCTGGCACTAACAGTGGTTAAGAAGTTTCAGTCGGCACAGACCAGCATCCTTTAAACGCCCCACGTTTGGGAGGGGCGAGGGGGAGGGGGGGGGGGCACGTCATGGTCTTAAAGGTAGACATAAATCTAGATAGAATAGACTAGTGCATCAGTTCAAGCTCTCTCTCTCTCTCTCTCTCTCTCTGTGTTTTGTGAGACAGATGTAGTGGGTGACAAAACGCTTCTGGAGAAGGAGTGAAGCCAAGTGATTCCTCACCCAGAGCAGTGCCTGCCACAGGAGGTGTAAATTACCGGGGCGAGCCATCACCGTGTCAGGTCACTACAAGGTGGTTTGAGCTGCACGTGCAGCCTGTGCAAGGTTGCGCATAGCGGGTCACATAGCGTGCATGGTGCACCAGTGGCTGGCCGCGAGCCTCCTCCATCATGAGGCACGTGACTCGGCCGTCCTTGTCACAGCCAATCGGTGTTTGGCACGATGCGCGGACAGCTTCACTTGTCCTACTGAATCTGCGCCGTTCAAATCTTCAAAGCTTATGTTTCAAGTGTTGATTTTCATGATATGTTTGAATTATTCTGTCTAGGTCTAATTCGTCGAGACATTAGTCAGTATGTAGGTGGTTTTGGCTTGTGCTTCAACAAATGAGCAGTTGTGGGCGGGAAATTACGGGAAATTAGCGTTTTGTACAGTGTAATTGAGAAATTTGAGAATAATTTCATCGTTCATCAGTGGCGTTTTCGTTTTCTTTTTCTTTTTTTTTCAGATGGTACGTGTGTGCATTTACTTCCGACCTTTTAAGCAGACGCTCCTGTACAGGAGACATCCTGCTAATAACAGCGGTATCCAAGAATCGCCGCACATTCTGCTCTTGTGCCAAAGCTTTAATAACAACAAGATACAGTAGATCTGATTTTGTGACCTTACCCACAAGGGTTATGGGTCGTTTGTTCTCTCCAAATGCTCGCTGTAATCAGAATAGACCGTCGTAGCAGCACGTTTGTCTGGCGGCAACGCTTGTAGATGTGATTACAACCCAAGGGGTTTTTATGTAGACGTTTGAAGGAATATATGGTGCAGTGTGTAGTAATTCCATCAGTTGCAGGGGGGGATCTCGTGCTGTGCCTAAGTTAATGTCTTGCCTGATAAAATCTACAGTGGGTGTGTGTACCTGGATCGCGCGTTTGAAACGAGGCATCCAGCTAGTCAGGTTGGTTTCTGTCATGTATCACAAGCTTACAGCTCAAACGTTTTGCGATTCTTTCATCTCGGCTTGATATCTGCCTCTGAGGCCTTCATCAGTATGACAGGTAATGGTTCGGGTGGAAAGGTTCACTGCTTGTCCATGACACGTGGTTCACGGCTATGAAAATTTTCAAGAGGTTGTTTTGTGTCATGGATTATGCTTTATGATGGCCAGTAACAGTTCGGCCAAAATCTCACGAAATGATATCTTCTCCCCTCCATCTCCTGGCTTCCTGTCACTTGACTCAGTGCACCCTCTCTGCTTGTGTTCTTTCCTTTCTGATTTTACCACCCCCTCAGTATAGGAGTTGAGAGTGACTTTACCAGTTACAGTTAAGCAGGGCGCCATGCCAGTCTCACACAGGAACACCCTAGCTTTTGACCTTTTGAAAAACATATAATATGTGTTTGTATTTGGTGTAGCTAACTATGTGGTGGAAAAGGACGTTAAACCCCCAAACACCCACCCACCCTCGTGTAGCTAAGGTCTTTCATAACAATCCGTAGTTTAGGTTCAGTTTCAGCCTTCCTAATCCAGTTAGTTTCGTATGCTAAGTATTTCTGGTGAGTTCTGTGGACATATTCACGATGGCTTAGTAGCCTGTGGCCCTGGCAGTGACCATCGTTTGAACCCCGGGATGTCTCGG
Organism: Batillaria attramentaria; assembly: GCA_018292915.2. Classification (NCBI taxonomy): domain Eukaryota; kingdom Metazoa; phylum Mollusca; class Gastropoda; family Batillariidae; genus Batillaria; species Batillaria attramentaria. Next base: position 1,542,769 of record JACVVK020000088.1, read on the forward strand.
ACAGGAGAAATATGAGTACAGCACCTGGAGGCGATTGGGCTTAGTAGCCGGCTTATCTCCCCCTTCTGCAGCGCTGCCTCGTGTCATACTGATAAAACCAGCAAATATATGACAAGGTTCAGCTGGCTGCACCCCGACAACCTCCTTGGGCGCCTATTTCCGCGTACTCGCCCTATTACTTCTCATGTAGCGAGATTGAACCGCTGACTTACTGGGCTTCGTACAGTCCAACCGGTGCACGGGACGAGCGTCTCCAACAACATTGCCCTCTGGTTTGGAACTTTTGCCACTGGTCAAGCAAAAAGGTCAGGAGATAAGTCCCTGACAACGAGTGTCTGGCATAATTAATGGGGCGTGCTGGCACCAAGCCAAACATGTTGTAAGATTCATCAGCCGACCGTGCCACAGGCAAGGTAGAAGACAAGATCTCGTGTAATATTGATGGCAGGAAACTGCACTGTTACCGAGGTCATCGAACCAGGAATAGACCGATGCTTCATTGATTCTGTTCCGCAAGCTCGTATCTTGCTCTGAGCGCAGTTTCTGAAGTGGGTCGGGTGATGAAGGAGACGCTTGCGGGTCTGCTTCACTGAGAGGGATCTGAACTACGTTCTTTTGTTGTGTCATGCATATGACCATGTCCGAGTTCCTTATGGTGCTGTTTCTACCAAGAGTTCTGACAGAACATTGGTTGAAGGAGATTTGTTAGTTTTGAAACTGACACCCTGAGGCATTTCTCGCAGTATTTAAAACTAAACCGCGATATTGTTTTGGAAACATGTTTGGATTGGTGTATAATATCAAAATGTGTTGCAACTCATTGCTATAGTTTCTGCCTTGACTTTTGATATTTATCGTGTTTGCTAATACATGTACAGCACTTCCGTTCAACCGTTTTAGCGTCGTCTGGTGTGGAATCTGAACAATCACAACTAAATCATGCAAGCATGCGCTTTGTGTGCGGCAGTTTCTTTGCATTGTCCGTTCGTGATTGCAGAGATCTATGCATTTGCATGACTAGGAAAAAGGATCAGAGGCGTGACATTCAAGCAGCTGGAAAAACTTGCTGTTTTGAATATATTGTTATTGAGATATCCCAGCGCCAAATTCTCTATTTCCAAGAGATCTCTTGTTTGCACTTTTTCCCGTCTATGAGGGAGTATTGCGTGTCGTTCTGTGCACTGGGAAGAAGGGCTTTTGTGAGGTGACGTTTATTTGTGGCCGTGACATGCGCATGCACAATGAACAGGGGGGAAGTGAGTGGCATTGTGGGATAGAGGAATGACGAGATTGGGGATTTTCTTTCGCCCACATCGTCAGTCGTCAGAGCGCGCCATTTACATACTGCATGGAAATTGACGAATCTCGTCTCTGCAACTTCCGGAAAGGAGCATGCGCAAATTAAAAAGGAAGGGGGAAAAGTTTAGAGAGAGAGAGAGAGAGAGTGTGTGTGTGTGTGTGTGTGTGTGTGTGTGTGTGTGTGTGTGTGTGTGTGTGTGTGTGTGTGTGTGTGTGTGAGAGAGAGAGAGAGCTACTGTTCTCGGTACGAGGAAAAAGAATGCGTTATCTCGGCAGAGACAGCGACAGAAAAGCGACATTTTTACCCTAATTTCACCACAGAACGCACCCCGCACTCCTGTCCTCGGCACATGACTAGCGGATGACACCCGGCTAACGATTACCGATGGCTCTCTCTTCAACCCGTTGTTTTCCTCTCTTCCCAAAAACCGATCAGAGAAGACAGAAGCCCAAATTGCAGCTGGGAAATTCTGACATTATCAAACAGGACCCGTCATCGGCTGTGGACACGTGACGAGCAAGCCTGCGTGCCAGGGGTCCGGACATGCACCCGTGTTGACTTTCCTAATAAATCACGGATCTCCTTCTGACAGCATGACGTTTTCATTTTGAGGGGGACGCTGAGAGAGAAATACAAACTTGGGTTTTTTTAAGGACCGCCTAGGGATGTGGATGAGTATCGTCCACGATGCTTCAGAGGATACGGCTGAGTTGCCTGGCCATTCGTGAGGATTCCTCCGGCGTATGTCGCTGAGAATAAAACCGCAATGTCAAAGAGGTGCCTGCGATATTCAAGGTGTACGGTCACAGTGTATTGGCACGTTCACAATTTGGCACTGCGACGATTTAGCTAAGGACGGACGAAGGGACTAAGAATTTTACCTGAATCTGCGAATGTGCAATCTCGTGGTCGTCAGGGACCATTATGCCTCAGAAAATTAGATATCGCCCCAAGAGGATGAATTTCGTTTCCAAGGCATGGAGTGATGTCTTGTTCAACGGCAGTATACTAGCATATTTCATCACTTTGTATTGCTCCACTCGAGTGCGACTAGTCACAGTGGTCGCCTCATCCGGTTCGCAGTAGTCCTGAATGAGTGCAGAATACAATAATATTAATTTATGCCGCCGCATGCTATCGAGTGTCAGTATTTGCATTTTCACACCGCGATCTGCAATCACCTCGTCAACTCGTTCAAAAACGCGTCCGAGTAATGAATCGTGTACGGCTGGCGTGTCATCTGGCACCGGAAAAACGTCAAGTGTTTAGTTACCATCCAGTCGGTTCATTCACCAGTGATGGCTACCTAGTGCCCATTAATTTTACTACACACCATCAGATTTTTTTTATTTTTACGGACACTTGTTCTGGGGAGCTACCGGCACACGTGCCAGCATACACAAGCTTCTTTTCGGTTTTGAGTTGTTTTATTTAAATTTGCGTTTTGCGTTTACCATAGCCAGCAGCATACTCTGCTTTTCTTAATGACACTGACGGGCCCCCTCCTAAACCGCCATTCACATTCAGGTTTTCTCGTGGACGAATTAATAATTTATCCCTGGCGAATGAATAATTTATAGAACCATAAACACATTTTGCCGCTGCTACCAAAACTGTACCATCACACTCTAGCTTCCTCGTAGACACATTTAGGCGCTACTGCTGAAAGTACTATTACGCCCTTGTCATCTTCGGCACTTTTGGCCTTTGCTGCTACAACTACCCGCCACACATGGGTTTCCTTGTGGACGACGTGGACGCACTGCCAGAACTACAGCCCATGCTCTGGTTTGCTCACTTTACCAGTGCTACAGCCCATGCTCTGGTTTGCTCACTTTACCAGTACTACATGAGGTTGCTGTCGGATTCATTAATACTTCCCTTTTCCCCGTTTCCTTGTGGCGGCCTTGCAGCTTATCGACTATCTTTGACACTAACTTGACTGCCCGTGTCGGGGTCCCATGTCCATGGATTGGACCCACCCCCAGGAGACGCTATTATCTGAACCATTAGCTGGCCTGCAGCACTGACTTTGGCTCCTTCTCCATTTTCGGCCCCTTTTTGGCACAAAGAAACCCACTCACCAAGACTGACCGACCGCCTTTATAAATATCGTGTTTGATAAGTTCACGCTGCTTTTGTTGTGGCTGCGCACACCTTGCTGCCAATTAGGGGAGATAAAGCGAGGTGTGAAGGATAACTGCTGCTGCGGGGTGTAGTTCGTGCTCATCCTGTGTAGTGCACATTCGTTTGGACTGCTGCCCACAGTTCTGGCGTGAAGTATCACAGTTTTAGAGTGAAGGGTGTGGCGGACGTGAAGCGCGCAGAACTAAACGGTGCACAAGATCAGAACTGCAGTTGGCACGGCACGAATACCAGCATCTTGCCGCCGTTGCTTTCGTCAACAATCGGTGTGCGTTTCCCGTAAACAGAAACATTCAGCATCTCGCCAAGTAGGATGTGGTACATTATTTTTGTCCTTGGGGTGAACTACAGTGAACCGCGAAATTTCATACGACAGCTTACGCTGCATATAACAAAAGCCCCCACCAGACAAACTGAATACATACTAACACATGTCTTACATCAACAAGATCAAGAAATATACCGTCAACAAATTACGAATGTGCACTGCACGTGAGAAGCCCGGCTGTGCGTCATTACGATCGTGCGTGACGTCAGAATATTCTCTCCTTGGAGACGGGCTGCAGTTGTTGCTTGGTGACAAACTCTCACACCTGAGACCCCCCCCCCTTCCCCCCTCCCTCTCCTCCCCTCCCTGACCCAGCTTGCCCCTCATGATCCCCGAGGGGTCGGGTTTTAGCCCGGGGCGTTAATTTAGGGAGCGAACAGTGATTGGGGGCTTGTTGAGCCCGGCCGGTAAAGACAAATGACTACAAGACCGGCAGGAAGAGATGGCGGCGTCTCCACAGCGTATCGGTGTGAGATACCCACGGCCAATTAATCTCTGTCTCGGCCCTTGGCCATCTTCACTCCTGGCTGCAGTGGCCGTGCGGTGGGCAAATTAAAATTGATCTTGAAACTTTCACGTCTGAGGGCAGGCAAACGCCGAATTTCTCTTCCGTGTGCTTTAGGGTTTGTTTTTAACGGCTGAATAATTCAGCAGCTAATCGCCATGTGTCTGGTGTTAAGGAGTTAAAAATAAACGGCGGTGGAAGGAGGGGATGGTGGTGGGAGGAATAGGGGAGGGTGATGAGCCCCACTACAGATTGGAAAGGACCCATTGTAGTCACGAGACATGATGAGGGCCGTCTCTCTCGCTCTCTCTCTGTGGAGAGAGAGAGAGAGAGAGAGAGAGGAGCAGCACAATCCATGAAGCACTTTCGAGATAACTGGAGAGACTAGGATACGATTTCCCTTCCAGATTTAACTACCGGGAGATTTTCATGTTCATGTGATTGGATGGCCCGTTTCCTGATGGCTCCCGTGACCTTGACAGTCGTCCGCCACGAGACACTCGGACCCTCCTCAGCCGCTCGGAAATAGGACCGAGGGCTTGCCAGGGCGTTCCTGTTCGTCGTTTATTACCTTCAATTTCAGGGGACACGGGCCCGAGGCTCGTAAAACTGTTGACTGCATTGTGTGTAACTGGTCGTTTGTCGGGGACTTTGCCCAGGGCACCGCTTGCGCCGGGACAAGGAGGGGCGTAAAAGTTTGCCATTGAAAATAACGACATCCCCACGCAGAATCCCGCCTCGTAATGATTGGGCTGTGTGGTCTGGGTCACGTGCTAAGCGGGGTACTAATTAGACACAGCGAGAAAAACACACACACAAAGTCGTTGCGCTTGGTATGTCTACTAGCCGGCTACAAACGGAAGGGCCGCAGATGCGCTCCCCTCACACCAAGTTTCGCCAACTTATAGCAGACGCTTACCCGGCGTAGACACAGCAAAACGACGTAAATAAAGTAATTCATCATCAACTTTGGAAATAATAGTAAGATGTACAATACCCTGATTGATCAGCGCGACTCAAGGGCGCGATGAAACCCATTACTTACGTTAATAACTACCACTGATTCTTTGAATGGGCACCATGTCGGTTGCGGCCGCCATTTTTGCGCGCCGCGCGACGAAGAATACCCTCCCCCCCCCCCCCAACAAAAAAAAGAAAGGAACCGATCAGAATGGGATCAGAATCTACTGTGAAACTATGTCACAGCTGGTGAGATTTTGCCTGAATAGCCATAGCTATGACGACGTCACAGTCGTTGAAAACCCCGAAATCACACCCGTCACAGATGTGCACAGCCACTGTGGCGCTCCACAGTGTCCAGTTAGTAGCCAGACTGAGCGAATACTCACCGAGTCATGTGTACATCGTGTCATATAAAGGACAATGCTATTGTCAAGTCGTTGCAGCCAGACTCGTCTAATGCGGTTATCTTGGAAGGAGAGTTTGCTTACTGACGAGGCCTCCAATGTCGAGGTGCCATCGGTATTGTCTCTGTTACTATCCATGACCCTGAATGCAGTGGTCACCTTGTAAAACAGGCCATTCTTTTCTAGTCCTTTGGGTGGCCACAATGGACGGGTTTTACTGTAGCAGTCACGAGAAGCATTTCGAGCAGTGTCAGAGAGTTCGCTAAAAAGGTGCCTCCAATTCGTGCTAAAAGGTCCTTAACGAGTCAGCGACACTGTTATGGAAATACACCAACACACGACCCAGAAAACAATTTAGCGACTAAGATCCTGCTCGGAGCCTTTGTTTCTTAGGAATCCAGACAGTAATTTAGCGAAGTTGAGAATCCTGGTCAGTGAGAGCCTTTGTTTCTTCAGTTCGAGATCCAACCTAAAAATAATAAATAAAAAAAAACCTAGAGTCGAAAGACATCTAAGTTAGATACAGAGCTAGTCGGAGCGTTTGTTTCTTCAAGATCCAAAAACAGACAAGAGCCAGAAAACAATGTAGCAAAACTACGCTCCATCCGGCTCAGTCTGAGTCTTTGTCTCTTCAGCATCCTTCAGTGCCTTGTAGTTGAAGCAGGACACCCGAGGGTTGATGGAGTGGTCTCGTTGAAGTTAATTGACTTGAAAGGACGTCCCGGGTTGATTATTAGAGGGCGCGAGGGTGCAGTGGACAGCGGTCAGAATGATGAGTCTGCGGTCAGCGTGGGGTAGGGGGCGGTTGGCCCGAGGGAGATAGAACCGCTATGAATGCCATGTGGACCCTGGCGGTTCCTGGTTGGCGCTTTGTTGTACGGGCCGTTACGACAGTCAGAATGCACTGAAAGCCGACATGGCAGTCCCGTTTCTAGGAGAGAATTTTTATAGACCAGAGACTTTCTGCTACTAAACCGGCAAACTGAGGATGGCCGGTTTGTGTTCCTCCTCTGCGATTGCAAGTGGGCAAACTAGTGATTCGAGCAGTCACGCTTACGATGAACACGTGTGTGTGTGTGTGTGTGTGTGTGTGTGTGTGTGTGTGTGTGTGTGTGTGTGTACTAAACTGCCCACCATAAACATACTTTCGGCCTGATTGGTCGAAAACCGAGACGTGAACGTGCGAAAATGGCAACCGCTCCATTCAGTAGCGAAGGTCACTGCCGTGATTGTATTCATCCCATGTGATGGTCCTCTCGCCATTAAATCAAGACACGTACTGCCCGGAGGCAAAGATGGCACCCAGGGTCGTGGGTGATAGGCATCGGATTGCTGTGTTGTCCTGGTGGCTAATCCAACACTTCTGGCCAAGTTAGGCCGTTCTGGTCAGACTGATCGCCTGTTTTTCATTCCCAGCTCATCGTCGCCGACAAGATCCCGCTAAACAGGACAATGTTGGTGTTTGTTCTTCCAGTGTTGTTTTCTGTTTGAACGTGGTGTAACGGCCCACAGAAGGGGACAAAACCTGAACAAACCTGTTTTACATAGGTTTGTACCCAGGCCTTTCATGGAAGCAGCTTAATTGGACGCTGTACACAGCTAAGCTGATTGAATCCAGATTTTGTTGATTTTGCACAGACATGTGTCTGTGTGTGTGCCTCTCTGATGAAAACAACAACAACAACCCCCCCAAACAACAACAACAACAACAAAACCAAGCCAATCTTAGGGGTACGGGTACTTTCTTACCATCTTCCCAACTTCAGAATCAGCAGACCAAAAGAGTATGGAATGTAAACTCTGTGATAAATCTGCCAGTCCAATTCCGTAAGTTTGGCATCTCTGTTCCGTTTTGTGTCTCACCTGAGTAGGAGTTATCAGTCAGGGCGCCGGAAGCGCAATTTGTCCTTCCGCATTTCCTAACAATTGATATCGATATTGGACCCGTCCCAACACCTTGGCAAACTAGTGAAGCTTATTATGCCGTGTTATCTCAAGGCAAAGTACAGTTTGCCAATGTTTTTGAAATCAATCTCCGGTCACGGACTTGTGTTTCTGCTTCTGCCTCGCTTCCTTGTCCGTCAGAAAGTGTCCCTCAGGGTGCTGGCGTAAAGCGCATTGTATACACGCCGCGTACAGGGAAGAAGTGTTTTGCAGTCGATACCATCTACTCTCTCATCACGCCTGATTCCACTGTTTAATAGTGTCATTCCCCAGCGTAAACTCGCCACATTCCCCCTTAGTGAGTCACGCTGTTTGCTTCTTACAGGCTGTTTCTGTTCTCTAGAAGTGGGAACAGGTGCCTCTCAATCGTAGATACGTTGCGAGTGCATGTGCATTTGTTTATTTTCAGCTTCGGGGTACGTGGCGGGGTTATAAAACACTTGAAAGCTTTATCAGCCTATCTGACGTGTGAGAAACCGTCGGCTCTCCGCTGTCATCTGATACAGAGCGAGGGGAGAATAAGGGTTGAATGAAGTTCTTGTATGCTTTCTTATCTTTTCAGATTTTCTTTTTCGTTTCCTTCATTTTCTTTGTCGTTTCCTAGCAACCGGTTCCAACCTTTATGACTTCATGGCACAAACTGATTTTGTCTGCTGCTGGCGCAGAGAAGTGATAGTTTTTATGCTTGGTCTATTTTTGCTGGCCTGCCACGTTTCTCTCATCGTCGACCCTGTTGGAGGTAAAACAAACTCAGAATCAAAAAGAAAACATCCAGTTTGCCTTTCGCCTTCAGTTCTCTTCCTAAGCAGCCTCAGTTTTTAATTTTTTGTGGTGTTTTTAAAGTCAGTCATCAGCCAGTTCGGTGATCATTCGCTTTCAGCTCCGCGTGACCTTATCCCCTATTGTAGAAAATACGATTTGTTTTTAAGTTGCAAAGATTTATATGTAAATAATGCCATAAATTTCCTCCTCGGAGTGGCTGGGGGTGAGGGGGGGGGGGAGGGGAGTGGGCGGGGGAAAGCAGGTGCAGAATGCAAGTAATCACAATTTCTTCTAGTTGCAAACTCCATCAGCTGTTCAATACCTTGCCTCTTAATGTTTCCTGGAATGGCATTTATTTTCTCTTTTCCCCGTTCCCCCATCTTGTTGGTTTACACGTGAAGCACGGCCAACGAATGCGGGTCACGTCAACAGAGCCTGGAGTTGGAATTCAAATTGAAAGACAAAAATCGCTGTCTTTGACAAGATGATACGAGCACGGCCTTTTCCGTGTTCAAGTTGTAAACTAGACGCTAGAAAACTGCTCGCGTAGGAATTGAAGATAGCAAGAAATGTTCGGAGAAAGTCATGTTTTTGCACGTCAAGTTTATCTTATCAACTTCACGCCGCGCAGTTCACAAACAATTTTTTGTTCCTTTTAAAATTTTCTCGTTATATTGCTGCGTCTGAGTTTTGTAGACGTCAGGCAGATAGTGGACCACACAGACGCGACGAAACGGAGTTTGGAGCAAGTGGAGTCAAAAACAACAATCGTTACAAACGAACCTGCAATGTTTGTATTGTCCGTTTGGAGACGTCTTCGGGAGTTTTCAACTTCTTTCTATCAATGGTGGCTAACGAGGAGGGTTTGGCAGACAGGCCGCTTGCCGTCCGCTCTTCTCAAACGTCCTAAAGAGAACTGTTTGAACAAAGCAAAATAAGGACCTTCCAGAACTCGCTGTCTCCTTCCTTTGTTTGCGATCCCCCTGTCGTCAGCATCATTGACCACATCAAAGAATGTGTGGGCAGACAGTCGGCAAATTTGAGGAACCGGCCCTCCACCATTTTAACTAGCAGTCTCTGAAGGGTCGTCGTTATACACTCGATAGCAGCGTCCAATCAACAGTCACCTCTCTCGCCCAGTCGTCCGGAAGAGGTGACTGTACATAAAGCTTATTCGATTGTGTCTCGTCTCTCGTTGGTAACACTAACAGGATGTTGGCAGGCAAGAATTTGTATATCATCACTAAAAGTAGCGTCGTATCAAATGTGGACAGTGTACAGTGAATCTCGGTCAAATTTTGGTACATTTCACTTAGTCACAATTTCTAAAATAAACAAAGAAAGAAATCAGAAAACAATAATGTTAAAAAAAAACCACAAAACAGTAACAAGAAAACGGAAAACATTGCGTGAATGAATGAAGTACGTGTCTGACAGAAATCAGCTAATCCGAAGACGCGTCTCGGATAGTCACCCAGTCGTGATCCACAAAGCAAGTGGCATGTTTTATGACCGTGACCATGGAAACTCTTGTGCACGGAGACACGGAAGCCATGTCGAGAGTGGCCAGCGAGGCAAAACTGAAGAAAAAGGAGTAATCGATCTTATTTTCCTTCATTACTGAAGAGCACCGGTGGTCGTAAGTTTCGCCAATCTGTCCAACAGGCCGGAAACAGCGTCGCAAGCAACGAAGACCCGCGTGTGTCCTTTTGAAAACTTCTCTCTATCATCCGTGGGCTAACGGGCGGTTGACATGCAACCTGCCCTGTTGACGAGGGGCTGAAAAAGGCCATTGTTTCCTTGAAGACCTTGGTAGCCAGGGTCAGCTTACACAGCGTGTGTTTGGTGTTAACGGCACTGTTGCAAAGTTGATTAGGTGCGCCTGGCCTGCTGAGGTGGCGCATTGTGTGGACGTGGGGGTCATTTGTCCATTTATGGTCCTTGCCCATCTAGTAACAGATAACACACCATGGGAATGGTATGGGCCGTCTGCAAAAACAACCGACACAGCGGATAGTTTGTTAGTGTGATGGCGTATGTATCCTACGTGGTTAATACTTGTTTGTCTATTTGTTGTTTTTTTTTTGTTTTTTTTTTTTTAAGTTTTTTGGTTTTTTGTTTGTTTGTTGTCGTTTTTGTTTTGTTTTTGTGAGTTTGTTTGTGCTTAGTGTGTGTGTGTGTGTGTGTGTGTGTGTGTGTGTGTGTGTGTGTGTGTGTGTGTGTGTGTGTGTGTTTGGGGGGGAGGCGGGGGGTGCATGTGGACACTGCCTGAACTCCCCCCCCACACACACAGACACACCCCACTTCGCCCCACCCTCCATCCCCTCCTGTTCTATCCTGTAGCACAATCATCGGCGTTAGTTTCTTTTGAGAAAAAAAAAATAAGGAAGATGAAAAGCCGTGTCCGTCTTTGATGATGAAATAGACGTACACGAACTTGATAGTGGTTTTGCATTCCCCATTTACTGAGAACGGACTGCACCTCAGTTGTGTTTTCCCTTGAAGTGGTCGATCTATCTCTCCGGCCGACGTTTTCAGAGCATTTCACTGAAGTAGGAGAGAGGTTGTCGGACACTTGGAGGGAACGTCTCCAACTCCAGGCCGACAGCAATGCATGCATTAAAATAGCGTTTTTGCCAATTTACCGAAGAATGTTTTCTTTCACTCTGAAAGTACTCGGCGGCTGCATTTAAGCTCGGTGTTTAAAAACTGCAGACCTCGGACAAATTTGCATCTCAAACCACGGGAGGAAAGGGAAAGATAAAAAGTGATACATGAAGTCGTTAGCCCTGAACGAGGAGAAGCCGCGATGGAAAGTAGGAAATTAGTGATTTGTGGTAAGGAAGACGTTCTAGGGCTGCTGCACTCTTCCCTGCCCCACGGAGAACAATAAAACAAGCAGCAGGGGAACTACGTCAATCCAGAAACCGAGCAAGTCCCTGCTTCTCCCTCTTCCTCTTCTTCTCTAACTTGTTTTCGTTTCCTTCGCTCGTCCTTCACTTGGAAGGATTGTCTTCCCAGCATTTCCACTTGTTTTCATACCCCAGTTGAGTTTTCTGGAGGATTTTTGGGGTTTTATTTTTTGTTTGTTTGGAATTTTTCAGTTTTTTTTTTTTTTTTTTTTTGGGGGGGGGGGGATGTGTTTTCTCTTTTGTGTTTGCTGGTTTTCGAGTGTTTGGTGTTGTTGCTGCTGTTGGCTTTTATTGTTTTGTTGTTGTCAGGGTTTTTGTTTGTCCAGTGCGGTTTTTAATAAACTGCTGTGTCTTTTCTCATTATTCTTTTCAAGGATCTACATCAGCGATTTCTATCGGCATCCTGACAAATCAGCTTAGAGCATTATCGTGCCGTCAGTAGCAGTGAGGATGAAAACTTTCTTTGGATCTCTTTGGGTCGATCTTTTTTTCTTGTACGTTGAATCGGAAAACACGTAACTCTGGTAAATTAATCTTCTTTACCCCCGCCGTCAGCTGCCGTCTTGCCCCTTCCCCCGAGCAGAGGCCTGAGAGAGGGAAGATGTGAAATCCCACTGTAAACTCGCTCGCGTTTGCTGTGGAGGCGTGGCGGAGAAAGAAGGCCGGGGCTTGCTAAGAAACAAGCTGTGTGTTTTGCTCGTCGTTGGTGAATCTGTGTTGTTCTTGTCGGCTGTGTGTGTCCATCGGGGCTTGGAGCAAATTTCTTCGGCAAATCTGGCCAAGGCCCCGGTGTTGCTGCGGGACCCAGCGCCCACAAATCTCTATCCCTTTCTCCACGTGGGAGGGATTGGCCGGGAGCGGGGCGCTGTGTCCCCTGAGTTATGGTCCCCTGAACAAACCTCCAAGTGGGCACTGTCTTCCTTGATGGAGCTGCCTCCAGATGGACCTCCTTGTAGACTACCAGCCATATCTGTCGTTGAGAGTCTCGCAGGTCACTTTTGTAGCGGGAAGAGGAAGCCTGACTTTAAGACATTGGCAATGAGCCAGGTATTACTAGCTGTGTAGGCCAATGTCTCTGGCGGCCAGGCAGGTTTGGGGAGGGGATGGGAGGGTGTCTTGGTTTCTTGCGCTGAGGAGTCCTTGATACTGAACCCAGGCACTGCAGTCTGGGTAGTTAGTGTGGAGGCCAACTTGTCATACCAGTCACCATTATCAAGGAGCACGAGCGGTTCATCGCTCCTCCTGGAGTGGAAAATCTCTCCGGGAAGCGAAAGGACTAAAAAGGCCTGCGATGCGGCTGGCCGAGGTGGTCGTCGAGTGGTTTCAGGGCCGGTCAGCATCTTAAGGGCAAGCAGCGCGGAGTTCAAACAGACCCTCTGGTCTTATCGGCGGAAGATCTAGGAAAGTAAAAGACGTAGGGACCCTTTTCCACGCGTGGGCACCTCCGACCCTCCCTCGTTAGCTTCTCACTCTGCTGGCAGAGTAAATGAAGGAGAAAACCCCTGTCATATTAAACACACAACGTTACTCGAGCGAGACAGATTTGCACTACAAGATCAAAGGCGGCCGTTAACGTTGCTGCATCGTGGAAAACGAGCACAGATTTTTTTCTTTTGATTCAGTAGGCACACATTAATTTGAAGAAAACAGCATCGAATTACATGATGCATCGGTAAATTCCTTGAGATTTTTTTTTTCTGCTAGAATTCTTGGTTGCAGAACAGATTAAGGGATGATTCTTTTTGAGGAAAAAAAATCGGTTTAAACTGGCATTTCGGTTTTCTGTCCATTTAGAAGCTAACAGTGTCGTTTGCCTGAAGGGTTGTATTTCTCCTGCCTTTTATCGCCGGTTCTGCTTCCTAGCCTTCCTCGGAACGTCGTCTCTCCTATTGGATTCCCTGAGGAACGGAAAGAATAGAAGAAATGAAACGCCGCCTCGTTTTTTTCCCGCCCTTCAGAATGGAGCGCGGAATGGGGGTATGGAAATGAGATTCTGCAGAACGCTCCGAGGTTTTTCCACTGCCTGTCGTTTTGTGGGTGTTTTTGTCTTCCCCCAGTTAGATTTACTGCACTGCATTTTCAGCATTGTTTGTACAGCCGGAACACAGGAGTTGCGAGAAATGAGGGGATCTCAGATCCCTCAAAGTGTTGGGATTTATGGCTCACTTACCTAATTTGGGACACAATGAGGAAAGAAGAAAAGAAAACGGAAGAAATGTTTTTGTTGTAGCAGTTTCTCTTTTGTGCAAAACAAATATTTTTGTGCTTCAAAGATTAAGACAGTCTACGTTTCAGCAACGTCCACAGGTTGTTTTTTGTACACATTACACATCATTATTGTTAGTTATATTTCAGTCGGTAAAACTTTTTGTTTACAGTGTTTGGTTTTGAAATATCAGCATGACAATATTAACTGCGTATCCGCCGTATCGCCCAGTAGTAGTTTTCTTGGAGTAATTGGAGTAAAACTAATGTAAAAGCGTTTTGGAGTACTGATGATACGCTCGCAAAACAGACTCACCTTACCAGTTCTACTTCACCTCAAAAAAAGGGGCATCCCCTTATTTTCGTTGAACGCCTGCCAGAAGTTCACTATAAGTTTCAGTGCAAAAAAAAAAGAAAAAAAAAAAAAAGCAGCACACTTGTCTCGAATACTGATTCGGCAGCTACCCCCCCCCCCCCCCCCCCCCCCCCACCGGCTCTGTCTACATGTATTTTATCGTCTAGGCACCGTCCTGACGATGTGTTGCTGTTGCGTGCTTTGCGTATGTTTCAGCGTTTACCACCTGTAGCCCCCCCCCCCCACCCCCCGCCCCTCCTGTACAGGTAAAGGCTGTTGTAGGAGGTGGGGAAGTGTTCCTGGCGCTGGCCCCGGTGGCTGTCAGAGTAGAGGGTTTGCTTTGCTGCACGTGCTGATGGAGGCGGCACAACATCTCACCTGTAGTGAGTGGAGTCGCTCTTCACTGGCACCAGCACACACACACACACACCAGAACCCATTGACAGGGGAAGCTGTGTTGTGGTCTGTTTGCGTGAAACAACTTTCAGTTCCAGATTTGCAGGAAGACTTGTTGTTAACTTTTGTTAAGGGTCTGGCGCCCCATCCTTTTGTTAGGGGTCAGTAACCTCAAACTGTCCCTGTTTTCAGTTGTCAGAAGGCTGCGAGTGAACGAAGAGGGGGTGGGGGGGGGGTGTAAGGGTTCGACGTCCTTTTCGACCACATAATTATGGGTGATATCAAAGACAGGGCAACGGAAAAAAAAAGAAGTCAGAACTCAGCCCGATTAACCCAACTCAAAGCTGAGGTGCCCTGCGTGCTGCGCAACCGGAGAGCACGGGATTCTTCGCCGGGCTGAGTGCTGAACTGAAAAGGACAGCACAAATATTTGGCCTCAGCCTCAGTGGATTCCAACTCACGACCCGAGGAGAGGAAATAGTGGTGTGTGTGTGGGGGGGGGGGGGGGGAGGG